>BMAO01036498.1:0-360588 GCA_019973975.1 Trichonephila clavata | reverse complement strand
TTTTTAAGGAGCATAGCAGATTGATAACAATTTTGTGAGAAATCATTTACAAATATAAGTAATTTTAACAAACTTTGTGTTTGTCTAATATGTGCTGAGTAGTATTTGAGTAAGATTTTATTGTAGTCTAATGTTTTTTACCCCTTTAAGTGGTTTGGGGCTACCGTACGGTTTTAATGCACATGCTGCAGAAAGTTGTCACAACTGGATTGCCTGTACGCGTTACCGGCACTAATATTTTCTTACTTTCTTGATTTGCGCTTATTTTTAATTCTTTTATGACATTATTTAGTGCTAGTATTTTGAAAAGGGGATGCATTTTTGTCTGCGGTACTGAAATGCTTTTCGTCCGGCATTTTTGTTTGTGTGGGTAAAAGCGGGAATCAGTATAATGTTCACAGTTACAAACAGTAAGAAAATGGCCCTTATTTGGAAGCATTTAAGTAAAAAAAAATTGACCACTTAAGGGTTAAATGGTTTTTAAATAAAAGATTTAGTGTTTTTCTAAAAGTTTAAGAAGCTCATTCCGGAACGATTTACGATAAGAAAATATTTCTCCTACTTTTCATTATTAACATATAATATTTGAGAAAGAAATATTTCTTCATTCTTGAAATGGTGAATTATTCATAATTGCACATTTTATGGTGGTTGATCAATTAAATTCCATATGAATGGCAAGAATTATTCATGTAACAAAATATGATTGATAACAATTTATTTAAGATCCTTGCTGGAAAGCATCCAAACAAAAAGAAACTGAAAATTTGATTAAAAAATTCCAATTTGTTTCCTTGAAATAATTTAAAAAGATGTTTCGTATTCGTTATTTTTAAATTGGTACTTGCATCTTCAAAAAATAAACTACTCCAAATACCGTGATATACAGCCTATAGTGAAAACCAATCCAGTGCATGTCAAATAATAATAATAATAACGAGGGCGGCATTTTTTAAATTGGGACATATTTTGATTTGATGAAATTAGTCAACAGATAGAACTTAAGTACCTTTAAATTTAATAAAATTCATCAAAATACGTATATAATGTTTCCAAGCATACGTACGATTTTCAATAGAAGGACATGCACATTCTACACCGTGAATTTTACCATTCATTCTTCTTTTATTCTCTTCTAAAAGATAAACGAGATTCTAACTTTGAAACATAATACATAATAAGTACCCCCTTTTGCAACAAATTTGTTTACTTTTATATAATGTTTGTTGACGGAAATAAACATTAATTTTCTCATACATTAATTATTTTTAAATACTCATAATTTTGTCAATGATTTCATTAACTCAATTAAACTTAATTAAGTAACTTAAAAATATATTCATCTGCATTTAATTCCTTCACATCACACGAATGGTGTATGCAGGTTTCGTATGAATTCCAATTAAGTCAAAGATTGCACTTTTTTTTCTTAATGTTCTGATAAACATCAGCGTTGTGTCTTAAAAATGTTCCAGACTAATTAACACAGGTAATTAGCTCAATTAATTTAGTGATATCTTCGTCAGAATATTTTTCAGTTTAGCAGTTTGAAACGAATTCATGAACTAAATGAACACGGCAGCACATACTTTCTTGAAAATCGAATTTATGGATAGAAATCGTTAATTAAGCTTACTGTGTTAATTTTGAGAAGGGAAAAGTTTAAATCTAGAGTTCCTTATAACTGTATTTTACTTCTTGCTTTCTTGCTCGAAATAAATTACCATACTATTATACAAAGCAAGCAGTAATGTAATGAGTGTATATTTCTAAAAAATTAAAATATTTTGCTAGTGATTTTCCAAACATAAACAATTACAGAGTTTAAAATTTGCTATAATTTAAAGTTTCTGTAGATTTCCCAAAAAAGGGAGTTTCCTTGCATTTTTTTATCATATGTAAAATTGTAAGCGAGCATCAAAATATTATACTTTTAAATCTTGCTAATTCGCTTGAGCAAAACAATTAAAGCGATATATAATTTTAAAATATAAAGCTTTGGCATATAAAATGCAATTAATTTTTTACAATATAAATTATATTGGCTCAATTTTATATATTTTAATGTGAATAAGTTCAATTTGCCCTGAATATTAGTTCAATTTTTCCCAAGTTTTGTAACAAACTTTTTAAATTTATTTTTACATTCTTTCTTATCATCTTAATGAATTTAGTGATAATATTGATATAGAATAGATTTTTTTTTACCTTAACCCGGCACTACTCGCGCAGGGTGTGTCATACCCATCGTCTAACATTTTTCAATGCTCCTTCTAAAACTTTTTTGGAAAATGGATAGTTTCTCGTGTAGCTGACTTTAAGGTCATATTATTTGAGGGTCCTTAGCTTGTAGACGAATTCTAAACATATATTTTTTGAATATCACCTCTTCGGGCATGTCATACCCAGCGCGTGAATCACCGTTATATTTCTGAATGCATGAACACATTTTAAATCTTCCTTATTCTATAGCGTATTGTTGAAGTTATGATGAAGAAATGAGATATTTAAGTAATTTAATAAATACAGTATTTAATAGATATAGTACAACAGTATTTTCGGATGAAGAAATTCTTTTCGCGGTTATGATGAGGAAAAAGCAAATGAAGAGTATAAAAGCAAGTATGATTCCTCCACCGAAATCGATCCAGATTGAGAAAAGGGAGACATTGTTGAAAATAAATGTTTTATATGTAGAAACACAAAAACATTTGAGAAGAACGTAATTTTAAAGGTGATAACTTCATCCAATTTCAGATGAGCTATTGGAAAAAAAAACTATTGCTGGAACAAAATAAGAGAAATTTTAAAAAATTCCAAAATTTTAAAATTTAAAGAATAAAGAACTATATGTTTACTCCTATATGTCTACTTTGAAAATAATATAGATTCAAAAAAAAATTAAGATCCAGTGAAAACATCGCACTCACTCACCACGCGATTCAAGGAGTGTACAAAAAACCCAATGCATGAATGCCCTTATTAAAAGAACAGAAAAACTAAATTAACGTGTGAAAAATGTAATAAACATGTTGTACTTCCTACTTTTCTTCTTTTTTAACCTTTGTATGCAAATGTTAAGGTAAAAACACAATGTAAACACCCTTGGCTATGACACAACCTGCGTGAGATCTTTAGGTCATTCTTTTCGAGCGAGTGATGCCGGGTTAATTAAGAAAATTTTTAAAAGATTACTGAAACTGTGAAACGTAAATTTTTTTTTCCTAAATGTGTTAAATTAAATGATTGCGCAAATTCATTAACTTTAATATAGCTTGAGACGGTAAAAAATAACAGGGAATAGTAAAATCCATGCATATATTTATCATCATACAAAAATAGTGTGACTACTTAAACTCCTTTATGGAATATTATATCAACAAGATTTTTTTTACAAAATACAATTTAATATATTAAGTAAATGCATACGTTCTTAAAGGGAATTCAATAACAAAAAAACACATTCACATCATTTCAATGATTCCTTAGAATACTGTAATTCATTTGCAGATTTAAGTTATTTTTTTATTTAATTTTAAATGATAGATTGCCAAAAAATGCACACATTGTCATACAACAAAATAGTTAAAAACAGAATTAATAATAAAAATGTTATCATTCAAAATAACTTCCAGTTGCTAACTACGCATTGTCACACAAAAAATAAAATAAAAATGTATCTCATTATTTTCATACAAGATCAGATAAGATTTGAAAATCTTAAAGTAATCGATAAGCTTAATCTCAGCCATACGCAATGTATGATTTCCCAAGAACCGGACTTTACACTAGTGTAGTGGGAATGAATGATCAACTGCATCCAGAAATTAGCAACAACTTTTATTAAGCTAATTTTAAAATATAGCAAAGCTAAGTACGCGGTAGAAGTGAAATCAACAATCAAACCCTATCTAAATATCAAAACTTCATTTGTCATTCAATGACTGTAAGAACTTCTTATTCATCACAGCAATATATAAGGTGATACCATTTGTTTAAAGTATTAACGTAGCTCCCTTTAATCTATAATCTCAAGAAATTATATAAACCACGCGTAACGTTCAGCATTTCATCGAATATAAATTCAATCACATGACTGCGGTTCGAAAGTTTAAGGTCCGTCGTCAAGAGCCTTACGGCGTTAACAAACACACTCACTGATTCACATTGTGTTCTTACTTTCTAATCTACAGATATCTTTAAATAACAATATCTATTTGTATATTTCATGATATTCGCCCAATGCAAGGTTCGCATCTTATAAGCAATGTTTTTTTAAAAAAATTCCAGAAGTTTATTGTCGGGAAAAACGTCTCAGAAGTCACTACAGATGTATCCAACAATTTACAAAATGTCCTATTGTTTACATTCAAGGTTTTAAATACCTCATTCACATATATACAATGTTCTGATTAATTCTTACAATTCCTGGGAAGCATTTGTAATTTGTAACTAAGATTCGTTCGGTTAAATTTAATTTACATTTAATTAAGCAGTGGAATGTTAATACTGGAATGGTTCTTTCAATAGCCACTGGAATGTTAAATTGCGGAATATTTTTTGTTTAGAAAATAAAGATACGTTTTGATTTAATTTTTTTCAAATAAAAAAAAAGAAAACTTTAACCAAAAAGTTCTGTAAAGCTTAGAATTCATAAATCTGTATTATTCCTCTGACAAAATCAGAATTTGAGAGCAATCAAATTAATATTTTGGTTATAGGACGTCTTACTGATTGTTTTGTAAGAGTCTTGGTGTAAATAATGTTCTTAGCTCAAGGTATAAAAAAGGTTTGGAATATTATAAAGTTTATGTAAAATGTTAAAAACAACATATATGATCATGTTTTGAAGAAACCTTACGATCATGTTTAGGTATATACATGGTGTAGAACCATTGATCTGTCTTCTGTGCATGATAAATAAAATACCGAAATAATTCTTGTAAAAAAACACGTGACTTACTATTGATCATAAACCGAATGTGAAGTAACGTACTCTTTTAATTATTGAAATAA
Organism: Trichonephila clavata; assembly: GCA_019973975.1. Taxonomy (NCBI): domain Eukaryota; kingdom Metazoa; phylum Arthropoda; class Arachnida; order Araneae; family Nephilidae; genus Trichonephila; species Trichonephila clavata. The sequence continues at coordinate 355,572 of BMAO01036498.1, read as the reverse complement.
TTCGAATATTAAATTTTTTCTTCTTGTCTTAATTTTTTTTTAAACATGAAACAATTACTCGGAATTATTTATTCAAAAAATAAATGAACTTCAAAATCAAATAAAAATAAATAAATAATACAAAACTAATTATTTTCGTATAGCAGTATAATTCCAGCAATAACTGAAGTATTTTTAATTAAATTGTGGCAGTTCTAGCGTATAAAATCCTAGCATTTGTGACTAACCCCTTTCAAAAGATCAATTATGAGGACGGTGTACAGGAATCAATGCTTCTAAAAAGATTCCGGTTGTAGTAAAAGAAAAAAAGTGGCAGGCATTAAAGAATTTCGGTATAAAATTTCCAATGGACAACGCTACGACTTTCTTCATTAGAGGACCACAACGATTTTCAATAATTATTGGCGGCTCTCTATTATGCTGTGTGCTCATTTATTACCTCATAAAGAAAATGTGTTTATAGCTATACGCACGATCGTTACGTCTGGGAGTTTGAGGTTATTTTTATTTGCCCGTAAGAAATAAAACTAAAGCGAATTCCTAAGTAATTGTAGTAATTCCGCTGCTGTGTGGTTTTAGTGTATCGCTAAAACGACTTGGGTGTTTCATTTCCGGAATACGTTTACACTAGCAGAAATGGCTTAAATGTGCAAAATATATTTAATTTAAACAAAGTTGTGTAAGTGGGAGAGTTTTAACAGGCTTGTTTAGGAACACATAAATTTGTACTGTATTTACATTTGTTATTTAGTTTCTTAGGTGTTTTAAGTTTTTACACACATTGTACCTAAATATAAACTATATATTGATCAACCATTTTGTGTGTTTAACCTAGATTTTTAAATATTGATTAATTTATAAGTGAAATTACTTTAAGAAATCTGTTTTATATATACAGCTTGAGGTTAGAGTATATATTTTAGTAGTTCTTTCCTCAAAAAAAAAAAAAAGATTCCAAAATAGTATTTTTTCCTTGGTTGATTTTATGTCCATGACAGGACCAAATCATACAGTGCCATGGGCCCACATGACTGTTCTGGCAGCCTGTTCAATTTCATCTATTCAGAGGTTTGTTGACGAAAACAGGACTTCTATTTCTGGTAGATCAGCAAGAATAGTAGGATAGTCAAAAATTTAAACATGTGTAGCTCTGTATCTGAACAATTACCATACTTCCTATTAGTTTTTCAAGTATCCCTAACAATCTTCATTCCTCTGCAATGGCCTGCCCTTAGCCTAGCAATGGTCTTTGTTACAAAGCGATCTCCACTGATATTACAGAATTGATGTATGAAAGTGGAGACCGCACCAACTCCCCTTGGATAACTCCATTAAGTAGGACTCTTCTTATTTTAATTAATTCCTTCATCTGTCAATCAAAATTTATATATATTCACTAATTGCCCAAATTATTGCATTGGGTCGACAATACAAATAATAATAAATATGTATGTATTTGTACAATTTTCTCGTATTTGAGTTTTATAGTTTTAATTGGCATCGGTGTTGACTATACTAAGCTATAACCTTCAATCCTGAAGATGAGGCTACGGCAGCCTAGTGTTCAAGGTCGTTCTGTAATTGCTGGTGTGTTATGAGTACGTGGCTAGTACCTTGCTCCCTCGCCAACAGACCTAGTGTGCGACGTTAATATAACTCTCTCTCTCCCTCCCAATCATTAAGATAAAAAAGCTGATACAAATTATAAATGCCATTTAGAGAATTTTCTTAATATATATTACCTAAAAAATATGCCTTATCCGAGTATTAGCAAATTAAATTTCAAAATAAGACTTTGAAAAAAGAAAGGATGTGAAAATGAAGTAAAATATTTATATAATATTCAGAATGACACGTCACTTTTAACTTGTAATTACTTTTCTCATACTCATGCACCTTTCTCTTATAGCTTTTTACTTTTATTCCATAATGTTCCTTTACAGTGACTTATACATTATATTTATATTTATACACATAGTAAGCCAAGAATTATCTCTATATTATTTTTTAGTCAAAATACTCTCATTTTTAAGCGAAATTTACGATTACCTTATGAATAAAGGGAAAAAAGTAATCTGTAAAAGCAACACAATAGAAAGATTTGTCCAAGAAAGTATGCTACATTTTTACCAATTACTATGTCAGACCTTCTTATTTTCAGTGTAAATTATACTAAAGATCAAAAGGGACTGCATTAAAGAAGGAAATGTTTACTCATACACCAGTTTCAAAACAAAGACATTTTTCTTTTTTTGCTTTTCCTTCCTCTTCAAAGTAAATAATGAAAGAATATTCTCTCACCGAACGTGACAAAAGTAATTTGCTTCCGGGTAATCTAAGTATTTCGCGTGTAGGATTAACTCTGTGAGAAAAAGTTTTAAATAAACATGTGTGTATATGCAAAAGAATGTTAAATAGCATTCTAAAAGCTTTTTTAAAAAATGGTTTCATTTGTTTTGCGTAGGTAGACTTGTTTATTTAGCAACTGCATACGTTAAAGCTCTTCGAAGCAGTGAGAAATTTGCCTCCCAACTTTCATTCTGGCAGCAGAATCATACGGAAATGTGATTGTTGTTACTACAAACACAACTCTGCAAACTAACTCTATAGTGTTAATGCTCTGTTTACATTACGAATAATGCTGCATTTTTAGAAAAATAAGTTAATTAGTGCTACTACCATCTCAAGTAAAAGGGATTCCGCTATGCACATTAGGATATTAAAACAGTACGTATATTCATAATGTTAAAGCTATTCTTGACGTTTAAGTGCAAGCATGCGTGGTACGTGCATAGAGTAAAATATATAAATTACATGAATCAGATATCGAATTTCTTATATATAGCAACATAAAACATTTTCCTTTCTATATAAAACATAAAACATTTTTCTTTCTTTTCCAACATAAAACATTTTCCTACACACCATATAATAATGATATAATCATAAAAAAATTATTAACATTTGGAAATAAGCCATTTTTAACAAGTTTCCAATTCTCAGTTTTACAGCTTCTTTAAATAGTTATTGAAGGATTATATATGTATACGTATATCTGTGTATGTGTTCAAGTATGTTTGTGTGTGTGTGTGCTTACGTAAACAAATAAATCAATATTCAAATTATCAGTAAACTTTATCAATATGAATTCTTTATATTTATTTAAAAATACTTAAATAGACATTTTAACAAACGCGAATTTACCGTGAAAGAATCTACGTGTTTCTTTGTACTTACTATATATATGTTAGAATATGTTCCTCAACAAATATAATGTTTGTGATCAAAATTGCGAAAGATTACGTAAAATTTTGTTAATTTCATTAAATGTGATGCATTTGGTTTTATATTTCGTTTTGAGCCTTGATATAATTATTTGTAAAAATCGTAGAAGATTTTACAACAATGTTAATATTTTTTGCATTAAGACACATACCAAGGAAACAGATTAAAAGAAAATAATTGATTATAAAAATAAATCAGTCAATAATGTAATTATAACAAAAAGGAATAATTACAGAATGCATTGTGAATGTTTTTAAAGGTTCAATATTAAAAATAAATAGCTTAATTTTCTGACGCATACATTATTTTACTTTCAAGTAGTTTTTTTTTTTAATTTTAATTTCGGAAATTTGAAAAATAATTTGAAATACATCAGACTTTGTAAGGATATACTTTATATATGTTACTTTCACAAAAGTAACAATTTTTTTATCTAAGATCATTTTGAGCAAAAATATTAAAGTAAAAAAATTAAGCCCACTTTCTTGTACTCAAGCACTGAAATAAACACTTAAAAAAAATGTAGTAAATTAATCTGATTTCAGCTTTTGTAATGGAATTATATGCTTCCAATTTAAAATGTATCAAGGATATTTAAGTAAAAGGATATTTAATCGCATCAAAGTAGTCTAAAGGCGTATTCAATTTTAATGCTTTTTTAAGGAGCGATATCCAACGTTTGAAGTTTACATACACAAATAACAGATAAATGTAAACCTTTTTAACTCTGTGAAAAGAAGAAGTTGCAGTAAATGCAAACAGAATGTAAGATACGATCGCTAAAAAAGAACTAAAAGTAGAAAATAAACTAACGCCCACTTACACAAGCACGGATAGAAACATAAGATTCCATTTGGTACGTGAGCGCGCAATGCTTTCGACTGTGAAAAAGCATGCTTCATAGAATATTTAACTTCTTTAGCAATCTTTAGCTCAGCATTAGTATTTCAGTCAGTGGTCATGTATCGTTATTTTGCAACCTGCTTGTTTTTCTTTGCTAATATTTTTTATAAATTTTTTATTACTATTTGAGGATCACTTTTGGAATTTCATACTTGAAATCACTTATACTATTATCAGACATTTGATATGGCTCCCTTACATCTTTCAAGAAAAAAATATCTGAATGCGAAGGGACAAGTTGAAAGCCAATGTATCTTATATAATGTGATACGCTGTATTTTTCATCGTTTTTCTCCCTGAGATTTCTATTATTTGTCTTATTTTAGAACATCAAAATTTTATAAACATGATACAAATAAAGGTGCACTAATTATATACATGGATATACATATGCATATTTAAGAAAAAGTAAGGAAAAAAATCCTACGATGTATCTTAATTGTAGAGTCGTGGCATTAATTAATACAGTACGGCTTATTAAAGAAAACCAGGAAATTTTTTTTCAATTTCTCTTTAATTTTATTTTACATTTAACTTAGAATAAATGATTTTGATAACACAAATACCATACATATAACGCCAAGTTAATGTTTACTATGAATTATAATCCCACATCACAGAACATCGGATTTTATATTCAAAGACTCTTTACTTTTACTTCATGTATATGGAAATAGTTTTTAGTAAGTTTCAGATTTATGTTCGGTTATTGTGTTTATCATTTTGTTACTCTGATCAATTTTACAATAGTCATTCTCTTTATATTAATTGTTTATTAGAGTGATGTAAATGAAGACCTGCTATATTTAAGCGCAATTCATTTTTCAAACTTGTTTTTTTTTCTACCATTTTTCTCGCACTATTAAGTAAAATTTTCTGCTGAAGGGGAAGCTAGAGATCTCATAAAGCAAACTTAACCCTACTTCACTACCCTAAGTAGGTTGTAGCTTTAAAAAACATAACAGGTTTCCCTTTCGGTCAATTGACTTTTTATATATATTTACTTATATTTTGGTTTGTTGTTCTTAATTTTCGATTTTATATCTTTTCCATTCTTTGTTTTGTAGGATAAGTTATTATGTTCTGTGCTCGTTAGCAGCATTGTGATGAATGGAATTTATGGCCAATTAAATATGTAGGTACTAACTTATAAAACGCAATGACATGACATGGCAAGTGATAAATTTTAGTATGAACATCAGAACTATTTCCCAGAAGGTTTTGCTCAGTGTATTTTGCAATGTGAATGGAATAATTGGCTCAGGGTCTTTCAGAATATTCAAACTATTAACGCCACCTTCTTCTGTCTTTGATTATACAAACTATTGGATTCTATTTGACGTGAAAAGATCTAGCTCTTTTAAATGGCACGGTATTATCCCCCATCACGATAACACGAAATGCCTTGTAATTTCTCAAAAATTAATGGAGTTGGGATGGAAGATTTTATTCCACCTTCGCTATTGGTCTAATTAGGTGCTTATTACCTGTTTCACTCAATTCTCTCAGGCCAAGGCAGTTTATTCAATGATGTGTAAACTGCCACATTTCTTTTTTATTCCAAACCACAACACTAACCGACAACTGAATCATCTCATGCCACAGAGTTGGCAAGTGGTCGTAGAATGTAATTGTAATAAAGAACCTATAAGGATTTTATGGGTAAATAAAGAGGGGTATTTAGTGGTCTACCATTTGCCTTTAACCTCTTACCTGCTCTGGCGTATATATCTATCTCGCTCACCTGGAGCATTGAGTTCCCGGACGTATAAATACGTCTTAACGAAATACGATTTTGGGGGGGGGGCCTATCAATAAAACTATTACGAAGGGTTTGGAATGCAATTAAATGATATTGACATTTTTTGCTAAGGATTTACTAACTTCAAAGAAAAATTTGCATGTCTGTGCCTTTACTCCCCCCCCCCCCATAAACCGCTTACTTTCGACTATGTGATAAACGGTAACGCAAATCGCTTAACTTTTAATCGGCAGTTAAAGCGTTAAGACAGAATGTTCAGCAATGGATTATATAAATTTACAAATTTCACAAATTCAAAGGCAATCTAACTAAAATGAAATTGGAGTTTGTTTGAGTGATTTCTAACAAATTTCCAATCTTTACTCTGATGAAAAGTTAATAAAATGGACTTGGTCTATTGACCGCATATGTCAGGAAAACATAAGCAACTTCCATTAAATAGAATTTCCAGGAATTCAAAATTTGCTTTAAGGAAAACAATTTCATTATGAATCCTTGCCTGTGTTCAATCACATTGAGTGTTGAACATCTACCAGATTTGGAACGAAAGTTTCTAAATTGCACTCCTGGCAATTATTCAAGTGCTGCTTAGTGTTGAGAAGTATTTCCTTCCGAGGCGTTGATGGCTTTCACCTGAGTGGTTTTATTAATGAGATAGTGAATTGATTCCGTCTGCCAACTTGGTAATCAAGCATTTTAATTCAGTTGCGATAATTTTTTTTCACTTTCTTGCCTGAGTGATTTCTTTGAGGGTTAATTAAAATAAGTATCGGAGTAAAAAAAAAAAGGAAGTGATAATCTAGAAATGAAAGCTAAGGTAAGATTTAAAGAGATCATTACTGAATAAAAAACAAAGTAAAAAAGTTTCTACCTTAAGTTTCTTCAGCGAGAACTAATTACAATAAATAGTAATGTGATTTAAAACTGAATATAAGGTAACGAGGTAGATTTTTTCAGCTTTAAAATTAACTTTATTTATAAATATGTGCTTTTCCTCAGAATAAAAGTGTTGATTAGGGAAAATTAATATTAAAAACTTATTCTATGCTAATAGTGACCTATAAGATTTCCTAAGTATTCTTTCTTTTTTCTTTTCCAAAATTTGATTTTTTTTCTCACCAGTAGGACATAGGAAATCTTGAAATATGCATGTATTTCTTGAAAAATGGTTTTATAATATAATGAAAGGAAATAAATGGAAAAGGAAACATTATTCGCATTTATTGCTTTCGATAATCGATTCAAAAAAAGCATTTCGATCATTTCAGGTATATCCATCAACTGATTTACAAAATCAAATTTTGAAACTTTTAGAAAACAAGAACGAAATCTATTCTATTGTGCTACGTAAATAGTATATACATTTCTTTTTTGGAAGCTTTTTTTTTTTTTTTTTGCTGAAAAAATATTATTTTTTTCCCAATAATAAGTAGAAAAACTCTATAGTAAAGTATTTGCTATTTTAACAGTAGATATTTGAAATTCAAATCATGATTAAAAATTACAGGAATACATATTTATACACAGACTGGAAGACAAATTATATATATATATATATATATATATATATCAACATTATGGGGCGTTGGTGTGTGTATGTGTGTTTTCCGATTTCTGCTTCGACTACAAAATGTTTTTTGTCAATGATTTCCTTTTTAACGCGAAGAAATCTAATTCCCTTGTGGCATTCAGCAAATTATTTTCAAATAACTCTACTTTTTTTCCCTCCAAAACAATATCCTTTCCTATCAAGATATATTTTAAAGATATTCTAAAATTAATAATATCCTGTTAATCTAGGTCAAAATCTGTTGCAGATAGCAATGGGAAGGGCTTCGGGAAAAATTATATATGTTTTCTTTTCCTTTCTGAGAATTATAATAGAAAAATAATTAAAACAAAAAAATAATCAAGCATTTTTTTAAAGAATGAAATGTTTCAAAGTAAGTTTGAAAGATTTTGTTTTTCACTCTTCATTCCCTTTGTTAATTTGTGTTTTTCAACAAAAGTTAAGTTTAAATATTTAGTAAAGAGTTGATTTCTTACTTTAAAGCTAAAAAAAGGCGTCCATATTTTTTTAATGCGATACGCTTAAGCAACAAAATATCTTTTTGTAAAATTTCATTTTTTCCCAGAAAAGTTTCAATAAAAGAATTTAAATGTCGTTTTAAAGGAAATATTTTCGCATTTACTGTTGCAATTGCTATTTATATAATTTGATTATCTGTATTTTGCTTGCATATACAAACTTTACATTTTCTTCGGCAAGAGAAACATTCTTTGTCAGTATGCGGAATCACATTTAAAATCAAATAAAACTGAAATTTTTTCTCCTTTGACTTATGCTTTTGTTGGAGCCCGAAATTGTGATTTTAAAGCTTCCTAAGTAGTATTAAAAACATGCCGAAATCTATAGTAATTCTCTCTCTCTCTCTCGATATTACCTAATTACACGGTAAAGATTTCCATTAAAAGGTATTTGCTTTTATCAGATATCTATATTTTGTATTTAAAGAAAATTTGTATAGTGTAAAGAATTTTTAACGAGTTGTATTTGAGAAATCCTAATTTTACTCTTTACTATGCTCCCTACTTGTTAAATAAATGGATCATTTTAGACTAAATCGAAAATTTTTTTGAATTGATTATACTGGAATGTGCATTCAACGTCATTAAATTGTAAATACCGCGTATGTGTTTGAAAAAATACGTCAAATAAATATTTCTGCATTTAAAAAATATACCCTACGGGTTTCTTAGGAATAATTTTTCATTTCTGGTTTTAACTACTATAGCTATTAATTCATATCTACCACTATTAGCACTAACTCAGATGTAAACCTCTATACTCCCTCTGTAATAACTCTCCACAACTTCTATAGAAAAACTATTTGGATGACTTCCAAAGAGATAGCCAGCACTAGTTGATGGCCACATGTTTTTATCAGTATTTAAGTCCAAGCACGCGTCCAAGTAGCCATACCTTCCTGTCTCGACCACTCATCATTGTCCTCTTCTCCTCGCTGAAGATTAGGGGGGTTTCCCTATTCTATACCCAAGGAACGAAGCTCCATCCATAGAATAACAGGCGTTTTGACGCCCGATCTATCGTCGTAGCCTCATCGCATTGTGGTCACGTTCTGGCCAAGGCATCCAGCTTTCTCATTATGGATGTTTCTGGCTACAGCTTGTGGCTTCAGTATCGGTTTTTAGCAAATATCCCCTGAAGAGACAAGCTTTCAAGCGAGTTATTGGTACTCAGCCTGGCGGGGGTATATAATTCGGTGAATAGAGTGGGATTTACTTGGTTCATGTAGCTGAACTGCTCTGGATTGATATTTACTTTTTAAAAGATTATATGTGCTATTTTGAAGAAGGATTTTAATGTTTTGGTGTATTCAGGGAAATTTATTACCTTTATAATCATTTAGTATAAGAAAATAAATATCTAAAAAATATTTTGAATATTAAAGTTTATAATGTTAACGTAGTTTTTTTTAGATGATTGAAAAATAATGAAGTCAATTTTTATTCGTAAATGCTAGTAAAAAAAAAAAAACTTGTGTAAATATAAGGATTTTTTTTTAAAAAAAATAATGAATGCATTGCAGGAGGTTCAAGAGTATTAAAATGTGATTTTTTCCCCTCTTATTTATCGAGATGCTTGGGAATTACTTTCGCTCGTATTGAGGAATAAATTTAATAATCAGTAAAATTTTTACTTTACGTTTCTTTCTTTCTTTTTTTTTTTTTTTTTTTGCATGTAAAACCTTGTAAAATGTAAAAGGTTTTTAAAAAATTTCTACATTTTGGTGCCAGTTTAAATTCCTTTGTACAAAAAAATTATGCAAATTAAGGAAACGTAAGGAAAGCTATTAAGGAGAAAACGATATTTTTTTAATATGCAGGAAGTCTATCCATATGTATAAAAAGTCTATCTTCAAATATATCGTTTAGATAACAAAAACTGTATTTATACATGCTCCAAAAGTAATTGTTTTCATCAAAACATTAATTTTTTTTTTGTTTATCTACATACTTTCCATTTTAACATCCAGAAAAGCAGAACATATAATCATATTTTTAGACATAAAATACAATTTTTATAACAGACTCCTGTAAAAGTACAGCCGGTGTGTTGCAGAACAAATGCTTTAACAATGACAATCTAATTCAAAAAAATTCTTCTTGCAATCCCTACTAAAAATCATTTACTTGATATTCAAACTCGAAACTCTTCGACATACCTATCATTCCACGGAACACAGAACCTTCACTTAAAAATCACGTAAATCAATTTGAAGTATTATTCGTTTTTTTCCTAACTTTAACTCATCCTCTTTAGAGAATCTCTTCCGAGAGGGAACGCGTCAACGCTTTGATTTCTCATTACAACAAAAGAATACAGCTTTAAATTCCAGAGCTACCGGAAGGAACGTAGGAAATTCAACTCTGTCTATTACAGTCCTTCGGGAAGGGGATGGAGGGCTACCACAACCCTTTTCCCCCCATGCTGGGGATATTTGACAACAGATTCCAATTAAAGAGTGTCTTTCTTTGATCTCTTACTTTAAGTATGGAAAAAAAGGGTGGAAAGAGTGATGCAGAATCACGTAAACTGGGAAAGCGTGCAAATTTGTGAACAAAAGCTATGCGTGGAATCCTCAAGGGAGCTTGAGAAACACTATAGTTCCTTGGAGAAATATGTGTGGTACTTCGATTCAAAGTGGTGTAAGATTGTTTCAAGGGTTTGATAAGAAAAGAATCGTAAAGCATCATTTTCAAAATAAATTAAGTTTTATATTAGCTGACATATTTTGAATAATTACAGTTGTATGTAGTATTAAAAGTACTAAAAAGAGCGATAATCCCAAAAATTGCAACAAACTTACTTAATAATATTTAATTTGTCAATAACTTTATATATATAAGAGCATTAGAGAGAACCTTATTTTACATAAAATAGTATAGACAGTGCAAAATACTTTAGCAAAGTAAAAAAAAAACGAGTCTTACAGTAGTCGCATATGATGTGTAACATCTGACTTGTTATCATGGTAAATACGCAATAGTGACTTTAATCCCGAAAGAAATGAATCGGTTATGACTGGAAATAATTTTCTATCGAATAATTATATCTTTAATGAAAATTTTATTTAATTAACACAAGGAGTAATGCAGTTTTTTTATCAAAAATATTCATTATTATTCAATTTGGGGAAGAGCGGAGACAATAGATTTATGAAAACTAAAGTATGACACAAATACTTGTGATTTCAAAGTATTTAAAAATCGTTGAAAAACTGCGTCAATAACAGTACCACTGTTAGTTGTCGAAACATTTCGATTAGTGTTCATTTCGAGCTTGAGTTCATCATTTAGAAAAGCTAAGAGCGGATCAGCTTCTGGCAAACTGAAGTTAAAGTTAAAATCACCACTCAAAATCATGGGAAGCGAGTGATAGTTTTTTTTTAAAAAAAAGAGCAGAACCACCTTCGGTATACGGTAAAAGTACAAAATACAGGAAATCTTTAATTTTTTTTAACTGTTTGATTCGGAGAAATGTATGCGACCACCAAAATTACAAGATTTGCTGGTATGTGCGGTAGGCGGGCATCTTAATTGCTGCTACAGTTGGACCCCCAGACGAGGGTAGCGAAGAGACACCGTCAAGCGCATGCTTAAAAATTAGAAATATTAGAGAAAATCAAAAAATTCCCGTTTACTTAATTAGTTGTTTTTAATCGAGACATTTTTTTTTAATCATAGTTAAGAATATTATATTGACAGCGACAGGAATTAACCTCAAAGTATGAAAATGATAAGCACTTAAATATTTATTCAAATAATTCCTTATTACTTACGATTATTTTTTTAAGAATGATGAGCTTTGTCAGACGCTTAACAAGAATAATAATTGGTAATATATAGTTTACACATATATAAATATATATCCTCAGATTTCACACACAACGTGCCCTGAGACTTTGACATTTGAGCGCAAAAATCGCAAGTTTATTCTGGATGAAGTCTAATAAGACTAGCTGGTATGTGCGGTAGGCGGGCGTCTTAATTGCTAGTAGAGTTGGACCCCTAGACGAGGCTAGCGAAGAGACACTCCCCAAGGCGCTGAATTGGTCAAATCAAACAGCGCGCGCTTCCCCCGACTTCCTGTTACGCATTTCCGTCCCTTTTCACGAAATCACTCCAACAAATATCCACCAACCGAGAGTAAAGATGTTACACAAAAAAAAAACTGTTACACTATTCTCAAACAAAATAAATACCAGATAAACTTTTGTTTTCTTTCTCTTCCTTGTTCTTTTTTTCAAAAATTTTATTTTTTATGATTACATTTAATAACTTTGTAAAATTTATCGCAGATGTCATTGTTATACTACCTTATATTGCTTTATATTATATATTGCTACAGTGCGTGTAATATTACTATTTTGAAAAAAAATATTAAGTAATATTTTATATCCTTAAGCCGATGAAACCTCTTAATTGATACCGGGGTATGTATACCTCTAGCTGAACCGGTGCATTAAGTGTCACGGACGCATATATACGTCCTGTCCAAACACGACCCATTTCATTGCGCTGCTATCAGAAGAGCTGTTCTGAAGGTTTAGAGTGTAATAAAATGACCTTGAGAGTTCTAATGAAGTATATACTTATTTCAGATTTGCTTATTTATGCCCCCCCCCATACACCTCTGTGAAGAGCGTCGGCACGGGGGAACGAATCGCGTAACTTACATAGTCAGTTAAGGGGTTAAGACCTTAAAATGATAGAGTAAAATTTTACGTTTAAAAATTCCACTCTAATTGTTATTGTAATTAAATTGATTTTCCATCCTAAAATACAAAATAATTGTAAAATTTTTTAACTGCATTAGAATAATTATAAGTAATGAGCTTATGAATGAGAAGTATGTCTGATAAGCTTATCATTAATAACAAATTATTGTAAAAAAAAACTAACAAATGACATTCTAAACATTTCGAAATGGTTAAATTGACATGATAGATCTCCGTAACATGTCACTTATGTAAATACTTTGCACGCTATAATTATGGTTAGTTTTAAAAAAAATACAGAAATAATTAGTAATTATCGTTTTAAATTCATTAATTTTAAATGAAAGAAAATAGTTTATGTTCCCTTTTTAGAATTATTTAAAACAACTTTCTTTCCAACAAACACAATTAATTAAAATATTTTTTCTTTCATTATTTTAATTAAAAGTTTAATCTACTCACGACATTATCACTCCTTGTCGACATTGTACCAGATACTTAAATTCCCATGTTAACATTTCGATCTGTTTCATTTTTCCCCCAAAACCCTTTAAAAAATATCCCAGATTGTGTATCTCTCGACGCCTCAAACGAAACTTCCTTTAATTATTGTCGAAAAACAGTGTCGCTTTCAAAATGTGACGGGGCGACTGTCTGACGCTGTGGAATTGATCCAGTTTGCTGGGCGTAAACGCATCGGAGAAGAAACAGGAGTTTCAGCAGCACCAACTACGTAAATGAGTATCAGAAAATCGAAAAGCCGAGATTGTACAGACATATACAGATGGGCGAACGCAGTAATTGGGTAACTCCGAAGTACGCCTTCAACACTACCGTAACTTTTGATAGAAAAAAAAAGTAACAAAATTTACAGCTGAAAAATATAAAGCCGTGGGTTTCCCATCGAAAATAGCATTTCGATCGTAAGCTAGATTCAAAATAGAAAAGAATCATCCTGTATTTCATTTTGGTGTTCGTTACAGATTTTATTTTCTGCGTGGTTGGGGATTTGAGAGATTCTGTGTACTGTTTCAAGATTTCAAAGAGTTATTTGAGTATGAAAGAATGGTGAAAATGCGTCGAATATATGTAACGCGTAGATGGAGAGGAGAGAGGGAGAGTAGTAAATATTTACTAGTATATGTAGTACAAAATATATTTACAGTAGATTCCCGAAAACTCGGCCTAATGTGGACCGAAGCTTGGCTGAGTTTGTGAAAATGCCGGGTTATCGAGAATTTAATTTAAAAAGAATAAATATAATCGTTGCCGCAGAAAATATTGTATATAGCCCTTGTATGTTTTGTTTGCTTGAGAATACAACATAAAATAAACTGTCCATCAAATACCAAGGGGTCTCAGGGGTATTAATTTTGTCTTGAGCGGTGAAAATATAAACAATTTTCAAGCAGGTATACTTTTTTTAAAATTTAAATTAAATAATTCGGATCTTTTACATATTATTTACAAAGGATTATGGTTTTAAAAAAGTACAAAAGGTTTAAAATATAATCATAATTTAAAAAATTATAAGCATATGCAAATAAGAAATAATTTTGTAATAAATATTAAGAAATTTTTGCGTTGTGCTCGCTATTTTCTAAAATAGTAGCTTTTGATGTAGAAAACTTTATAGAATTATAAAATATATCATACTCTTTCCCTACTAATTTAAGAATAATATATCATTTGTATTTCAATATATTTGAAAAATATTCAAATATTTAAAAAAAAGTTTGAAACTGTAATTTTTTTATTTTTAAAAAAATATAATTTATTATTTTATTTATTAAAAAATATTACGGTATAATAAGGATACATTTAACTTTATAAGTCAACTTATTGCTAGTAATTAAAGCTACTACTTTGCAAATTAGCATGCACAACGTAAAACGTAATTAATATTTCTTATAGAAATATTTATTATTTTCATATGCTTATAATTTTCAAATTATGATTATATTTTAAAAATTTACACTTTTCTGAAGCCCCATTCCTTTATAAATAATGTTAAAAGATTCGAATTATTTATATTTTAGTTTCAAAGAGTTATATATATTTGAACATTGTTTATATTTTCAGCCCTCTAGAGAAAGTTATCACACCTGAGACCCCTTACAAAGGAAAAGTACGTACTTTATTAAGGCATACGGCATTTATACAACATGAAAATGAAAATTAATGAATACATAGCATACAGTAGTTTACCTGATCAGATACACCTCAGAAAAATGCTTTATGAAGGCAAAAAATTGTCCAAAAAAATTAAGTAGCCTACTACACAAAAACTAGTTTCTTCGGGGGTATTTTCGACTTTCAGGGGAGTGAACGAGTTATTCAGGCTGCCTCATTATCGAGTACAGAGATTTAGGACTCTACTGTACTACCAAACTATAATTATTTTACTTTATAATAATTATATATATTTCGAGTGATTATTTTTAAGGAAAGTTAATACTTATCAAGTGATTTGAAGATTAATTATTATATTTTAATAATAATTTGTTTTGGCTGCTATAAATATATTTATAATAGCTATACAAAATTAATATAATTCATTTAAATTGTGCTACATTATTATTATTATTATCAGACTAAAGTCTTGAACAATATTTGAATCTTTACTATTTATATATATATCTTAACTATTAAATAATGTTTTCAATACCAATTCGTTACACGAAAACTTTGTTGCCAAATGTGAAATTTAAGAAAAATTATTTACAATTTAACATATTCTGCATTCAATTAGAAAATGTTAAAAGACATTTCCTCTGACAAATACAAAAAAAAAAAAAAAAAAAACTGCTGCAAAAAGCGAGGTAATTATTTTAGAAATATTTATGAGCTTACACACTGTTATACTAATTAGTTGAGCTTCATCCGAAAAAAATTTTTAACCGAATTGTTCTTTCGAAAAATTTAACTTTTTTACTCAATAGCTAAGTTTGAATATAAAGTTAAATAATGTTAATGAATATATACATTTGTATTATTGTTCATCCTATCATAAAACATTTTCAAAAATTCAAAATTAAGGTAAAAATGTCATTATTATTTCTGAGCAATCTAGAGAAATAATTATGAAATTTAGAGCTAAAAACTAAATTTATTTTTAAAAAATTAAAATTATTTAAAGGATTGGTTACTCGTTTAAGTTGATATGTTAATTTGATAATTTTGAAATGAAAAACAAAATTGAGTGAGAGAATATTAACGTCGCACTGATTAGCAACACGAGGGCTTTTGGCGACGGTCCGCGTAATTTTGAACCATGGTCAAGTGACACGGACGACACCTGAGCTGGCACCCCCTCTCCTAACTACCACACCACACCAACGGGAAAACAAAATTAAATATTTTACTTTATACATGATAGCTTCTTCACTTTCTTATTAAATTTATCGAAAAAAGGACATGTTTAAGCGATTATTATAATCTATGATAAAAAGTACACTCGCATACTTGATAAGAATACATGTAATTAAAAAGTAACACAGTATGTTCATAGCTTACAAAAAAAGTGTACATGTAAAGTATGTTCATAGCGTAGAAAAAATATGTATATGTAAAGTATGTTCATAGCTTACAAATAAAAAGAAAAATAATTGATTATGTATTCATAATGTAGTTATTTACATATTTTTTTTTAAATTTGAAATCCAATTATATCATTTTTTAATTCTCTACTGTGAAACAAATTCAATTTCAATTATTTAAAGAAAAAATTGAAAAATTTTGATAATTTACCCTTTTACATAATGGACCATGACCTAAATGCTCTGTATAACATCCTTAATTGAATGGATCTATTGTATTATTGGATTCATTTGTTTTTATATTTTATTATTATATTAGCTACGTTTTGGATTATTGTTTTTATCTGCATGTATGTAGATGACTTTATAAAGAAAAAGTCATTTAATTAAATTTAAAATTAACAATATAATTTAATTGCATATGAAATTATTAATTATTGTGCATTTAAATTTAGTTCCATTAAGATGTCATTTTTCGCTTTGATAATTAAAAAAATAATTATCTTGCATATGATTTTAACATTATTTTGTCATCCGTTAGAAAGAAAGGTACATATATTAATGGTAGATAAAAATAGAATTATATAAGGGAAACATTATTTTGTCATCCGTTAGAAAGAAAGGTACATATATTAATGGTAGATAAAAATAGAATTATATAAGGGAAACATTATTTTGTCATCCGTTAGAAAGAAAGGTACATATATTAATGGTAGATAAAAATAGAATTATATAAGGGAAGCATATTCTATTTTTAGTTCACACTAAATGAACTAATTCATTTTAATTCATTCCAACTTAGCGTGTGGGAATTAATTATCTTAAAAATCAGCTTAAAAGGAAATCATTCACATTTACTTTTCTTTACCAATTTAATTTGAAACATGGAACCATTACAGATAAATTTCTTCCATTTCTATGTAGAGATATGTTTGTTTTCCTTTTTTTTCTTCTCTTAGAATACAATTATGATGTACTGTGAAAATCATTTAACACGAAACTGAGGGGATTGAAATAATTTTTCGTGGAAAAAGAATTTCGTGTTAAATAAAACTGAAAAGGAGAACAGATAAACACATATTGAGCAAAATAAAGCTTATTAGAGTACATTTTATTTACATAAATATGCATATATAATGTATTTAATAAAAATCAATGGAACAAAAACATTCATAAGAACTTCATAGAATTCGAATCAAAATTTAGCAATTCCAAAATCTTTAAGGATTTCCGTTTTCGCCTTTTGTTTTTGATCAAATGTCTTTAGAAGCTCCATCTTCATTTTAAGCGAAATAGAAGTTTTCTTCCCCCCCCTAAGCTCTTTACCATTGTGCTTTTAAAAATAAATAAATAAAAATTCCAGGTATAAAAGCGTGAACCAAACTCACTGAATTTTATTCACACTTTGATGTACTTACCACTAAATTCCAAGGCCAACTGATAAGAGATTAGATGCTTTTCTGGGGTGTTTGTAGGGGTTGGAGGATGAAGGTAGCTTAGGTAAATAAAATTGACTCGTGTCACGAGCTACTTCGTATTTCAAAGCCAAGTTTTTATGAAAAATGTGAAAGGTCCTTTATACGAAAAATGTGAAACACATCTCTCTCATATATTTCACACCTCTCTTAAATCTCGCCTCCAGGACTGGTGCTTTTAGTATTTTGTTCATTCTCAGACGGGAAATATTTCTTGTTAAGAGATTTATTTGCTTTTGGTGTTATAAAGGAAAAATGCATGAAAATACCAAGAACTTTGTCAGAACCATTGTACTATTTCGTGTTAACCGATATTTAGTCTTGAGTGTTTTCCCGTTAAACGTATTTTGCTGTATTACGGTAGATTGTAGATATAGTATTTCCTTTCCTTCAATCACTTAACTTCCTATTATCATTATTGGAAATATATTTGAATTTGCATTAAAGTTCATTCCTAACATTCTTCAGGAATATGTAACCAATATTTTCAAATTAGCTCGAAGTTTCATGGAGGATTTTCTAATACCTGATGTATATGACATAATTTTAACTAGGTTACACTTCCAAATTATATTTAATCATTTAAGACAGTGCTCCTCAGACTTTCAAAATCGGTGACCCAATTTTCAATTATTATTTTCATCGCCCCCCCCCCCTACACTGACAATGTGTGAAATACAATAGTAATGTACTTTGACGCTAAAAATACAATACGACCTTAATTATAAACAGTAGAAATTACCGATATAAGTATTCAATTTTGTATATGTTGCTTGTAAGTTATAAATATTGTAGAGCGAATTTCACTGTTGGGTTCAGGGATTGAATAGACTTTAATCAGGACAGCGATAAAACAGTTCTTTATTATCAGCCCAATGAAGAATACAATGTTCAGAAAGGCATAAGAACAGCCGAAGTCACAGTAATACAACACAACAGTAACACAACGCAATGCACTGATCCAGCGGGAAATAGATCAAATGCAAAGCCGTAGGCTTTCGTACTCTCTTCGGCATAAATCACGACGGAATCACCCGTAAAGTAACAGAGGCTGCCGGCGCGTCTGAGCTTCAAGAAATCTGATTAAAAACTCCTCATCTTGCATTTCAGTATGCCTTATATGGACACGACGAAAGTGGTAGAACATTCCAGAAAATAGGAGAACCGGAACCGGAAGTCGTCAAATATCGCCAAATCTGGCGAGACTTGGCAACAAATTTGGCGACAAAATAAGTTGCCAAAACTGTCGCCAACTAAATGATATCTCGCCAAATTGGCGAGATACCCATAGAGCCCCATGTTATTTACAAGGTCCGATAGCAATTGATCTAATTCACATGTTCACATGCAATAAACATTAATCTTGCACTATTTTTCAAGCAGAATAGTAATTTTGACATAATTTAACATTATAAACACATTTTAAATACCAAAATCGTAACAATATCTTAAGTTACTTTTAAATATAAGGGTATGTATTATGTTACTTTTCATAGCTCAGAATGTATTTTGTTTTGTTTCCTTTCAGTAAATTAAAAAAAGTTTATAAATAATAATTGATTTTCGACTTTCCAACATGCTCGCTTCCCCTCGTAAGGTTATCACACCCCCTCAGGGGGGCGCGTCCCGCAGTAACGCTGATTTACGAACAAGCCTTTTATTAAAGTAACCTATAATGTTATTTTTTTCTTCAAAAAACTGCATATATAAAAACTGTACATATAAACTGTTATAATAAATTGATAAAAAAAACTTTTATAAACCATAAATTCATATCATCCGCATTATGATTCCATTTATGAATTTATCTATTTAAATTTTTTGTAAATTACATATTTGCAAATATTTATACATTTGTGTAGGCATGCATGGAAAAGAATCATTATTCAATCCACACAGGTGATCTATCAAGGAATGTATCATAATCTTTTTGTTAGTATTTTAAAACAATCCTCATTTTTCATAATGTCACAACGTAAAGTTTATAAAACATAAACAAATGGTTTGTTTTAACAAGTATTCTGACTTACATTGGCTGTTCCAGATTTATATCAATACGCCGTAATCTTAAATTTAAATATTTTGCCGTTGTAGGAAATTTATTTGATTAATGCATTACCTTACAAAATGTTACATATTTCATATGATAAACTTCACATTTCATTGAACATGCATAAATAAGGAGCACGCTTCAATCCACCCACGCCATCCATCAAGGAATACATAACTTATCCAAAAACAAAGCCAACGAATCGCCCCATCAATGTCATCGAACCACCATCAATGAAAAGATCGATTTTGGGTATAGAAGACTTGTTTCGGAACGCATCAATAAAACTTGCAGTTGGGAAGGAAACAAGTTGGGAACCGCAAACTTGATTTATATGCCACTGGAACTTTCCGGGAATAAGTGCAGCAACGCTCCTCTTTATGAGCTTGCGGGGGTGGAGGAGGTTTGATATCTTAAAATGTCTGGGATAATCATCGCTACTGAGTGAGCTTACCGAAAATTAATCTTTTCTCTTCATTGTGGGGACCTTGATTTATGGGACAAAAGTAGCGTCATTCAAAAGGGTCGTAACTTCATCGCAGGGGAAATTTTAGAATGCAATTTAAGAATAGGGAAATATTTCATGGGTACGTGTAATCGAAATTGAAGTCTAGCGTTCGAAGGAAGATGCTTCAATAATTTTGGTGTAGGGTTGATGTTATTCGTCTCTTATTTAAATGTATATTAATGTTAGTGTTGTTTCATGTTTAGTAAGGTTTCCAGTGTTTAAATGTATGCTATACTTGATTTATTTGTGAGTCCATTTATATTTATTGTATCATTTTGTGCATGTTGATTAAAAGAACTATTTAATGGATCACCATACCTTTGGACTTGTCAATTTTCGTTTCTATAAATTTTATGGTTGAGAAAACAAATGCAACTTTTCATGACTAACTTTGAAGTTTCATTTTGTGTAAAACGTAACGTTTTAGTAACGCCAGCTTTGTGTTAGTCTAATGTTCCCACAAAATACGTAATTTCAATGAAGCATTTTAACGGGACTTTATAAAAAAATTAGTAGTTATCCTATAACCAAATAAGAAATAAGGAAATATAATAAGAGATTTTGATTAAAAAGTAAGAAATTTACCGATTTGATTTTCTTATGAAAAGAAATTTAAATATTTCTGTAATTTAAATCAAGATTTTGAGCTTAACTAAGGTATTCGTACTTTATTGATTATTTGAATTTTTTTGGAAGAATAAAAAGTAAATAATAATTTTCGCAGAAAATGATATTTTTAATATTGTCGAATTATTTAACATTTTCCCCATTTAATTTCGTATTAGATTATTAAAATGTTACATAATTTGTCAACATAACGCAAATATATACCTACAATTTAAACATGTTTATTCTATTCTAAGCATTTTAGGGTTAAACACAAAACTAGAAATCCATTTGATTGATTGTTCACTTACAGCCCGCTTCGAAGCAACAAGAAGACTGTTGATGACGAACTTCACAATTTTAAGACACCCGCACCTTTATCAACAACTAAACCGGTACCTCACTCTCCAAATCCGATGCCACTACAATGGTTGAACGTGCATCGTCCCATCTGTACGGAGTTTCTATATTGCAACAGAACTCAAAATCCATGACATGACAGAAATAGTGCCAGTTATTAATTTTCAGCCATATCCACTTTGCAATCACATCTTTACAAGAAATCCGAGATAGAGAGAGATAAAGAAAGAGAGCGAGAATAAAAAGAGAGAAAGAGAAATAACAAGAAAGAAAAGAGATAAAAAGAGAGCGAGAAAAAGAGAGTGAGAGAAAAAAAAGAGAGAAAAATGTGAAAGATAGAGATAAAAAAGAGACGGGGAGAGAGGATAAAATCTCACACATTTTAATAATAATGATAACTTAGATAACGCCATTATTAAAAGAATGTGGAATAGCTAAGAAATTTATCTATAATCTCTGACAGTATAGTTCATACAACTTCCTTCCTAAATGAGTTATCTCAACGAATTTTGGCAGGAAATTAGCAAAATATTTGCAATTGGCATCCCTTGAGTTCCTAAACTTCGCAAATGCACTATTTATCAAAATTTGCTCTCGCTGTTCGTACCAATTTCTCTGAGCTAAATTAGAAACCATCAAGTCCTCCCCATGCAATTACCAACTCCGTTTGCCTTTATCAGAAATTCATAGCTCCCACTATTATCATTGCTACCATGAAAAGCCGTCCGTAATCGGGAGCCAACGAATGCATTAAACTGCTATGATGCGACGCGTACTGTGAGTCGTTAACCGGATAACAGCCATGGTAAGAAGGGTTCGAAAGTTTTCAGATTAGCTTACGCGCAGTCACTTAGACGACGATAGAATTCTGTGGTCGATATTTTCATGTTCTTGCCTTAATTAAGAAAGTTTTGGACATCGGATGAGTGAAGTTTTCATCATTTTAGTCGAATGAGAGAAATGTGTGTGTTAGAAATGCAAAATATACTAACCATTGGCAGTGGCAAAATCTGAATATTATGTAAAATAAAAAAGTATCACAATCTTGCATTTTTCAAATTTTTAGTTTTAGCAGTTTCGTTGCGTGAAAGAGTTTATAAGGAATAATTATATTTGGTGAATATATTTTTAACTTTGGAGTTAAGATAGACGTTTGACTCATCTATCTCAATGATTTAAAATAAATAAATATGATTAAACAAATTAAATTGAACTGATTTTTGAATAGAAAGTATTAACTTTACTGACACTAAAATTCGATTGCATGATTTGACAGAAACAACACCGTAAATGAATATACGACTATATAACCACTATGCAAACACGTCTTCAAAAAAGAGAAAGAGAGAAACAGTGAAATCCTTTTAATAATAATGATAATTAAAATAAAGCCATCATAAAAAAGTGTGATTAACTTAACAATGATACATAAACTCTATTTCTGAAAGTAGATTTAGTAAGAATTTATATTATTATTTTGTTATTATCATTTTTCTATTCTTCTTCTTATTATAATTACTATTATTATTGCTGCTGTTGTTGTCGCTGCTTGTGTTGTTGTCATTGTTATATTATATTGCTATATTTCACTCAATAATTAACATTTAAAAAATATGTGTACGCATATTTATGTGTATCTGTATGTAGTACTTGTAGGTGTGTGTACACATGTACATAAAATAAACATCCACCATTACGAATGTTTAGTTTAAGTAATATTTTCTTTTACGATAATGTGTAATGAGCTTAATGGATACATCTTATGATACATCTCTTAGAATAATGTAATTGGTCATGGTAATTGAACAGTCATAGTCGAGAACTCGTGGCCAATGATGTTGAGTAGCAGATTCTGTCACTGAAGATCCACTGTGTAGAGGAGCTGATGCACAAAAGATCTGTCCTCTCTGTGCTAATAGTCCTCTCATTAGAGTGGCGTGGAGAAGGATATGACAAATTAGGTGTCGTTCTTGACGGTGGTTAAATTGTACAGCATCTGTCGATAATGGCCTTCATGCTTCTCCAGATTGTGAAGTTAATTAAAATCCAATCAAAACTCAGAATATTGTAATGTTGATTTGGATAATGATGTTTCAATTTCAAAATAGAAGTAGTTATGTATAAAACAGCTATATCTACTGAAGCTAATTGTAGATATGGTTGAATACTGATGAATAAAGAAATAACTTTAAACTTTAAAAAAAATTTCTGCCTTAAATTTTCCCAACTGTATTTGTTTTCAAAACATTTATCATAACTTGTTTATTTTAAATACATACCTTACAAATGAATATAATATTGAAAAATAATTTTTATTCATTTAAAATTGGAAAAGAGTAAAAAAAAATGCCAGGTTACGTTCTTCATTCTGACTAAATGAAAATATCCGTCCGTCTCATACATATATCTGTGAATAATAAAAATATATACATATATTCAATAAAACCTTAAAAGAGAAAATGATTCTTTTTTTTTTAATTTAATTTTTCCATCTTTTTGGTGTCTTTGGAATCAGAACGCCACCACTTTCCATGATCTACATCAGAATATATCCAGACTTCCCTGATTTATTCAAATATCGCCATCAGAATATCATTTAATATCACTGATCATTCACGAAGTCATCAATATCTTTTCACTCCTTAGAATAACGAAGGTTATTCATGCTTTTATTTCTCAAGAGAGAGAGGGAGATATAGGAAAAAATTGATGACTTGGTAACATCATTACTTCTTTGGATATGTAAGAAAATGAATATGATATCAAATTCGATTCCCTTTCACTGATTCAAAATTTTTTTTTTTTATAAGTCTAAGAAGAAGTTACTGCCATTTTGATTAAAGTTTGAGTTGTTACTGCTAGGTTTTATTAGATTCCGTGTTTCATCTCATGTTATTTTAAGTTCAAGTAACTGCGTATTAAATGAGAATTCAACTGATTATAAATTTACTGACTCCAGCATCATAAGAAAGAGTTATTATAATTGCTATTGAATTTTTAACGGCTTATCGTAGAATTGATTTCAAACTTATTTTATTTAAAAATGGTTATGTTTGCTTGAAATTATACTTAATCACTGAATCTTAAAATTATGAATAATAATGGTATTTAAGTGACTACGTTCAGAAATGTAATTTTGAAAAAAAAACGTATAAATGAATATTTTTTTTTTATATTTTGTGTCGGGTGAATTAGAATGTACTTATAAAATTTCTCAAACAATATAACTACAATAAAATATTATTAAAATGCGTTTTTTTTCGTAAAAAACGAAGAAGGAAATATTGGTGAAATTGTCGAATCGGCCACTGGTCCTGCAAATTTTGAAAAATTGCTAATTTGGTGCATTTTTTCGTGTAGTGTTTCGGAGTAGAAACACAATCCACAACTTCTCCCTCACTGATACAAAAATCAAAAGGGGTACCAGATTTGGCTCACTTATCAATTTAGTAAGAAAACACTTGGCGGGAAAAGTGGCCGATTCGACAATCCAACCGACATATTTTCAAAACATTCTCTTTACATGAAAAAATGCTTGCATAAAAAAAATATTTGGACGATTTTTGCAAGACATCTATAGAAAGCCGGAAATTATATTTTTGAAAAAATTTATAAGTGGATTTATTAGTATTTTAATACATCAGAGTAGAAAAATTTAGAAAAAAAAATGCGCTAATTGTCTTATTTGGTAGCAAAGCTGAAAAATACTATGAATTTTCAAAAGCCATAGTTCAGTCTTTATAAAAGTCTTATGTAGAAGCCTAGTGGTCAAGGTCATGTACTCGTGTGGCCGTCGTGTCATCAACCCCAGCCGCTACCAATGAAGACTAGCCGTGTCGTGGGGCTGATGCACGTTAAATCTGTTGGGGCTCAAACGTCTTCCCGTTGGTGTGGTGTGGAAGTTAGGAGAGAGGGCTGCCATTTCAGGTGTCATCCTCGTCACTTGACCATGGCTTAAAATTTGAGGTATGTCACCAAAAACCCTCTTGTAGCTGAATAGTGTGACGTTAATATTCACTCAGCTATATGTATACAAGCAAAATTTATTATTATAGAAGCATTTTTCATAAAGGGAGAATGTTTTAAAATGATATTTATTCCCCTTTTTTGCCAAAAAAGTGTATTTAACTGATTTTTTTATTGAAATAATACTCATTTATACTCTTACGTAAAATCATATTTAACACTATTTTTATGTACAATTTACAACGTGTTGCAATTTAATAACACACATATACAACCGATTAAAAAACAAGTAATTTTTAAAAAGAAAAAGAGGAAATGAAAATATTTTCAACAAAACAGATCTATATTAAAAACAATACATCAAAGGCAAATATGAGAATCACTTTTACATGTGTAATAGATTTTCAATTCAAAAGACCACTGGCAGAAATAAATTTACCACGATGAAAAACAACAAAGCAAAACTTAAAATCCGTAAAAAGAACTGATGTGTTAAAGTCATTTTTCTTGCTATTTCAACTCTTTGTGTTCGAAAATGATATGATTTAATATATATTACGCTTATTATTCTTGGATCGCCATTTTCTTATTACACTTCAATTTCTCATTTTCATTTGTTACAGAAATTGGAAAACGATTATTCCTTTTGCTTGGTAAAAAAGTAAATAAATAGAAAAACACAATTATTTCTTTCTTAAGCAGCATAAGAGATCCAGAATATAAATATTTAATAAATATGATACTTTCAATAAATATATTTCTCTGGATTTTGTTGTTGTTAGAAACATTAAAAATAGATTACATATATAAGGTTAGAACATCCCGTGTTTTGCATGTCATATATATTTAGAATAATAATCTACTAATATCACGAAGTTAGTGAAGGTATATACTTTCATGTTTTGGTTAATATAAAATACACATACAATATTAATATGCACTCCTTGCTATGTGAATTCTCATGAAGAATTATTTTTTTATGTTTTTCTATATTTCGCTGCAATATTAGTAGCTTTGAAATAAATGGCTTTTTCTGAATTAGAATTATGTAACTCTTAGGGAATAACTTTGTCTCTCAATACTCAAATGAAATAATTTCAAACGCAAAATATATTATACAATATTCAGTGAGACGCGGTTTTGGCTCCTATATGCGCTCCTATATTATTGAGAGGCGAAGATTAGTTTGGATTTGTTATATAACAAATGATTTTTTGTAATAAAATTATCATTTACGTTATTGTTTGTTGTACAAATTCACAAATATGATATATTCTCTGAATTTTTTCTGTATTATAATGCATTGTATTTTATAATCTTTAAATCATTTTTCATCAAAATATCAAATTGCATATTCATTTATCTTTAAAATGTCTGAGTGTATATAAAGTAATTTAAACTCAATAATGTAATGAATAATAAAACAAACATAATTGGTAAACAAATGATTGGTATAGAGCATAAACAATTTCCAAAAATCATTACTGGAAAAAAATATTTCCCTTGGAAACTAAAAGCATATTTCTCTCGGTTTTTCTCCAATAAGAGCCATAAATTAGAAATCAATTTCATCATCCTGAATGATATTCGTAGTAAATACGAAAACGAACTCATTTGAAAGATATGAAAGCTTCAACAGCAAATAATAAAGCACCTCATCATTACGATTCCCAGTAGCATCCGCTTCACTGAGAGAGAGAGAGAGAAATCATCTCTTATGAATATTAGCCTACCCTACGGCTAAAATCTGAAACCAATACAGGACACGGAGTCTTTTCTGTTTTAGAATAATGATCCAACGTTAATTAAACTCTAATTGGAACTCGATGCCAGGCCGATATCCAGGGCTTCGTTCCCATATTTCATACGACAACGAATTGCAATTTGCGAGGTCAACTCGCTTATCTATACGGCTCGCCAAGTTTTCCTCCCAGAATCTGCAATCGTATCTGCAGCTGGCTTTTCAAACAGTCAGCCGTTTTCCGGTAAT
This sequence comes from Trichonephila clavata, assembly GCA_019973975.1. Taxonomy (NCBI): domain Eukaryota; kingdom Metazoa; phylum Arthropoda; class Arachnida; order Araneae; family Nephilidae; genus Trichonephila; species Trichonephila clavata. Next base: position 328,325 of record BMAO01036498.1, on the reverse strand, counting down.
CCCGTCTGACTGTCCAGAATTCTCCGGAGGTCCCTGAATTAAGCTTATCTTTCGTCTCGACCGTTAGTCAGGGAAATATGTCTCGATTGAAAGCCTAGGAGGCTTTCTGGAAAAATGCAGTGAGATTTAGAAATGATTTGGTTCGAGAAATAGATAAATAGTGTTTGTTTCACTAATGCTAATAAATGCCTTTTCCGATTAGATGAATGATTGGTAAATAAAAATATTAAGTAGGTTTACTTTAATTGCATAATCTTTGAAACGAAGGAAATATGTCATTGATTTCAATTAGGAGTATGAATAGTGGAATTTACTTATTTATTAATTAATTTCATAAGAAATAAAAATATCTGATTAAATAATAAAATTTATCACTGATAATCAAGACTTTATTTAGTGTTATCTAGAATGAAAACGTATTATTGACAAATACTATACACTGTAAAATGAGAAAATTGGAAACTAAATAATGCTTTTCTTCTCAAACAGACATTAAATACATGCACAGAGAGTATTAAAAATACATAATTATAAACATTTTTACAGAGATACTGCGAGACAATGGTAACCTATTGGTCATCAAACCGAGTTCGTGGAAGGCAGGTCATGAGCTGAGTTCAGCAACAAAATTTGGTTCACACTAAAGCAAGAGAAGGAGCTCATTGGCGCGCATGCATTTGATGTGAAAAGAGTGGGGGATGACCCCGGGTGGGGTACGCAATCATTCTTCACTTTCTGGGGGGACCTTAAATTTCATGCATTACTAAGATTCTTAGAAATGAAACAAATAGTTAACCTTTGATATTTAGATTTTTTACCTCTTAAGTTTGTGCTTAATTATCGTATTTAAATAAAATAAGTAAGTCAAACTTGTTAAATCATCAACAGTCCTTTTTTTCAGATAATATAAATCACGTGTAAAGATTTTTTCGTATATATTAATACACTGGCCACCAAAGAGTTATTGCTTTATTCATCAATAAAATATAGTTGACCACTTTTTAATGGCTTCTTTTCATCAATAGTGAATTTAATTTGCAAATGTATGTTATAACACTAATATATTTGACTTATAAATAATATTGGAGTAAAGTGAGTTATTTTTTATGAATCGATTGGATTTGAAGAAATAATTAAAATATATAATTAAATTTACGAGATATTAATAATTATTAAATAATTATTAGATTAAATAATTTTACGAGAAATGTGTAGTACCAGGTTTACTTTATAACTCTTTCTTCGAAATTTGGCTTTTCCTTGACATATTTTTTAGTCAAATGATTTTTTCCACTTCAAACGTGTCAAACATTTTCACTGAGGCATCCAGTTTAGTAACCTTACAACATAAACGAAATCATACTGAGTTGACATGTGTATATAAGAGCAAGAAAAATACTTTATGCAGTTAGACCTACAAAATATACCGTTGCTGGCAAAAAAAAAAGTCTTTTAAAAAGCTTTTTTAAAAATTATTTTCCATCTTCTAAAATATAAACTAACTAGAATCAACTCTGTTTGTATAATAATCAGCACCACATATTTTGATATTGCTCATTATTTAACGCTGCTTAAAAATTTTATATGCTGCTACTATTTACCTAAAAGCAAAAATGAAATTTATATCACTTATGTTCCAACCTGTGTTGTTGACAATTTAAATGAAAACATAATACTAATCTATGAGTACTGAAAACTAATTTAGTTAAAACAGTCTAAATTGATTTTATTAGATTTGTGCAATTTTGAAATCTTGGGGAGTAGTAACAGGCTTGTGAATAAAGCTCATTTTACTTACGTGCTCTTATATTCCCTAAAGCCTTTACATCTTTTTTAATAATTATATTTTCTTAATTCTCTTTTCGCTTCGTTCTTTACTTTGTATATTAGGTAGTTGGTGCAAAATCGTCGTACATATTAAAAACAAATTATTGAAACGGTTCACATTTCCCATTTTCATCATCCTATTCTCGCCGTTCTCTGTTTTGAGCTCTAGTCGCAGAGATGCGTGAATGATTTTGTCAAAATATATTTTATGGTTAAAAAAACAATTTCACTTCTCGACAAAAGCCTGTCCTGCAATCGGTCATCCGTCGAGCAGTGCATTTGCATGTGAGGCATGTCACTCACTTCTTAAGATAACGGGTGAAGGGAACGTCACTCGAAAAAAAAGAACTTTTCCGCTCTAAAAACTTATTTCTTTTATACGTCGAGTGCTTCCATTTTCTTCAAATCATTCGATGTCATAGGAACTGAGAAAATATTAAACTTTGTTGGATGATAAAATTGTTTTGTTTACCCTTTTACTTTACAAAGTGAAATGTGAAGTAAACGAGAGGATACTTGGAGAATGACAGCTAGGAAAATGCGATGATAAACGTGTGAGGTATATTAAAATATTTTACTTTTAGATATATGCATCTTTAGAGAAATGTTCGACAATCTGAAGGAAAGTGTTTTAGGTATGTATGATGATTAGAGAAGTGAAATACAATACAGTCATTTAGATTTAATCGTATATAGAACTTTTTGAAAATTCATTTTTATTTAATGTTGAATTTTTATTTGTCATCCTGGTTCTCTTTTTCTAAATGCCCTTCTAAATTAGCCTGTTAAAGCGATTGTATCATAGCTTGAATATCATGAAACATAAACTGACTACAAGGAAATATGGAAGTATTTTTATTTTAGAAGTTATTTTTAAAATATAAGAAATGCATTGAATTCAAGAAACACAAAGTTCATTATTATTATTAAAGACGTTTCTCGTCTTCAAGGACTGATTTGAAACATAATTCAGTGTTATATAGTAAGTTTTCCGTTTTTATAGCTGTAAAACTAGAATCGTTTTGCTAAATAGAGGAAACAATTAAGTTTCCTAGCTGCAGTAATTAAATTTTTTTGTGTTTTTCGAGTAATTTACCATATATCTCCCCGCTTAATACGCACATCTATACTTTCAAATGGACATTTTTAAGCTTAAGTATTTTCGCCGTATAAAACGCACCTTTTTTAATGAAGAAGCTTGAAATATACATACATTGAATTCAAGAAACACAAATTCAGTAGTTGCTAACAAAGATGTTTATCGCTTGTAATAATTAACATGAAATATAAGGCAGCGTGATGTATTAAGTATGACAATTTTTTAGCAGTTTTAGAATTGCTTCATCAAGAAGTGGAATCAAAAGTTTCCCAGCAGAAGTAACTAAATATATTTGTGTTTTTCATACAAATTGGTGTATATTTCGACGTATTACGTACACCTATACTTTCAAACAGACATTTTAAATTTTTACATATATTTGCTGTATAAAGCGTAGCTTTTTTTTGCAAAGAAACCTGAAATATACATGCACAAAGCTCTTATCTTCTGATGTTTAGAAATAGTGTGACCTGAAATAGTTAAAATTGACATAATTAAAATCATCCAAAAGAAAATGTAATATATCTAACAATCTAGATGGAATGGTAGATGAATATTTATTTATGGATTAAGCAATGGTCTTCTTCAATTTCCCAAAATTTCCTCGAATCAAAATAAAAAAATCGGAAATAAAATTATTAATATGCATAAATGCAAAACAGTTTTCGAGCTCTATCAAGTTTTTATGACCACGAATATTTAAGACATGTTCCCCAGAGCGGATCACATTTTCTACCGGGAGAGACTTAAAAAATGAAATTCGTCTATGGACAGCCTATCTTAAACAATTTCCGGAAATTTTTACTTCCTTACGTATGGGAGTGTGGATATATATACTACTATAAGAAATACATTTAGGAATGGATTAGCCTCGTCAAAAGTGATAAAAAGTACATTCGTATTTTATGACATGTTTAAGAGCGAATAGGGCAGGATGAACCTGAGAAAAATAATCTTTTTGGAAAGAAAAAAAACTATGTGAAAAAGGGTTTACAGAAAACTTCTAATGGTTTCAGGATTCGAAAAAACTTGAAGATCGCAGAATTAGAGTAACATTCATGTTAAGACAGAACTCGGTGATATGCTTGAAAACGCGTAACGGAAGACGAATATGATGAATATTTCATGCTATCTGATAATTAATTATCATAAAATATCTGTTCTCTTAAATAAACAGTTTTTAGTAAATGCAGAAATCCATTTTTTTAGAATAATCTTTCGTTATTTTTAAAGCTATCAATTTTATATAGGGCGCATAGAGCACACCGCAAATTTTAATCAATTTTTGGTACTTATTCCTTAACTGACGATTAAGGGTTACGCTATTTGCTTCCCAGTGCCACCATTTTTAATACAGGCGCGCTTAGGCAGTGTATTGAGGAGGGGGGAAAAAAGACATAAATAAGCAAATTTTTCTGTTAAATAAGTAAATCCAAATACTACTACGAAAATAACAGAATCATATTTCGGAAGGATGGGTGCATACATCCGGTATACATAACGCAACAGTTGAGACAAGATATATACGCCAGCGGCATTTAAGGGGTTAAATGTGCACGTTGTTCTCCGGAACACACTAAAAATATTTCTTTTGGATATATAAATAAAATTGTAGTGAGTCGAAAATCTAAGATATTTCACAAATGCTTGCAACAAAGCCTTTTTCAATATATACCATCAAAATTTTCTGTTGTTGCTTTTGATGCCACCTGATCGACGTTACAGTTTGATCGAGCCCCATGAAATTCATGATGGCAAGGGGCTAGTTTTACATCCGTAATTAGCCATACCGTTTAACATTATACAGGTGACCGCACAATTTGGTTTGTTTCCACTCGAATTTTGAGGGAGATCACTCTAGGCGGTAACCAGAGATTTCCCACCTATCTTATCATTTCACTAACCTAGCGAGAGAACATGCAGCACGACGCATATTTAGAGTGCCTCCATGCCACACAGGCACTTAGAAACATCCATTCCTTCTCCTGGGTTCGAGCTGACACCCACGGTATAGCAGTCAGTGTCACTAACCACTATACCAGATGTGCGGCTTCAAAAGTTCTAAGATGTGTTTCATCATTTTGGTAATTACCTTTGCTTCAACATTAGAATTTAAAATGCTGATATTTTTTGAGAACCACAAGCTGTATGAATCATTAAATATTTCATATATTAATCTATGTTTTGGTATGTAAATAATTATATCATCAGGGTTTTTAATCATAAAAAAAAGGATTAAAACATCGTCAAGGACGAAGTCTTATGCCGTCTATTTATAATCTCCTCTGATCATATTTATTTATTATCAAAATTTAAAACATAAGCAACAAAACTGATATGATTAATCATCAAAATTCCCCAATAACTCTAGAATTCAGCGGTTTCAAATTTTTACTATATATTTAAACCCTAATGAATACGATGACAGGACCAGGAAGATGAAACGAGATACTTCTTAATTTAGATTATTAAATTCCCTTACAAATTACATACGGTTTTTCCTCCCTAATGGTCTTCTAATTCTAATTTAGATGCCGGGTAAATTATGCTTAAAAACTAACCACACCGAATTGCATATGGTCCGTGCTTGCGCTTTGCTGTTTAATGATCTAAGACATCGATAAGATAATGGACATCGCAATTATTTTTTTCTTGCTCCTCTCAACAAGAGGAAAACGACACGATGGTTTCAATTAATGGTTTTGCGACAGAGCACCAACTATCGCCAGACATGCAATAACAAGCTAATTATCTGCCCACCTAAAGATCAGGGATCGAATTTTACACATAGAATGAATGACGAATCGCTACAGACTTCCGTTTCACTTAATGACTCTGCTAATCAGCCATTAGCGCAGGTTCCCGGGGCTTAATGCGCTCTGCAATCCTGTGACGAGACGCATCATTACCAATGATCTGAAGATAAACTTTCGAAATTTGCTGCTGATGCTGATTGGAGTGTATAAAAGAGAAAGAGGGACTCCACTGTTTTGGAGAAGGACTTCACCATGGCTGCTTCAGACTAGCGATAAATCTTTCTGGAAGAAGTTACTGGGCTGGATTCTGCTGATTATCGACCCAGTAATTTGTTTGTTTAATTCCGTTAGATTTTCCATACGATTAAATAATGGGCATTTTAATCAAGTATATGAATAGCAGGTATTTATTATATCATAACATATTGGAATAAAAAAAAGACCTTCGCATTGATTTAAACAATCTAACAAGAGTAGGAAATAATTAGTTTCCCTAGTCACATATTGATTAGCTTAGTCGATTAAGAAAATAATTAAAATTTGAAGAACCTATAAATGATAAATAAAATAATTCTAGTATATAAATACATTAAAGTTCACCGTCTTATATAACTATCATTGGCAGACACGATAGTCTTCCGATATTGTTATTGGGGGGGGGGGGATGAAGAGAAAATAACTCCACTATATTTGAAAAGAACTTCAGTGTAATCAGAATTACACATACCTCTCTTATGACGGTCAAGGGGTTACATTTTAAAGGTTGAAAGGGCATACGAAAGGGCCGAGGGTATTCTCTATGGTAAAAATTTTCAAAAAATTGTTTATCTGGGGATGAGGTCTCCCCCCCCCCTTTTGTACACCGCTGGGGATAACTTCTGATGTATCACGAATCTGTCTGTATGGGATTGAATTTGGAGTAATTTTTCTGTTATTTTTATTTAATTCAATAACCTATATATACGATATTTTTTATGAAATTTTATCCAGAATTGTATATTTTATTTGGGGATATTTATTACACAGTGTGGTGAAAAAAATACTTTTTAATCACTGAATTTTCAATTTGCACTTAACTTAAAGGATCCAAATTAATTGGCGGATTGGATGTTTCATGATAAATTTTACTCTTTTATAAAAAAGAGGTTCTAGTATAAATTTTATCCGAAAATCAAATACAAGGACATTTTATTTTTAAATTAGTTGAGACAAATATAGTTTCCTCAGGGTTCGGAAAAGAAAGGAAGAATCATACCACCCCCAAACCAGTATAAGAATCCATCCTTGTTTATTTAATAGTACAAATTTTTCACTGAAAAAAGTATAACGAGGTACACCTCAATGATGTTTTTTACATTTCCACCTATTTAAATAGAAATGTATTTGAAAAAATATGTGAAACGAGAGAATGATTTCAACTCCTGAAGAACGACGCGTTTTGAACACCTCCAATCTATTATCACCGTTAAACAGAATACATTATGCAATATTTAGAGGGTGTTGATATTACCCTCACAATTGATGCTAAGGACTTTTTGTGACGTTTATCCGTTTGATGCCAGTCTACCAATTTTAACATTCAGTGTCTTCGAGTCGGTAGATCTTATTCATTGCCTAGACACATCCAGTGATTTGAAAACTTTGACTCATAATTAGTTCCTGGAATATTTTTGTTTCACAATATTTTATTAAAAACGAGATAATTCAGGAATATTCCTAGTTTTCAGAAGCATATTGTTTAATTTTGTAAGCCTTTGCGAAAAGACCAGATTGACAATCATTTCATACTGAAAGATGGAATTATTTTAAGACATTTGTTAGAATTTATTTTAGTTATACATATCGCATGTGAGCTATTTCCAGTGCTTAATTTATCAATGTTCTTATAATAACATAAACAGATTTTAAAAATTGAAAGCAGTAGTGGAATCATTAAATTTAATATATGTGGTTTTTAATTTGTTTTACGAATTATTTCAAAGCATGTTTCTAATAAAGAAACATTGAATGTTGATTTAGTAAAAAAATAATATAAACGTATAAGAAAAGTTATTTTAGAAAAAATTAAATATTATCCAGATTGGGAAACTAAGAAAAAAACTAGAGGTATGTAAAAAATATTCATATATACAATATTATATTTAACAATTGTATATTTAATATTCTCTAAACTATAACAATTTGCTTCACATATCAGTAATATGGAAATATGAATCACAACTATATGTTATCAAATTAAAATTCAATTATTGTGTTACGAATTAATTTTGGTTTCTAACAGAAAATTCTGTTAATGAATTTCAAAGTTTTACAATACATTTTTTTTATTAATTCCAGTATCACCAATACATAATATAAGTAATTTTTCCTTACTATTAAGCTATAATTATTCTGTTTGCTTCGTAAAAATGAAACAAAAATGTAACTTTCAAAAAAACAAATCTTTGATTTAGTATTTTTAATACAAAACGTGATTGCTTAGAAATATTTATCGCCGAAGTTATCAACTTCGTAATTGCTAGTAGTATAATGGTAAAATAAAATATTTTAAAAAAACCAAAGGGTATAAGACATTTTTGAGCTTTTTTTATTTTTAAATTACGGTCTAACTTGATATATTTTTTTTAAAATAATGGTATAGTTACAATATAGTATTCAATTTATTCTTCCATAAATCATTACTTAATGCTATATAGAATAGTTGAGGTTAATCCATACATGATTGTTAATGCAAGTCAACATTACTGTACTAACACAACCATGAAGTCACGTTTCAATTTTATGGGTAGTTAACTTTAACTATACAGAATATTAAGCAGTACTAACTGTAAAGAATTGTGTGAATTCAGTGACCGAAGTGATAATGATGTTAGAAAGTAATGGTTATCATCTGCAAAACGGTTATTAGAAAAATTTTATACATTAATTTAAGATAATAAATCGATGTATAATTTAAATAAGTATTTGTGGATTAATTAAATTACGGTGAAATCCAGCGTGTAACACGCACTTTGAACACAAAAAATATGATCAAAATGTACGGGTTCGCGTCTTACGCCGGGTATAAAAAATATGATAGCTTCAAAAATAAAAACAACAAAGATGAGCATAAACAAATTAGGCTTCTATACATCGAAATACTGTTTATTTAAAAGAAAAGATATAACTAAGGAATTTAAAGGGTTGTTCTAGAAGTATAGTACACTTTTTTCAAAAGTCTGTGATAATACTTCGAGTCAATGTCTTAAAAACATAAGAGCAATGCACACAAATCTTTCCGGTTCCTTCGCAAAAAAAAAAAAAAGGATTTGCGCGTTAAGGCGATTACACCTAAAAATTTTTTTAAATGCAGGTTCAAAGTATGGGCGTGTGTTAAACGCCAGATTTTACGGTAGCTGTTATGTAAAAATAGAAAAATCGGAGTAAAAGTACCACGCTTTGCAACACCTTAATTGCCACCGGCGTATATATCTTTCGTGCGTAACCGGTACGTTGTGTGCCCCGGACGTATAAACTTAAGTGTTTCGAAAAGACGATTATTTTCTTTGCCCTGCTATCAATAAAACTATTCTGAAGGGTTTGAAAAGCAACCAAATGACCTTGACAGTCTTCTGGAAGGATTTACTTATTTCAGAGAAAACTGTGCTTTGCTTCGAGGGCTAGAATCACATAACTTTTAATCGACAAATAAGGGGTTATAAATTATAAATCACAAGGAAATAATACATACAATACTTTTTTATACTATTCTTTTTCCCAAGGAAATAAGTTGCGCAACATTTCTACGTATAATTTTGGTTCTCGCATTCAAATGTAAATCATTATTAGCTTAATGGAATCATATAAGAAACAAATGAAAGAGTATTTTTAAGTGGGCATCATCAAACTTTGGGTGAATTTTGTTTAATTTATTGAGAATGCTTAACACAATACAAGATTTTTTTTCGTATACTTTCATTCATTTATATATTTCCAAAAAAAAAATCAGATTTCTTAGATACTTGTCTAAAGAGTGTACTTATTTAAATATTTTATTTATAATTATTTGAAAATTCCTAAATAAGTCAATTGATCAAATTCTGGGTACCAAGTCAAAAATATTGTGGTTTCAAATGGGAAAAACACTAGATGATTAAATAAAATGGTTTAAATATTTTTATAACAGATATATTACTTAATGCTACAATCAGTGCCGCATTAGAATTTTAACTTTTCTTAATTCGCTTTAATTACACTTCTTTTGTTTTCACCATATGTGGATTAATAAAATATAACCGATTATCCTATGAAAGTCTTAAGGGGGCATAGTACCTTGCGAGAAAAAAATTGTTCGTTACCTATACATGTTACGATTCATCATAAGTTAACAAATTTTGCTTATTTTGATCTGATTTTTTTATATTATCTATAACAATGTATAAATTTTAAGAAAACTAGAGAAATTTTGTTCTTAAATAAATACAATATTTTCAAAGAAATGATAAATATGTATACCAAATTTTAAAAAAAAAAAAAACTTACCTCATGTTTCCGCAAGATTATTTTTAAATTATACACTGTAGAATCTCAATTATTGCATTAAACTGAAGCTAAATGTAACCTTCATTCTGTTCCTTCCACTGAATTGAAAAATATCTTTTATTTTAATATTTTTTAAAATTAAAACGTGTAAAAAATAATTTTTTTAAAAATTTCAATTTTTATACTTTTGCACACATATAAAAATGTATTGATCCATTTTCCATAATAGTGGCATACAGAATAAAGATCTATATGCATGCCAATTTTTGTAGCTCTAGAGTAAAAACTTTTTTTACAATCTTGCGAAAAAGTGTAAAAAACTGAAACTGAGAAAATCAAGTTTAAAGATTGACTTTTCAATAATTCAAATAAAACTTTATATATAATACTTAAAATGATCCTGCTTCATATGTAGGACCTTCTAGTTCTGCAAAATGCTCATTTGTGCTTTTCTTCTCATTCTGCTAGCCCTACGGGCATCTAACGTATATGATTTTGATTTAATTTCCGCATTTCTTATGCGCGCATAATTGGCCCGAAAGGCAGAATTAACAGCAAAATGCCCTATATTAAAGCCAAGAGCTTTCATTATCTTTATACGCCCTGCCCTGTCATTTTCTCTTTAAACATTACTAATGCCTTATTTACAGCTATGCCTACAATATTTTTAGACGATTCAGAAGTTTTGGGGCAGTACTTCCAAATAGTCGAGTTGAACGGCTCATTAGCATTTTGCGTTTTACCTCCCAGACAGTTTTTGAGCAATTTTGGTGCAGATAGTTCTGCTATTATAGGCTTTATTTTATCCATTATGGCAATTGGCACAGTATTTTTATGCTTAAATAAAGAAACACTATTTGTAGCAACTGCCTTTTGATTTTTGCACCACGAAGTATCACCGACTGGGCAGAAGTGATGCATAGGTTCATCATCAGTGGACCTATAATGACAATTAATTGCCCATACAGCCGGACGCATATCTTTAGCAGAGCTGCGATTCTGTCTAATAGCATTGCCATAATAGGTGGTAATTGTGTCAATTAACTTATCAGCCAGTCGATTTTTATCGCTGATACTCTTACCATCTGATAATTTTTTGCCACGACTCATTGTTTTTAATTTTCGCAGCCTAGCACCCATACACTTTTGTATGTGACCCACACATTCAACTTTTTCTACAGCATATGGTACTGTCCTTTGAAGCACTGGGAAGGTTTTTGTATCCCCATCACCGATATACTTGATATATTTGGCATTTCGTTGTGGGACTGATCGATGAAAGATCTGCTTCATCCCGTCTACTTCCATTTTACTGGAAGAACCAATATGGTTCTTTACACAGTGTGGTTGATGTTTTAGTTTCCACTCCTAGTATGAATGTCCAGATTTTGGACCTCGCCATTTTTCACATCCTTTACAATATGAAGAAAGATCGACAACATCAAGCACTTTTCCAGTAATATCTCCAATGACCAATACGTGAAGTGTGTCCGCGTGTTTTCCACGTACCATCACCACTGACGCATATTTCGTTGCTTCCAGAAGCTAATATTTCTTCTTTCGCAGCATTCTTCATGGAGTCGTCTGCTACTTCACAACTGGCCATATTTATTTTTCGCAGGACCTTTTCATATGCCTTTTGTGACACTGGTGGTGGCTAGAGATTTTTTTGCAAATTAATATGAGGCCAAAAAACTAAAATGAACAAACATTTTAAAAACTTTTCTAAGAATTGAGAGATAGAACTCTAAAGCAGAAGTAAACAGTATGAAAAATACAAATGTAAACAAACATTACTTCGAACTAGGGCTGTGTTGAGTTGCAAGCTTCCTTCTCTAATTAAAAATAGATAAAATTACGAATTAGAAACAACTGGGGAGAAAATAATTTCATAACGCCATCCGTTTGAAAACCGAAACTTACGAACACGGTTTGTTTACATTCGGTTTAAATGGACAATCTGCTGGTGACGTTTGACATTTTTAATTGCTATTGCCGTAATTTTGGACCGGTTTTGATGCGGTTTGTTTTAAAATGATCCTAATAGTCTGTATTAATTTTTAAAAATATTTTTGAAAAACCGGTTTTTTGAAGGTTTAAAGGTACTATGCCCCCTTAATGCAGATGAACGCTCCCTTCGACTCCTCTTTTTCTTCTTCGACACCCAGAGCCAAATAGATTCTCCAGATGTCTTTTCTTCACAGAGATATATAAAAGTGACACACCTGTTTTGAATGTTGTCCATTCTCTCGTTCCCTCTCATATATGACCGTGATGCTCTTTAATAGAAAATAGTGATTGCTTTTGACTGAAAGGATTCCTAAGGAGTATATTTTCAGTGTAGAATTGACAGGTCGATTTGTGAACCCTGCATACGATTTATGAGGTGCGGTGGCATAGAGATTATCAATCCTAAAAATATTTTATCCATGATGAACCAATGGTGATTGGGACCAAGACAGAGGGTCTCCAGTGCAGACAGGAGTTTCTGTCAATCAGAGATTAATGAAGGCGTGAATGTGGCCTGTCCAGAGGGTACAAAGAGACGGTTCCGAGAGTGATAGGGTGAGCATGCGACATCTGTGATAGGCTGCGTGGCATATGGAGGTGCCGCAATAGTAAATATCCCAAAGGGGCTAATAGGCAGCAGGAAGGCTAGCAACAGGAGATCAGCGAGCTCTGCGAATTTTGTGAATGATTGATTCTGGCGTTCGGAAAAACAGAAGCTCCTCTAGAATTGCGAGCGACCCTCAAGAAACTTCACTTCAGGGGCATTACAGTATCCATTTGAAGACCCTTAAGACAGGTGCGTGCGGATAGAAATAGCTTACTGCTAGAGTTGGAAATTATCGTTCTGATAGATACCATAATAAAGGTGTCAGATTCTACTGAAGTTGGTAAATAAAACAGTATTTTACCAAAGCTGTGTGGGATACCGCTCGCTACCCAGGAATTGAGTAAACTTTGGGATCTCGACAATACAATATATAATATAAAATAGTCAAGAAATCCTCTATAAACTCTACCCAATATTGCTCTATTTATTTCGAATAAGAAACATTTATGATCTATGCATAAGTAAATGCAATTTTTGTACAATAATTACTACTTATCTTAGTAAGTGTTCAATGTTGAAGGACAAAATTATTTGAAATAAGTTATAAATTCAAATTAAGTAAATTGTAAAATGCAGTGTGAAGGGAAGCAAGCTAATTTATGATACATAATGCTTACAACTATAAAAATATCAAAATTTTAACAAATCAGGAATTGTTTATTGATTACCAATATCCCTTTAGTGAGCTTTCGTTTTTCAATATTCTCTATTTTTATGAAACTTTCAATATATGCCTATGAAAATATCTTTCAGGCTTGACATATCTTGAAAATATCTTTATCTTTTAGATATAGAATAAAATTTCTTTATAAAAAAAGATGTAAATATTCATGGAAATAAGAACTTGTTCAACTACATTTAATCAGTTCATTTCAAAGTAAACGAGTCTTTGAAAGGTAATTGTGGTCAAAATAGTAACATTTTAGATGTTTTTTTTAAATTTAAATTTAAATTTAAATTATAAAGGGGGATTTCTTTTATCATGTTATATATTCCAATATAAGTTCTACATTTTTATATGGAACTAGAAATTACCAATTTTGAAGCAAAATGTGCATTTATATATTTAAAATATCTTTATTAATCGTTCAAACAAATATTCACCAAGCAGCCTTCCATGTTCAATTCATGACCGGAAGTGCGAGTATCATGTAGTAATATTGATACACTCTTGCGTCAGAACATCTATCTTTCGCCAATCATCTGTCAACAGCACCCTGCCACAACCAACCCCCCCCCCCCTCCCAACAAGGAAAGTGAACTGTTTGTAAACAAGAATGATAGCCCCACGCTTTGCCTGAACGCCTGGCGGAGTCTGATTCAATCCTGTTAGAATAATCTAATTATTGACAGAGAGAATTAGAGCCTTTTTTTTAAACTAAAAATTTATTTTTTGCAAATAGCACCATGTTTCCGGCTTCAATAAAGGGCTTAAAATTCCAAAGATTCTTGAAGGTCTCTGAGAAAGATATGAAGAGAAATTCGATTGCGGGTATAAGCATGCTAGTTTCAATGTTAATGCAAACTATTAATTAACTTCATGATCATATATAAATAACTTTTGTCTGCCATTTATATGTTTAAAAGTAAATTTCAAATTATACCGGAGATGCAAATCATTCTAAACCTAAAATTTATGACCATGCAAATAGCAGTGAGTTTTTAAACTATATTGCATAAAACTCTTGTGCTCACGTTATATAAATTTATTTCTTAAATCATTAATTATCAATTCCTAAAACTTAGTATTGTTGCAAAAATTATTTGTTTTCACTCTTAATGGTATTTCCAATCCGCTTGATAATTTCTAGTAATATTTTTATTGCTACTTTGTTTTTTAAGGAAAAATAGTTAGTATATATATAGTTGGTTTAATGTCTTTTTTCACACTGGAAATTTTTTTATAGTTTTTGAGCTAATAATATTAAATTAAAATTACCTTAAAACAGTTTTCTTAAGATGTCTGAAAAAAGTTTTATATTTAATATATGTTTTTCAAGATATTTTCATATAGGGTGCCAACAATTCTATAACCTTAAGTACTATAAGAAATGCATAGTATTATTTTAAAAATGTTTTGAATATATTATTTTAAATATATTCAAAACATTTTTAAAATACTTTTCACGATATGTCTTATTAATAATTACGAAGTTCAAAGTAATTTAAATAAATAACGTGATAACAGAATTTTCTAATTCTTTCTATAGTAAATATTCCAAAATTAGTTATAAAAATTCTTATGCATATCAAATATATATATATATATATATATATATATGCAGGGTATAAATTAGTGAACATTTAAATTTTAAGAAAATGATACACATATCTTTGAAATAACTGCTGCAGACACGATATAAAAATAGTTTTGCACATAAAATGAATGGCAAATAAAAAATAAATCAGCTATTCGTTGATTCTATATTTGTATCAGAAATTTGATGAAAAAAATTATTTTTTTAATGCTGCAGTCTTTATTTCATTTTCGGTTTTCATCATCATTCTTAATATCATAAGACGATTTTTTAGATGCTGAATAAAAATACTTCAAATACAGATTTTTTTCCAAAAAAAGTCTAATTTTTCTGGGCTTCATTGTTTCTTTTCTTCTTTCTACCAATAAGGTCCTCTACATTTAAGAAAATATCTCACCCTCCAAATGTAAAAAATAATAATAAGTAAAAAATATATAATAGCAATAAAAAAAATTAGTAATCTTTGTTTGGGGGGAAAAAATTGGCAGAACAATATTGTAAGACCATGTGTTCAGTAGGTTTTTTTACCCGACAATATTTTATCATCAAGAATCTTATAATTGTACTTGCTATGTATCTAACAAATATTGTGGTTTTAAATCGATATTCTTCAATCTCTCCCGCTCTCTCTCTATAGATAGACTTTTCATTTTTCAAAACATCTCCCCTCTATTTTGACAAAAGAGTCTATAAATATTATTTTTCCCACCCTAAAGAAATCATAAAAAGAAGAAATTACTTCGAAAAATACTTGATTACTTCCATTGAGGGTGAACGGTAGATTTTCACTAGCACTTTTAAAAGTGCCATTCGTCTTCAAATTTTAAAGAAATGATGAAAGACTAAGAAAACGAATTTTCTTTCAATTCATCTCTGACTACGAAGAAATCTAAGAAATTTGAACAAATAGACATCCACTGACACAAGTCTGGTAAAATGATATTATTTCCCTCTTTCTTTAAATGTGATGGATTGAATATTGAAGGAAGAACTGTTTGACCATTTTCAATAGAATCGGAAATTTGAAAAGACAGTGCCGTCAGAAAATAACAAAAAACTGTAACTGTAGATAATGACGTTTGCTTTGTGCAACTAACTGCCTGGCGATTGTCGCATTATGGAGGAGAAAGGAAAATCGTGTGCTTTAAAGAATAGTATACAACTGCATTTGTACTTTTGAGTTTTCCTACATACAAAAGGGTAACAAATTAAAAGATTAAACTTATTCTTATACCAATTTCCTCGAACTCTTTCTTGTGGAGCAAAAAATAGATCAAATGTCTGAAAATTGTTTAAATATGAATCTCTGTATAAGTGTAATAAATACATTTACAAATGAGTATTTTGAGGGTAGTAATTATAAAATATTTTCTGATTTGAAACTGTGGAAGCAGTCCGGAAGCCTCCTTTTCTCCAAAAAATAATCATTATAATAAATATTTCTATGAACTTATTCAGAGATATGAAGAAAAAAAAAGATTATATACAATACACTCCTTTCAAAATATAAAAACGCATGTCAAGTATGATAAAAATTTCTCTTAAAATTTATTCAAACGTTTGTATTTATTCTTTTGCAAGAAAAAGAGCAAATGCAATGGTGAAAGAAATTACATTTGTTAAAATTAAACTTGTGTAAAGCTCATACACCGGCAAAGAAATGATGAAATATTCTAAACTATAAGACCCATCTATATTTATAACCTATACATAAAATGATAAATTTGTATTAATAAAATACCCTGTTGACGATTAATGCTTTTTTTAAACTTATGTAAGTAATTATATGTTTTTTTAATCCCAACTTATGATACATTCTGTCACTCATTAATTTTAGCTCCAAATCTGAGATATATAGGGGAAGGGGAATCCGCTAGCCTATCATTTCCAAAACATGTTCAATTGCCTAAAGAGCTGAAGACTTTTCTGTTTAAAAAAAAGTATCAGCAACACAAAAGTAGTCCAGAAAAATGCGGGCCTTGTGAAGTCTGAAATTATCTTATTGAAAAATGGTCGCAGGATAATGGAGTCGCGATCAGAATAAGGCAACTAGCCGGAAGATGTACTTAACATTATCGATGAGCTATTAAAGATGTATTGAAGAGAACTCAATTTGATTTGTTGTTGCAAGTGATAGCACTGCAAACTGCAGCAGCACGAATAATCACTGTACCATGCAAAACAAAAACATACTGAGACCGTTGGTCCCAAACACCTTATACACACCTCCTATAGTTATATATGCCGAAACTGAAGTTATTCATTGTTGAATAATATGCGATGACAATCTCTGGTAGCCGAGATGATTGGTTATGACATCACTTTGGACGATTCTGCCGATATGAGGTTAAAGAAGTAAGGAACTCTGTGAGATTAACTCTACCACAACCCCTCGCCGAGGGATGGTGAAATATACTGCAGATGGTATGGAAGAAGCTGTAGCGCATTGCATGAAGGACAATGTCAGTGCATTATTGTCCTTTATACAATGTGCTTCATTTCAGACCTTCATTTCGCTTCTAGTGTTGCCTCGCATTCGTGTATCTTGGGTCTTTAAGAGCCTTTATTAAGCTCCTATGTGTTTCATTCAAAAAATCATTGCTGACAACACTTTTGCACATTCATCTCCCTATGGTGTAGGTGGCGACTTATTATTCAGTATGGCCAGCCAATTTTAGAAAATCCGACAATTCAACTTCATTTTAAGTCGTCACGTTGGATATAACTTCCTTAAAGTCGCAATGTAATTATTTTTTCAGAAAACTGTAATGCCGTGACAACGAGAGCCAAAAAACTATTCTTAACAGTTACATATTTTATACATACTGGTTGCTCATCGAAATGAGCACTGCGAGAGAGAGAGAGAGAACTTAACATTTAAAATTTATATCATTTTGTATGTGTTTTGTATCTTTTCTAAATTTCATTTTGATTGAATTTCCTTCATAGCTGCTGCTACTACTGCTAATGCTGCTTCGGTTTTGCAAAAGAGCGTAAAGATTTTTAAAAAATATATATCTCTAAAATGTAAGAGTGAGATAAAAACAAAGAAATACATTGATGCTTCTATAAAATTTCAAAATGTATTCCTAAAAAAATGGGGAGAAAAATGTATTGCATTTTTAGTAAGGAATTTTGAATCAGGAGTTTAAAATATCTTCTAAAAATGAGAATCAAATACTAAAATTATTTAGGACCATTCTATTATAACAAACATAGCATTGTAACAATAATTTATGCACTTATGTGTAGCATTTCTTTGTACATTATGAAATAAGAGAAACTTTATAAAAAATTTAAAATAATCAAAGATTATAGTGTTTGTACTTAATACTAATGAATACTTAAATTCCTTTTATTTTTTATATATATAAAACAAATCTGTCGATGTAAATGTGCCCAATGTAAAATTTTGAAATGCAACACTTGTTACCTTTGTCAAACATGTACATCTAAGAATGGAGAAAAAATATTAAATTCCTGTGTTAAATTCATACATTACACTCTGTTAACACTTCTGGCTGTGAGTTCTAATCAAGCACTTTAAAAAATACGTTAAACAAAGAAAGAAAATTACACCTTATTATTACGTTAATCACAGTGGAATGCTCCGTAGAAATCTAGAATTTATAAGGTGTAAAGACTTATATTCTAAATAAGACAACGGAAAGTAAAAGCATTCCGGAATTATTCCTTATATTTCCTGAGCATAAAGCATAAAAGGAGATTTAGATACCAAAAAAAAAAAAAAAAGAGGGGCAAAAATATTTACATAACGCAACTAGACTAATAAGATTAATGTTTGTTTCGATGAAGAAAATTCAGTGTTTTCTTCGCATTTTTACCACCTTTCTCGTTTGGTGTGTGTTTTTGACTCTCGTATTGAAAAGTACACTCCATCATTATCTCTACATAAATGAAAAATAAAGGTCAAAATGTTTAAGCATTAAGTATCAAAGTATTAAGTATACTTATAATAAGTATTAAGTATAAGTATCAAAATATTTACTTGATTCCTTTGACTTTCTGATATGGAGATATTTGACTTGTTTAAAGAAACGATGCATGAGAGTATTTATATTAAATATATTTACCTAAGTAAATTATCCATGTAATAGAAAATAGTAGAAGTTATATAGCTTCTCATATGGATTACCTTAAATTAAAATCGGCGAATACTTGATAATCTGATGTTGCAGTTTTTAAATGCATGGAAATGCTTTTTCTACTTTTTTCTGCTCTGACACACAAACGCAAAAAAATACCAATCATGCTATCGCAAAACCCATACCAAATTTTGTTATACATAGTTTGACGTACTTCTAAATCAAATTTCATGCATGTACGTAAATTTTTGTAGTAGGAATAGCATTTTAAAATCACTTCACAAATTTTAAGTTCTTTTCTGTAAAAAATTAAATGGCTAGCTTTTTATGAAATTTTGAGCACAAAATCTGTTTTACATAGTATGCATACATAGGAGGCAACTAAAAAATTTTGAAAACCTTTAAATTAAAAATGTTTACGCAAATCGTACCATATGTCCCCTTAAATGATTATTTAAAACATTCTCAGTGTGCTTCCATGTGTATCATTTCTTTAATCAAAGTTAATTTTTAAAAACAATTAATCGACTTTTAAACATCCAATATTTAAAATAATTTTCACCTTAATATAATGTTTCAAAAAGAATATTTGATAAATCCAGCCACCACGATTATATAAAACAGAAAATTTAAAATAATTTATGTTAAGTTTTCAGTTCTACACAGCAGAAAAATTGTTAAGAGCTGAAGCCTTCTAGTTAAGGAACGCGTCTTCAATTTGTTTATTAGTAACATACCATCAAAAGAAAATTCTTCGGCTCACGTAGAATATATAACCATAAACTAGAAGAATATTACATTTCAAAAATGTGAAATGATAAGAATTTGAAAAGACTGATGTTTCAAAAGGAAATATTTCATCCTGTTCTCGAAGCATTTTTGTGAACTTTTCAATAATTCAGAACTCTCTTCTGAATAATATATCTACTTCACCAGGACTGAAAAAGTATTCAAGTTTAGCATTGCTCTGATGTTCGAGCTTTGCATGTACTCAGAATCACACCCAATTTTCTTTTTTTCCCCTTCCTTTGAATATCCAACTACTAGTTGAATTTTATTCAGTAGGGATTTGTGTTTCAATAAGAAGAAAAATGTGATATCTTACAGTATGTAAAAAAATATGTTTGTTTTATTATAAGTAAAAGAGAGGGAAAATTAAACACATTTTATTTAAAAATTTGTTATATTACAGTAAATAATTGATAGTTTTCTCTTTAATTAGGGATGCAAAATAAAACATTAAATGTGTATCAAATTCATGAGAGAGTATATGAAGTTTGAGGAAAAAATTAATTGATCGAATTACTTTCGAGACATTATTGCATGGTTATTTTAAAGTTTTGAATAAATAATTGTCATTACTTACTACATTAAATCATGTAAATGCATACAGGAATCATTATCTGAAACCAGTGTTTATTTTCACTGCATTAATTTGAAGCAATTAACCTATTATAATGTAAGAACTATATAAAATGATTTTTTCAATCTAGGTGTTGACTCCACTGTTAATATTCAAATAAATTGAATTAAAATAATGATAAGTAAGCAATTTTTAATTAAAATGGATTCCTCATTAATGTAGCTTATCATTTGTTTCTTTGATAACTCATTTTTGTACTATTTTACAAACCGCATATTTGAATAGAAATTACCATCGAGATATTTGTTTTCATTTCTCACTCGAATGCACAGCATTTGCATCGCATTCTTTATTGATAAAAATTTGAATATACGGGATTAAATGAACATCATTTTTTATAATGTGAATTATGTATCCATTTATTAACAGTGATATATAATTGTTCAGAATTTAAGACAACTCTATTCCAAAATGTATGCGAATACGTTTAATTTCAAGTAAAATTTGTAATATCTATATATATACAAAACAATTATTTTAAAGCTGTCTGCGTCAAATGTACGAGAGCTTGAACTAAACGCGGAGCACATTTTGAGACAAGAAAAATGCCTCAATTTTCATACAAATTAACTACATTATAATTCACACATCAGTTAATAATATAGTGTTATTTACTAACAGTAATATATAATTGTACAGAATTTAAGACAACTCTATCCCAAAATGTATGCGAATACGTTTAATTTCAAATCAAATTTGTAATATCTACACAAAACTATTATTTTAAGGCTGTCTTCGTCAAATGTACGAGAGCCTGAACTAAACGCGGAACACATTTTCAGACAGAAAAATACCTCAATTTTCACACAAATTTACTACATTATAGTTCACACATTGTTAATAATATAGTGTTTTTAAAACTTCAAAACATTCCATCGATATTTATATTTTAAATTTAACGCGTAAAGGGATAGCTCATTTAACTTTACGGTTTGGAAAAAATACGCGAAACTCAGTTAAAAATGAGAAGTATGATAAAATATGCCGCCCTCTCTAAAGAAGGGGTACGCAACCTTCTTTCCCGCTGGGCCACATACACATGATAAGTATTTCACGTGGACTGCAACTTATAAGGTTAATGGGGGAAAAACACAATAAGACCAAATCAGCATTCTTCAAAGCAAAATTGATTAAAACATAAAAGTGCATTTTTGGCTTTTATTTTAATGCTATCTAAACCTTTGTATCAAACACACACAAAAAATATTTATTTTTTTATGCATAGTTTTACTGAATTATGGGGTAGTTTTGATTTCCTTTTATCCATGATCAAGACTCTTGCTTACATTCTACTATCAAAAAAGGCAAATTGATAGATTTAATTGCTTGATTGATAGAATCTCCTGTTATATTTTTAGTACATTGTTCTCCAATAATTGAATTTCTTAGTACAATGGGCCATGATGAGGCCCCTCAAAAATGGTAGTTGGGTCACATGCAGTCCTCGTGCCGCAGATTGAGTATCACCGCTCAATAGGATAGTGAAGCCAGAATATAACGTTGAAGTTTCAGTGCTTTTATATTTGGAAGAATATTCTAAATTCGAGACCTATTATTTTACATTAACCGAAAGCAGCTTTTATATGCAATATCTGAGATAAAGTACCTTTGAATTTTAAAACAGAGAATCCCAAAATCCATTATTAAAACAAATAAAACCCATAAATAATTAAAAATATTGATTTTAGTTCTAACAATAATCATTTGACTTAATCAGTAGCATCTTCCACTTTTCCATTATTGACATTAATGACATTGCATTTCAATAAATCAAAATTATTTTACTCTAAATAGAAAACTATCTGGCTTAGGATTACCTATATGTCCACAGATTTACCAAGTGTATAATTTATTTAAATCGAATTGTTTCAAATAAGTTGAAAATTCATCCAAATAGCACTTTAGCATTTGTAGGCGGATTAGTCTCTATCACAAATAGATTGTTTTACCATATTTACCTTTATAATTCGAATTCTGAATTGCGATGTGAATTGATTTTCTGACCACGTCCGTTCAATGATGTTTCATGGTATAGTATTAAAGTTACGTCAAACCATACAAAGGTCATACAATTAGTATTAAATAGTTCATGATCTCATTTATTCATATTTTTTTCTTAGAATAATGTTTACACCTTTCAATATAGTTTTTTAAATTAAGTATTTTTAATGTAATATACCCTATGAATTTGTTGGGATCTTTTTGCATTTAGAAAATACATTTAAGGCACAACTCAGGTTTTTTCTTATAAAATTAACACCTTTGGGTTTCCATTTGCATTGAAGTTTTAGTAATTGTGTATCAATTATGTTTTTTGAATAAGCTAATTTTCTTAGTTTAAATTCTCACTATTTTTTCTTTCTTATGATATAAACATATTTTGTCAGAAGAAAGCAGATACAGCAAGTGTAAAAGATTTGAGCTCAGCCTTGCGTCGAAATTTTTTTAAGTATTTTCAAATTGCATACTTGTTGAGCATGACGTATGGAACAAAATTTCTTCTGACACAAATTCAACAAAATAATTATTTTTTTTAAAATACAAAAATAATAAACGACAACACTGTAGTTATTATCTGGAATTGAAAATGTCTATACTAACAAAAACACTTTTTCTATAATCTAGTGACAAGTTCAATATTTATATAGATGAACGTAAATAGCAAACTTTTAAATAAATACACAGCAATTTACTTTCTCTTTCTTATTATTAGTCTCATTTGTATTATATTATTATAAATCGGACAATATTTCATTTAAAATTATTAAAAATATAGAGAATTTTGCAAGTTGTATAAAGCTTTAAAATGTATGACTAAGCAAATTTATTGAAGTGCACTTTTTCTACGAGTAAAATTCCAGATTCCCATTTTTATTCAATCATTTCACATGTAAACATTCACCTATAATGATCACATGCCATGTTAGCTTCACATCGGTTTCCTTCCTTTAATAGTTAACTTATTTCATTAGAAAGAATGGCAAACTGAATAGCAACAATGGGATGATACAATGTGTTCATCAACCTAGAAAATTTATCCTTTAACATGTTTCTTTGGTATCTTTCTACAAGAAACTGCCAGCATAGAAACAACCTAGTTTACTAACAACTAGATACATTACACAGATTGTCCGTGACGTTACTCAGAAAACTGAGATAAGCCCCTATTTCTTCCCTGAACAATTCACAGATAAGAGATGAGATTGACTTCTTTTCCCATCTCATTGTTTTCTTTGCAATGCTTGCTGAAGAAAAAGTAAAATGAATACGGTAAAAAAGCAATTTAATCAATTATTTAAACAGATTTCTTTGTCAGGTGTATTGTTTTTTATTTAATAGGAATTCGATTTTGAGGTGGAAATGGGAGGTGAATTACCCTTTAGAAAGGAAAGTCTTGTCGCTGCTTTAATCTCGTTGTTCCTTACGCTTTTCTGGAAGTGAAAGAAATCGTGTTACTAAAGCGGCTGCACTTGGATTTAATGCCTGTGAAAAATTTCTTTTGGTAGAAATGTTTCCAAAATACACTTGCTTTGATTCAGAATTATCTGCTTAGTAATATGTTACACAACGTTAACAATGTATTTTTACGTTTCGTTATAATACAATGTTTCTTAACGATAACAATGTGCAATGTTTACAATGTTTTACAATGCATTTTTATTTTTCAAAACTAAAATACGTTTATTTAATGAACAAGAAAACTTCGAAAGAAAAATTGTTCACTAATATTATTTAGTTTATATTATTTTAAGAAAAAATAAATTTTGTGTTGTGAAAATCAGAAGGTAACAATCGTAATCACTGACACTAGCAATAAGAGCATGTATACCAATTTATTGATAACACAACGTATTTCCAAACCGTACCATACCGATGATGGCAATACGTTTTCATTCCCTAAATATATGTATACCGTCAACATGACTACATTGTTTTGATTTCGATTAAAATTAAATTAAATGCCAACATAGTCGTCAAGTGAAGTACCGGCACAAGATCAAAGTGTTTAGTGTTATTTGGATCACCAAAAAAAAAAAGGATAGGTTTGCACCTTAAGTACGAGAGAATTAAATTTTCTTCGCAATATGCAATAATATTTAATATTTTTCAGCACAAAAATCCTTGAAAATGTTTCGTAATTTACAAGTTATCTGAATCGAAATTAAAATATTTTTTTAATAAAATGGGAATCAAAATATTTTTAAAAATTAAATGATAACAACCAATTTACTGTTTTCTTTTAAACCTAATAAACTATAAACTTTTTCATAAACTATAACCTATTTTTAAAAACCCATAAGAAAACCCTATTGTTACGAATTTTGAGAATTGACTGCTTAAAATAGTGTAAATACTTTAAATATGGAGGCATAATATGTTAATATTACTTTCTGTTGCATCTATTTATGCAAAAATTGTAATATTTGTAAATATTTTCCGCTAAAAATTAAGTAATATGTCCGCTAAATATTAAGTATATTCAAAGTGCCACTAAGACTAAGCGCTTTAAACTTATTGTCGGGTATTATGCATTTGTAGCTCATACAATTCGTGCCACAAATACAGGCTTATAAGTGGATCTATTTCTAAATATTTAGTAATTGCAAACATTTCTCAAAATCGAGAAAACCAATAAAAAAATAGAAAGCAACCTCCGGTTAAAAACAATTATCGTAACAATAATATACATTGCTCTCAAACATGTTCAAGGATAACTTCAGACAAACACTTTGAAACTAGAGGAAGAATAATTACTTTAAAAAATAATAACGATGATATTGCTTTACTTATATGCCTTGGTAAAAATATCATATGATACAAATAATTCAAAACCCTAATTGAATTTCAAACATTTCTTTCTTTTACACTTACTATAAATTTGGAATTACAGTTAAAGATAGATAAATGACTGCAAACTTTTCTTTAGAAATCTGATCATAAACAGATATATTTTATAGAAAATTGGTTTATGTGTGCCTCAAACATAATTTTCCAAGAAATAATGCGCATCATAGATCTATCTCATCCTGTTTGTTTTTCTTCATTTTAAATATATGATAAGTAAAATGTTTTATCAATTTTACTGTTTTATGAGTGATATATATATGTGTGTGTGTGTGTGGTTGCGGCTATTGAAAGGATGAGATTTATTGGTATTTTAAATGCACATTTATATTGATTTTGTAACATATAGAGTGACGACACAAAAAGCACAGCGCAAACACTTGCGGATAAGCTAAATAATTAATCATTACTCGAAATCTTGGAAGTTTTTAAGATCATTATCAATGAAATAAAATATCTCAATGGAAAATTTAAGTGAGGAGTTATTATATATAAGAAAAACTAATAAAATTAAATACCTTATGAAAAACTCATAAAATGAAACAGTAAAAATTAGCAGCTTGAAAAAGTATAAACATGTGTATCTCATGCACTCCACCAATCAGTGGCGAATTCTTTTTTTTTAAATTTGGGAGATCGAAATTTTCATCATATTAAACACAATATAAAGCAGTAAAGCAGGACATTAAAATTCATTAACTATTTATCCAGTATTTTCCTGATACGCATTCCAAGTATCCATAAATAGATAGAGATAAATCTAAAATCTAAGAATTCTCCGCGAAGCTGTTTGAAAAACGCATTGCATCAATTTAACGCAAGGGCTTTTCAACTATAATCATCGCACTTGGCGAGAATTACGTTATTTTTACGACACCATAACCTAATTAGAGCCATACCAGACGATACTAAAATCCCTCTAAAAACTAATGCTACATTAAGGCGAATGCAAAAAACATTAACCGAAAAAGAAAGTAAAAAGATAGATGATAATCATAACTTAATTTCCGTCCCTTGTGATATAAAGTAAAAATCACCATTTGATAGACTTAGCAAGATGAAAAGAAGGGGGAGGGAGGTGATAGAAGGCAAAATTGCTTTTCTCGCCAGAATGAAAAAAAAATATCAACAAGAACCCAGACCGAGCTCTTTGCACGTTCCTATATACCTGTACGAAAGTGATTTAACCCAATAAAAATGAAAGCGAATGGCAGGAGGAATATCTAATCTTCGGACTTTACTTGAATTCACTCAGGTGAGATAAAACCCATTTACGTTTGTAGCAAGCAGCCAATGGAACCCACCATTTTTTTTTCTTTCGTTACTTTCATTAGGAAGAAGCTTAATTTTGCAGTTCCTCGCCAAGAGTTCGATCGGGCCAATTTTTTTCCGTATTTTTCGCTCGCTACATCGCATTCTGATCTGGTCTTAATTGAATATTTGTATCCATCTGGAAGAAGAATTAGGAAGGAATCTCTTGTGTAAGCTCTGGTTGGCGGACTACTCTTCCCGATGAGTGGAATTTTTCTGTTGGCAGTCAAAGAATTCTTCCGCTCTCTTGGTGCCATTTAAGGCGATGAATACCAGCTTTTAAAGGAAAAAGGAGTGGCTTAATTAATAGAAGGGAAATCAGGTGTCATCAAGATGTACTGGTGAAAGACAGGATTTGTGGAGATGTTTTTGACCTTGTAGGAGTAAAATTTCCTTATTTTTCTCGTTGTTTTGTTTATCCCTGTGTCATGAATTTCGTATTATCGAATTAACACGGCTCCAAATGACGAGATAAATTAAATGCCTCCGCAAGTTTTAAGTGCTTAAGTAAGAAGATTTTTACGAATGCGAATTATTTTTCTTGCCTGGAATGTATGTAATGGAATGAATGTCCTTTAAATATATTCAGTTTATTTACCGTTTATTTTGCTGTTTTGAAAGAAATAAGTATATTCTTTCCTTTTTTTATGAATTTGTATAAATTTTAGCAGGAAAAAATTTTAATTGTTTTCTTTCTTTATTTAAAATAGAAAGTATTATAATAAAAATTTTTTTTAAAGAATTTTGATTTTAATTTAGGAATAAAAATATAACTTTTTAATGAATTAAGAAAAGCCAGGAAAAGTATAAATACATCAATACTTAAAATTTTAGTTAAATCACATTACATTAATTTCAGGGAAAGTTTTTATCATAAGTATTTTAACTAAGACACTTATAAAATGCATTTATAGAGATTTTAATATTTTAATACAATAATAAAGACTTTATAATTACTTTTCAATGCTAAGAGCCTTTTTACTAGAAATTCTATAATGAAAAATTGTATAACAAATGTAGATTATAACATGCAATGATAATCACATTGACTCTATCTTTATTTAAAGGTTATTTTTTTTTTTTTTTTTTTTTTTTTTAAGAATTCATGTTCGTATATTTTATATTAAGAATAATCACATTGACTCTTCTTTATTTAAGGAATTATGTCGTATATTTTAGTATTAAGAATAATTATCATTGACTCTATCTTTATTTTAAAGGGAATTCATGTTCGTATATTTTAGTATTAAGAATAATCAAATTGACTTGTCTTTATTTAAAGGAATTCATGTTCGTATATTTTAGTATTAAGAATAATCACATTGACTCTATCTTTATTTTAAAGGGAATTCATGTTCGTATATTTTAGTATTAAGAATAATCAAATTGACTCTGTCTTTATTTTAAAGGGAATTCATGTTCGTATATTTTAGTATTAAGAATAATCAAATTGACTCTGTCTTTATTTTAAAGGGAATTCATGTTCGTATATTTTAGTATTAAGAATAATCAAATTGACTCTGTCTTTATTTTAAAAGGAATTCATGTTCGTATATTTTAGTATTAAGAAACTTAAATTTTCCTTTAAGGTTCGAGAAGCAAATTAATTTTTATCCTTCTAAGACCTAAGAATCTGTACATGCAACCAAGATTACGAAAGCTTGGGTATTTTAATTAAATATGTGTCATGACCTTGCATACCAAAATATAATATTTTTATATAAAATGAATACCATTAATACATCTAAATATACATCATTCTATATTTAGGAATTCCTAAAATATATACTTTTTTATAACAAATTTTTTATATGATCACACAATTATATTTAATTCTAGAATGAAAGTCCTTTTCAAGTATATAGTAAATTGAAAGATTTATATTCTTTCTTCTTTATTTATTACAATTATTAGAGGCTATTTTCTGATACTACTATTTAGGTTAGCTATTGTATACATTTTGATTTTAGTTCTTGTTCATGTTTTGTTAAAATAGAAGTGAACATGTAATAATGAATATTATTCACTTAGTTCTCAGTAAAGTTACTAAACTTAAATGAAAAGGGACACTTATTTTTTCATAAAATTATCGACCTATTTAAATGAGAATTACTTTGTATCTAAAAGTGCTCATACATATTTGATAACTCCAATAAATGTTATTTTTTAGTTATACTGAAACTTCCTTTCATGTTTATACCTTACGAATGTTATTTTACCATTTAATATTAAACCAAGAAATTACTTTAATCCAAAAGATTTAAAAATTAATTCAAACTGTAAATGTTGTAAATATTGTCTTAATTAAACTTACAATTAATTGTTTCATTTAAATTAGGATAAAATAAAAACACAATTTAACTGCTTACAACCCCATATTATATTAATTTTTTTTAATTAACATTCTACATGACATAAAATTCATTTATCTTCGTTTTTTTTAAAGAATTACATAAAAACCACCGACCATAGCTTTTTAACTATTTGACTACTTTCACCATCATAAAATAATACCATAAGAATTTTGTTGCCCAAAGAAAAATATATGTGAGTAAGAGAAGTCTTATACACGTATCAGATGCTCCCGAGCAACATAACAGAACTTTTCTGTAGATTTAAAACGCATTTATCTCCGAAATCGTTGCACAGCATCCATCAAGCACGTACCAAACTCATAAACGACGCTACTACTGAGAATTTGAATTTTTATCTAATTTATGCATAGCACGTGATGTGAGAAAGTGCGTAAAATTTTATTCCTTCTTACGAAGTTTCACTGCTTTGCGTAGAGCAAACTACATTTTGATATGGATCTCATAAACGAGTATGACAGTCTGAAAAAAAAGAAGAAAAAATTGGTTCGCAAAACGAAATGATGTGGTAAAAGATGTTTTTCTTTTTCTTTTTCATTTCCTCATATTTTTGTTTTCAGCTTCAAAGCCAGCTCTTGATGGAGTCTTTCCCTGCCATTCTATTTGAACATCGTTTCCCAACATCTATTTCGGCATCGTTGCAGACTGTATGCAATTTTAGAATCTGAAAACTGAGGTACCATTTCGTCTTTGCGTCGAGGAATTACATGTTGAAAATTCTTTATTACTTCGGAAAAGAAACGGTTCGCATCGACTATGTTTATGTTTTTTTGTCTGGGGAAGATAAAGATAACTTTAAAGATAAGGCGCTTTTCTAAGTTATTATCCTCTCCTTCTACTATCATTTACATTTTCAGAACATTCCATTTGCATAAACAGAATCGGAAGGCTGAGTATAACCGCCCTTTATAGTATCATTTTTCTTTCTCCTGGACTGGTTTTTGAGATAGCATCTAGGTGCTTGCAATAGCTATCCCTTTTCCTTTACTGGGAACAGTACAGCTTTCCACATCTGGATGAATTAAATTTCGCAGAATCTTTGCCGGGGAAAAATACAAGCGGTTTTATTGAAAAACCAAAACTATTCTTTTGTTTCTTTTCGATAAGAAAATTCTTTACCGCTCAGTATGCTTTCACCGTTCATTTTTCTGATAAAAGACTCCTGTTAAAGCAATTTGATTTACTCTCAAGAAAGCTTTTTTCTTATTTTATTTCAATAGAAACATAAACTCAGTGCGTAAATAAATTATAATGGTTTTATTTGCGTCTTTTCTTTCATTTCTTTCCAAGGCAAATTTAGTTTCTTATATATTTTAGCATTACAGCTTGGTAACTAAAACAAAAGAATTGTTTTTTTCCAATAGATCAATACTCAAAGTAAATTTCTTATCTCAAAAGTTATATAATATGGTAGCCTACGGTAATAATAAATTGAATTAAATGAATAAATATCTGAAGGAAATACTTGCAAATTTGTTTTAACTAATCCGCAAGCCATTGTTTTCTCTGAGTATTCGGGCTTCATGATCTTCCATGTTGCAAAAACACCTGATTCCTTTACAACATAATGTCGAATAGATGGCTGCGAGGTAGCGTACCCACCTTGTGAGTCTGAGGTTGTGGGTTCGATCCTGCCTGGAGGTGAGAGATTTTCTGGATACGAAAATCCTAGGCTTGCGTGTAAACGACGCCTTGAGTATTAATTTGGCTCTAGTACACTCAGCAAAATCAAATCATGGCAATATTTAGAATTTTCGACGAGAATTTGAAATGAATAATAAAAATAATTTTTTTATAATCAAATAATTTTAAAGTGCCATAATATTTTTAAGAAAACATCTGTTATATATAAATTTTTCAAATTTGTGAACTGAAATGTAGTGCAGCTTTAATATTACGTTATTTATTTATTTATTATGATCGTAATTATTTTGCAGTCTATTACACTTCCTTCAAATATCTTATTACTACATTTGTTTTAATCCAATTTCTTGATTCTTTTCAAGTCAGGAAAGATGGTGGTACTTATTTGCTTCATTAATTATTAATAAATTACCTAGTCGTACCTTAAGTTCTAATACAAAAAATTGAAGATCGTCCACTGTGACTTTAACTCAGTTGACGATTTTAACTCATTTTTAGAAAAACATTTCAGTGTCTTTTGCACTTAAAATATGCATTGCAAACTGTTGTTAAAATTAGTTTTTAGTCGACTTCATTAATATAATTTCCATGACTGCTTGTAACTATGAACATAGAGAGTTTGGATATGACCGCAGTGAGAGAAAATCATCTGCAAAATTTGTCTTTTCATTTTAAAGTCTTAGCGAGGAATGAATTGGGTCATGCCTTTTTCAATAATCCCAACGACATAATATTTTTTGTCAATTGGTTATAGCTGAAAATATAACCTCAGCTATTGGTCCCTGAATACCCTGGCTGGAATGGAAACAACACTTGCAGGCACAAAATATATCTGGTCTGGTCCACATTTGAGGTCTCTAGAATTGCAACCTATGCTGTTAAATCTTGGACATACTCTCAAATTTTATTTGCGGAGTCTGTCTTCCGGCTTCTGCATAACTAGCTGCATGTTAGTCGAACCTTTTATCAGAATGTGAGGACACCAAAAAGGAAGCCCGCATCTTAAGTGGGATTTCCCTGGATGACTATTAAAATGTTTTACTCACGCATAGTTATTTATCAAAAAGAATGCATTATTAAATGTTATTTCTATCAATCACCTAGCAATTTATCGTATGTGTAAAAGATACTAGTTGATTTTTTTTTGTTTGCTTATAAAAAAATACGTTCGGATTTTTTTTAAAAAGTCGCTTTTTAAAAGCCAAAATTCTTATCTGTAAGACAATTTGATTGTCGTCTTTAAATTAAATATGCTCTATCCTACTTTTGAAAATTTTACTAGTTATAATTGGACTTACAAGAGAAAATCAATTTTCTGTTCCAGCAGAATTTCACATTTTTTATCTTTCATAGTTTCATCAAAAATTAAAAAAAAAAAGATTGCCTTCGTTTTATTTAGTAATTCTTTTATTTATTTTTACTTATCTTGTAAATGTATTTCATTTTTCATTAATTTTATTTATTCATTGAATTCAGTTTGTGCGGAAGAGATTTTCAGAATTTATAACTTTCCTATATCATGGAAAGAGACAAGCGTCTAATAATTTTAAAATGCTATCATTATCTTAAAAAATACTCATTAAATATATCATATTTGTTAATTGAATTCAAATTTGTTAATTGAGCTTTAGTACGAAATGTTTTATTTATTTATTATTTATTTTTTTTATGATCATGTGCGTTACCACTTTCTCAAACATATTTCTGACTTTCATTTAGTTTCTTAATTCTTTTCTGTCAAGAAAGGCTTCGTACTTATTGCGCTCATTTTAATTATTAGTAAACTATATTATTGAAAACATAATTTATTCAAAAGTTTCCGAAAACACAAATAATAATTATCTAAATTCTGTAAGCGTATGATTGTCTCCTTTTTTAATTATGTACTAGTTGGTATACCCGTTCTTCACACGGGTGAATTGAAAAATTAAACAATACAGATTGAAGGATAAAGAAGTTTTTAATGAGTTAATGTTACGTGAATTGAAAAATTAAACAAAAAAAAAAAGCTTTCCGCATATCTTAGCTGAACAATATATATTTGTTAGATTTTAAGTCTGTAAATCTAGTAGCTGATAAAAAGGATTTTTTTTTAATTTATGGCACCTCATAACTCTCTTGTAGATCGGTTTTTGAAAATACCTTCCTAAACTAATCTCTGTTCAGCAAAAGTAGCACATTGTTACAAATGTTGTGTAATGAACCCTTTAAATAGTATAAATAATTTTCATGTGGATGCCTAATTCGTTAATATTACTTTCAGCTCTATTTATTTTATGTTAAAATTGTAATATTTGCAAGGAATGCCATTCCTTACATTATAATAGCGATTCAATGGAAACCTAACGAAATGTTGGTGATAGAGCCAATTTGGCATTATTTTTGACGACCATGTCGGCAACTTAGCAATTCATTGAACGGTGCAGAAGTTGATATGCTGTAGTGCCACCAGGGTGGGGAGCTGCAACAAACAGGATAGCACAAAATCCTTCTAAAAATACATATACATGCCAATTTTCATAGTGTTCGGTTGAACGTTGTTGGAGTGAAGCGAGGTCATTTTTACAAACATCCATTAATATATGTATAGATTCTCTGACATTGCAACTTATATCTGTACTGTTTCTTGGTATAAATTATTCTACAACTTAAGAAACATTTTCCTTTGAATAAAAAAATGCTTGAGGAATTCAAAAGTTAAATAACTTTTTTAAAATGAATATTGAGCACGGGATCAACTGATAAGGCTTTTTTTTATTTCTTTAAAAAAATTCTTTGAAACTACACACACTCTAGAAATATTTTCATTGCAATATCACCTCATCTCCACTAGTCTTAAAAAGCATAGCATTTCTATATTTTGAATTTAAACAATAAAGTTAGTTCCTTAGTGTATTTTACTAACTGAATAAAAAGAAGCACCTTCATTTAGTTAAAGAATAAGAAAAAATAAACTATTTTCGTTAGACAGTGTCTCTAGTCGGATATTTTAACTTATATAATAACCAAAAAAATATAACCGGAACAATAATTCTAAATAAAACAAATTTCATACTTCACAATCCATATCACATGATAAAAAATGAACAGAGAAAGGTAAGAGTACATTTCCGAAAACAACACATTTCGCCCAAAAAGGTCCTCTAGGGTTCTATAAATGTCATTCCCTCAAAAATGGCCCTTGCGTTTTATTCCGAAATTATTCTTTTTTCCCGGTTCAGAGATAAAATATCATAAATTGAATAGTGCATTTTTTCCACAAAAAAGAGGCATCACTCACAGACACTGGTATGTAAAAAAAAGAAATAATTTCAAAAAATAATAACTATAACACCTTATTTCCCTTTTTCTACCCATAAGCTATCTAACATCTGTGTCTGCCCTGAAGCAAGGAAGTGAATATTTCCCATGGGTTTTCTACATCTTTACCCATCAGCCTCACTCTTTTAATCTGAAACTACCCGACTAGAGCAGAGGCGTAACAAAACAGAAGCCAATGGTGTTGTGTATTTATATTTGCTTTGTTTACGTTTAAGTTTAACGTATATTCCTCCTTCAAATTCTCTGACAACCTAGCAGTTTAAAGAATACAATGCTTTGTGTAAACATAAAATGTTTTCCTATCATATAAAGATATCTAAAATGTGAAAAGAGAAATAGAAACAAAGGCTGTGACATTTGTAGAAAGCCAATGCATGCATGAAGAATAAATCTTTAATTTAAACTTGGAACAAATGTGAAAAGATATTGCTATTTTTATGGAAAACAAAAGTTTTATGAGGATGATATATTTATTTTAAGAAGTATCTAAAAACAATAAAATGCATTGTATATGTAAGATATACTCTCCTTTCCTAACTAAAGCTGAAAAGCAGGTTGTGGCAAAGAACTAACGCTTGTGTATTTTATTATGTGTATGTTTGTTGGCTGGCTGTTGGCCTAACTTTAAAAACTGCTGACAATGGGCATTAAAAATAGAAAATTCTGAACAATTTGAGCTTAATTAATTGAACATTTCTTACTGTCCATCTAATTATGCAGTTGGTAAAAAATTCAGTAACATGTCAGTTTGCATGTCAATATTAACTCATTTTAGATCTTTTTCAATTCCTTCGATTAGTTCACTCTCTCCCTATATATAATATATATATATATATATATATATCTTGTTCATATTCTCAATCGTTAATAAAATACTTTCTTTCATCCATTCAAGTTCAAATACATTTTTTAAAGTTGTAGTGGATGTTTAACTTGATATTAATACGGTTTTTTTTCAAATATTAATTTACTAATTAAATTAAAAAATGAATAAATAGTAACAAACACAAAAATAATTGTCCAACAGCATATATAGAAAGAAAAATCGTTCTTTGTTTCCCTGTAATGTGTATGATAGTGCGTTGGACTTTTAATTCATAAGTCGGGGGTTCGAATCCCACTTGGGATGGCCTAATTTCTGAGAATGTTATTTCTTTTTTACTATACTATTTTATTAGAGTAATTAAATTTTATGAATGAGTGGAATAGTAACAAACAAACAAAAATAGTTCAAAAACATATATAGAAAGAAAATGGAAAATTGCAAGTAAAATCGCTTTCTATTTCGTCCCTTAATATTGTGATTCTTTCATATGTGTATACACATTTATATATTAATTGTAACGATCTAATAAAATGCAACTAAAATAGAATGTTTCTCTGTTGATTTAAGCAGGAAGTGACTTAATTTTCTTATATACTTGTTTGCTTGTGTCAAATGGGGCTGCATTTTGTCAGACAAACCTTAGAAAACACGGAAAGTCCCCCAAGAAGGGGAGCTATTGCAGTGGCGACACTATATAGTGACAACTCTTGTAACCATATTTTGATGCTATAAAAAATCAAGCTCTCGTTAGATGCTAAATATCCCCGTGATTTAATTTTTCTGAGAGTACCAGAGCCAAATTGATACTCAAGGTATCTTTTACATACCACATAATCATATGACATGCACACCTACGATTTTCGCCTCCAGCCGAGACCGAACCCGCAACATTTGGCTTTTCATTTTAAATATATGATAGTTATTTTGTTACGTTACAGAATATATTACTTGTAAAATAATATTTTTCGATATTCCGCTGGTTTCTATACTTTTAAAAAAAGTTTGTATCTTGCTTATATTTTTAACACTGTGTATATAATTTATTAAATATAAGAAGCCCTTTTTTTCTTTTAATCAAATTTTGAGATTAAGTACAGAAAAAGTTAATTTTGCCACAAAAATATGCGCTATACTTCTGGGGAAAAAATGTATGTAGAAGATTAGAGAGCATTAAAAATGTTATGTTTCATTTACTTTTTGCTTTCTTCTTACATACACACATTTACCTTTCTCTTTTTCTTTAAGCCTGAAATATAAATATTTCTTTTGTGCGAAGATAAAATTATACTTAGCCAATGGCTTCTAATATATTTTTAGGTAGCTAAGTATTACTAAAAGACGAAATCAGAAAACAAATAAAAAGGATGCAGGAAAATTATTATAGTAATTACTTCTTTTTCTTTTGTAAATATTTAATTATTTTTCTCTTTTTTCTTTTTCAGTTTATTCAAGGTACTGCACAATTGTATTTAGTTGAATAAGTTATGAAATAATATGTTTTAATTTATATTTATTTCATATTTGGGTACATTTAATTTCCTTTTTATGAAATAATTAATCTTCAATTTTCTTTGCATTAGAAGCTATGAGCAATTGCCAAAGCAAAATCTTCAGTCTAAAATAAAATATTAAGTTTATGTATAACTTACTCGACGAAAATTAGATAAAAATATTTTGATGATAATGTTAATAAGATATCTCTTCATTGTTATAAAATGTAAATACAAAACATAAATATTTGCTGAAATATAGATTTCAGAGTCTTGAGATTTGTTTAAAATAAAACAATCTGAAAAAAGTGAGAATTTCATTTTTTTCAAGCTGTTTTGATTTAATGCATATCAGTATTATTACCTTTTGTATTGTTTATAACATATAAAGAAAGACTTTTTTTAACCCCTTAACTGCAGAAGCCGTATATATAGGTCACTCTCAACCGGTGCGTTAAATGTCCCGAACGTATATCTATGTCTTCCCGAAATTCGATCATTTTCTTGGCGCTCGTGTCAGTAAAATTACTCCGAAGGCTTTGAAATTTAACAAAATGACCTTGACAGTGTTTGCGAAGGATTTACCTTATTTGTGAGAAAAATTTGCATTGTTATGCCTCTTCTTTTCCTCCTAATGCATCTTTTCTGCCTGCCTATGCGAAAAACTGTGGCACTGGAGAGCGAATGACGTAATTTTTAATTATCAGTTAAGGGGTTAAAAAATAATGCTGCTTTTCCTTCTTGATGTGATTGTTTCGGAAAAAAGCCATAACTATTAATACTTGTTGATTTTAAATATTGGTTTAATTAAAATACGCGCTGCTGTTATTTTTTTTATCAAAAGTTTTAACTATTTTGACAATTTTAAGAAAATATTATTAATACAAAATATGTATATAATCAGTCAAAATTTTTTTCTGAATATTACTGAAAATGCATTGTTTCCTTACATCTTTATATCTCACCGAAATTATGCTTGCATTTCACATATTTTAATTGCTGTAAATGATTTTTCTGTGAGACTGGGATTTTGCAGTGTAGAAATAACTAATTAGGGAATGAAAACTAATTGTACTTTAACAGTAGAGCAATTAGATACAAAAGCGCTAAACGCAAATTGCTAGAATTATTCATTGCTGCTAACAAGACATAATGCCAAACGTCGGTTCCTTTGTTTGTGTGGAAATGAAAATTTCCGGTAATTAACAAGTACGAATCCGAGTTATTGTGTGGCATTGTTAGAGGTTATGCATTTGACACAGAAAGTTTCCGCATGGGTAAGTGATGCGACTCTTAGGACTTATTATCAAACTGTATTGTGTGTGTGTAGTTGCATGAGGTTCTGTAATGAATTTTAAAAAAAAGTTTAAAGTGCTTTTCTATGCTAAATCCATTTCTGCTTTTGACAGAGGAATCATTTTGCAAATTTAAATATGTTATCTCAGAACTTTTTATTTGATAAGTACAATGATTGAAAGGCATGCATTTGAATCTAAAGCGCTATAATTATTCTTAGTTCAGATACATCTAAATATATATATATATATATATATATAATGAACTTAATATACTCGTATACACTTGAAAAATGAAAGAATTTACAATCTGCTGATGGGAATTAAGACAATCAAGTAGAATTAATATAGAAAAATTATATTTTAAAATACAATACCCCTTATAGACGAAACTTTACAAGTTAATTGTTAACTTCCTCTTTATGACTAATCATAAAATTAAAACACCAACTAACCAAAAAATAAATAATATAAAAAGGCTGATAAAAATTATGCAAATTATATAAAAATATAAATATTGTATATAATATATAAATATTTTATAAAAATGTAAACATTTTACATAAAATGTATTTAAAAAACTAGGCTGAAGAAAACATTTTAAGTGCACTTAAAAATAGGCTTCCACTCAGTACATTAATAAAATTATGTTGAAAAAAAAATTCTACATTATATTTTTATTTTAGGTACTATTATAAATGTTGTCTTTGTATTGGTGCAGTTAAAATTAATTTCACTCTTTATATATAACTTAAACAGTATTAATTAAACTTGTATAGTTAGTTCTTTTAGTAGTTTTAAATAACAATGAAAATTTTCCCCTGAGATTATTTTAAATCACTTAAAAATATACATGAAACTTTAAAGCAAATGCAAAGTATTTTAGAGGTAATTTTTGTATGTCCAGTGATGATTATTTATTCTTCTAGTTTTAGTATTAGTACGATGTACTAATACTAGATTCTCTAATTGAGAATTTAGGTTTCCCTTGATGTATAAGGGTTTTAATCTATCCATCATTTATTTTACACTATACGGTGTCCACAAATTAGATGGACTAAAAGAATGGTTTAGTGCATGTAATTTACAGAAAAAAAATTCAAGTATAAATTGTGTAACAAAGAGAAATAGTTCAAGTTTAATAATTCCACAAATGTTTGATGTCGCTTCGTTTCGTTGCTTTGTTCATTTCCCGTTGGTAAATTAGTTCTTATCACAGGTTTGTCAACATGCTACCATTGATCAAGTTAATTGCTGCCAAGTTTCATTATTTTAGTTCAGAAATGGATATGGAAAATGACGGTGTCTTGACTGATCCTTTACAAAACCCATACACTGAAATCCAGTGATGAACATGATACCCCCCAAATAACATCTCCAAGTCCAATTCAGACTGGTACTTCAACATTGAGGTCAGATGTAACGTCGTTGTGGTAGGGATTAAGCGCGCCATCCTGTTGAAAAATGTAAACTCCTGGCATTCTTTCTTTAATGATTGGCATAAAAACAATCTGTAACATGTTCAAGTAAAAAATGCATGTAACAGTCTTTTCAACGAAGAAAAATGATGCCAACAAATTCATGGAACTAATCTGACTTCAAACGGGCTAATTTCACGTAATATTTCGAAAGTTTTGAACTTACGAAATTGCCCAACTAATCTGTAGATACCCACTCCATATATATATATATATATATATATATATATATATTATAATATAATATATATAAAAAAAAAAAAAAAAAAAAATATAATATATATATATATATAAAGAGAGAGAGAGAACTTTTTAATTCTTATATTTCATAGTGTTATCATTAATTGGATAAAAGAGAAAAAAGTTTGAGTAGTATAACTCACAAAATGGAATGAATATTTTCTTTTCTTTTTTGCATACAATATAATTATAAAGTAAAGTTCTAATGTAAGGAATTTCGAAAAAATTCAGTAAAACTTAAGCATTTTGAGAGAGTTTTGGTAGTATACATAAGAACGTAGTTCAAAAGGAAATTTGTCAATTATTAAGTACCGGAATTTTTTTGTATCGATTTTTATATCAGATAAATAATTAAGCATTTACAGTATATTTTCTTATACATTTTTTGAATATTTTCCGAAATTTAATTTTATGAAGAGAACTAAACTATACTTAATTTTATAAAATAGGATAGAGAGCTAAATCATCATTCTATGAAACCCCAAAACTAGTGAAGGAAATGCTTTTATTTTCTTGAATAAAGACGTGCCTTTCAATAAGAATTTCTTGTCAATCGAATTTTTCCGGTTATAGGATCAAGGAATTTTCATAAAAATGACTCTTCACAACCATCCATCAATACAAATAAGAAAATATTTCATCAATTCACAATGAATAGAAATCATTTTTATTTTTATTTGAGTTCATCACATCTGGAATTGATTTCGATTGAAAAGAAAATGATTTAAAATGCTATGGGATTTGGAATTTTATCTTTTAAGAGGAGGAATTCAATTGTGTAGCAATGATTGTTAAAGAAAATGGTGTGCACTTTCCATTTCCATCGTTTGAATAAAAAGAACTGTAAAACAGCACAGGAACCTACTTTTACAAAAATTGACTTCTTTTCATTTCGTCTTATTTCCATTTCTATTACCGGAACATATAATTTCTTAAGCTAAAAATATATTCTAAGACCAATAGTAGATATTCTAAGTCTTTGGAATAAAAATGGTTCTCACTGGTTACAGTGAATTTCAACATTCCAATTGATAAATGTGAATATTCGAAGTTTCATTTGTAAAGTTAATTAAAAACGATTTTATTGATTTTTCCTACTTTTCATGCAGTTGTAAGCTCTTACCGGATATATTTTCTTTAATTTTTAAGTTTAAAAATTAGTTTTTGGAAATAGAGAATTTCGATAGCGTACTCTGTCGGTTAGAGAGGTTGAGTTTATGAATTAAATTACCATCCGAATATTTTCAACTTAATATAAAAAGCCTCTTGAACATAAGTAAATGATATTTTTGTTTTAAAACCCGAAGCTTTGTACAATACTTAACTGTATTTTCACAAAAAATACCAATATGCACTACCACGGGACACATAATTTTATGTATATGTGCATTCGTGTGTGTTTATACATATGTATATACATATATATATATATATATATATATATATATATATACAGTCGAACCCCAATTTAATGAATTCATTGGGATCGGACATTTTATTCGTTAAATCAGAGTTATTCGTGATATCGGGGTTAAAACAAAGTACAATTTTTTTGCCCTTACCTTTTGGAAATTCTATAATAAGCAACTACACAAAAAATATCCATAGTTAAAAATTACGCACATTTTATTCAGCAACTAAAAATACTATTAACGAATTATTACGCACTAGGAAATTTTAAAATATTGATTACTACATGTTTGATTATTTGTTTTTTATTTCTGACTCGAAAGATTTCTTTTTTAGACTTTATGCAGAGGAGAAAATACTGCGTCATTTACATCCTGTTGCATTGTTGCGTCCTGTTTTCACTGTTTTCAATCAATGAAAAAATCTTACACTTTTGATGGGAGTTTCATTGTCAATTTCTGCATCAGACTCGTTACGCATTTATTTCCGACAATGCTTAAAATAATTTTCAAAAACAAAATGTTCTTCAAAACCGTACGTAAAATAAATACACTCTTCTCAAGAATAAGAATAAACAGTAAAATCTCTTTAAAAATCACTTGTGTTGTTAAGTGAGAAGAGATAAGAGAATTTCCTGCTCTATTCAAAACTCCCGTGATAAGTTACGCTCATGAATCATCTACATCTGTAATAGTGGGTTGAACCTTTTTCTGTACTTATAAGAAAGGAAAGTCATAATGAGAGAGAGAGAGATCCTTCCAAGCAAAAAGAATGTCATTTGAAAATGTGTCATTTTTTTTTGTAATTGAAACTAATAATAATTTTTAAAACAACAGCTGTTGACGTAATTATTTAAATCAGGCATTATTATGCTTTAAATAAGGATTTTTTGTATCAATTTTAATTGGGAAAAATAATATATTTATTAAGTCACGATATTCGTTATATAGGGGTTCGTTAAATGT
This sequence comes from Trichonephila clavata, assembly GCA_019973975.1. Classification (NCBI taxonomy): domain Eukaryota; kingdom Metazoa; phylum Arthropoda; class Arachnida; order Araneae; family Nephilidae; genus Trichonephila; species Trichonephila clavata. Next base: position 286,521 of record BMAO01036498.1, on the reverse strand, counting down.
ATTATAATTATAACTATAAAAAAACTATACAAATTTTGTAAGCCTTCATTAACTTCTCTCGTAAAAATTCTTTTTGTTTATTTTTCTTTAATGTTACTCTTATTTGTCCAATTCGAGTACTTCTTAAATAATTGTTAAATAATTGGAAAGTTTTCTTTCATATCAGCTACCTAAGCTGTAAGAATGTAGAATTTGCAAATAAAAAAAAATCTGATTTCGCATTGGTGAGAATTTACTATAAATAAATAAAAATAATTGCCAAAACTATATTCATTTAAGTTAAAAATTTACTTTGTCTTCTTTCTTTTTTTTAAAAAAAAGTGCGAGTTTTTAAACCTGATAGTTCATATTTTGTCTGATTGTAATCTGTATTATTGAAAAATTCGAAATGTTGAAATTCTGTTTATCATTTCTAATCGAAATATCCATAAAATTTAAGAATACCGAAACTACATTTAAAAGTTTTTGTATGATACACACACAAGAAATACAAAATGATTGGAAATAGAACCTATAAATAAAATTATGCCAATTCCCTAGCTGAAATGAAACAAATAAAATTTGGTTATGCTTTAATTTTTAAGCGGAAAGGAGAAAAGTAATCTAAAGATGAAAGAATCTATAAAAAGTAGCTGTAATTACATTTGAAATGTAAAATATCGATTGAATCCCAGTAATGAATACATCTACCTCAACAGAAATGATTTTTTTAAAACGAAAAATTATTTCAGTTCAGTTCTATGAATGGGAAAGTGTTTCATTTCCGCCAAAAGCAATTTACTATTCACGTGTTTCCCCCTCCTTTTCCATCACACTTTTAACATCCCTCTTTTGGTTTCAAATATCGAAACCACATTTTAGTTTCGTCGAAATGCCTTTTTAAGTTAACAAGTTCTGCACTGAATTGGAGAACCCGGAGGAAACGAAAATAACGATTTTCGGAACCATTCCATGAATTTGAATTTGTTTTTCTCCTCTTTTTTTAAAAAAAAAAGTCAATCAACTCAGCAATCATTTCAGGAATATTGAAAAGCATAATCTGATAACTGAGTACCAATTTCCATTACTCGGAAATAAAATAATAAATAAAACAGTCTTACAAAGATTTGTTTGAAATTGACATAATAAATGGTCTTATGCGGTTTGTTTCAGGATAAAACAGACATAATCACACTGTACCTTAAGATAATCCAATAAATGTCATAAAAATTATTATTATTCTTTTTTTTTGTAAATTGTGCGTGAGAAACATTGTGTTTAATATTCTGTTAAAGATATATATTTTCTTTTATATAATTCTGTCAAATTATTTAATGTAGAAAAATACATTTTAATCAATTGTTAATAGCATATTTCGAAATAAAAATTAGTTTTTTTCAAATAAGACATTTTCAGTGAACAGTTGCTCGTAAATGTGTGTGTGCGTAAGTACGTTTGTGTGTGTGTGCGTAAGTACGTGTGTGTGCGTGTACGTGTGTGTGTGCGTGTTTGTGCGTGTGTGTGTGTGAGAGAGAGAGAGAGAGAGATTTGTTCAAAGCAACAGAATCCATTTTTTACGTACATGATAATCTTATTAAACCTTGATTTATAAAATTATTTTAACTGAAACATTGCTGAGTATTTAATTGAAACTCTCATTTATGTCTTTGATGTGATATTTACCATATGTCAGACAATTTCATTTTAATTTTCAAAAAACTACCACTATACTGTTCGAATTAATTGGTACAAACATTTTTTTTCTTGTCTGTGTTGGTATGTGATTACCAGTTATGTCCCGAACCACCTAAAACCGGTAATATTTGCTCAGTAATAATGCCAGGGATAGACATTGGCTATAATTTAATCGTTTGATTGGTTTTAGTACATTGGTAGTTCAGTTGTAACCTTTTCTGTGGAATATCTGGTAGTTATAATTTTGCGTTCTTCGTAGCACGCGCTACTTTTGCTTGTTCGAAGATGGATTTGTTTTCCAAGGAAGCGTTCTAAAATAATAGCTTTAATGAAAAAAACTTTTATAACTGTGAGTGATAGCTACGGTAGTTGATGTGGGCAAATTAAGAGCATTTCAAGATTCTTGATCAACGTCTCCAAAAAGAAAAGAAAAATGGAGCTGAAGCGGAAAATAACTCCAAGATCTGATAAGATTCGAATAAAAAATAGCAAAGTAAGACAATCACAGACCTTCGAAAGGATTTATTGGATTATGATGTTAAAGTGAGTACTTCAACTGTACAGAAAAGTGTTCTGGAAGTTAGCCGTAAGGTATCAAGACCGAGAAAAAGCAATTTCTAACTCAGAAAATGATGAAAAAAGTTTAGCAAAGACCAAAAATACCAATTAAAACTAGAAGGTGATTTTCAGTGATGAAACGCATTTATTTGTGAGGATACAAATCAAGTGTAGTTAGACGAAGTGAAGTTGAAACTCTATGCTGCCAGATCATATCCAACAGATTGTAAAACACCCTTCTAAATAGATATGTTGGGGTTTTTTTCACAACAAATGGCACTGGAAGCTTAATTCCTTTTAAAAACATGATGAGCTATGTCAAATACTTAGAAATATTATGCTGTAGAATTGGCACATCTATGGAAACATTTGACGGAACATTTCAACATCTTTGGGCTTATTGACACAATTCAATATTGGTCCAGATTTTTATGCTGGAAAATAGAATAAAAGTGCTTAATTGGCCAGGTATATCCCTAGACCTAAATACTATTGAGAATTTATGACATGATCTCAAGAATCGTTTAGCTAAGATGATTTGCATGACAACAGAACAAATTATAAAATTTGCTATTAAAAGTATGGTTCCACGATGGAGTAGTTAAGAACATGTGCTCAGCATAAGTGAAGTCAACACCAAGATGAGTTATATAGGTCATTTCTGCTGTGGGAGGACATACTTCGTACTAATATAGAGATTTTTCTGCCTACTTAAGATCTGCAATGATTAAAAGTTAAGGTTTGAGAAAAAAAATTTTTACCATTTGTCCCAATCAATTCAAACAGTATAGTAGATAGACTAATTTATGCCTGCGTGTGTGAGAAAGAGAGTGAAATTGCACACACTATACAGACTATAAAGTAACATAATGCAATGTTCACGTATTTAATACTCGTTAACCAGGGATTTTCAAAAGTATTTAATTGAAATATTTCACAGCTTTTAGTAGAAACTCTTATTAACATCTTCAACGTGGTATTTGCCAAATTAGTAGTAATAAACTCATTTAATTTTTAACAATATACTATTAAATGGAAAACTAATGTGTGTGTATGTCTGAAAAAGAATCGTATTTTCTAGTAAATATATATATAATTATCATAAATAATTCTAAATTTTAAAATATTTTCATGATTACTTATTGTGTTTCTAAAGGAAAAGTAGATTTCCCTGAAAATCTCTTTCAGTTCGTAATTTTCTCTTGCTAAAAATCTAAATAAAACACATTTCTTTAAGAAAATAATATTTGCAACAGCAAATTTGTCAAAAATATAAAATGTAGATGCTTATTTTTGTTTCTATTATTTTAGTTCAGTAACGATTTTTAAATATAAAATTGCATTATTTTTATTGCCATGATATTTTGTACTCTCATAACCCATACAGACGTTAACTCATAATGGAATCACTTATAGTCGTTCACAATGATAAGCTAACATTGTTCTGCTCTGCTAAATTTTCCTCTTAAATAATTTTCTCTACAAAGCAGGATTGTTAAGAGGCTACTTAAATTTCAAAATAAAGAGTTAAGAAAAGTAAATAGTTAAACCATCTGGATAAGAAACATAAAAATTTTATTTTGAAATAACAATAAAATAGCTATCAAAACTAATGTCGTTTTTACACAATGAATATGTCCCCACAAAAAGATCCGTATAAATATATATTGCATCGATGGAAAAATAGAACATCAGTGCAAGTCGCAAGAGATCAGCAAAAGTAGTACAATAAACCATGAGTTTCCATGCTAGGAAATTAAAAGATTCATTTCATAACGATTGTACATGTATCATGTAAAATAAATTATCATCTGAAAAAGAAAAAGAACAATTCACTAATTCAGGAACACAAAAATTAGGCAAGATAACACGAGTTACCTGTAAAAAGATTTTGTTTGTTGCCATAGTCACTTTCTGACAGTAAATGTAAAACTGTAATCTTACTACTATCGATAGAAATATCGAAGTCATCGTCTTCGTGCTTCATTGATGAAATTCTTTCTGTAATACCTTGATCAAAGTAAAAACTAGCCTCCTGTGATGTCGACGCTTCAAGGGAATAAAGAACTAATTTAGTAATTAATCATTATTGCAGTTTGGTTATACAAGGGGCCGGCAACCTTTTGACCGTGACGTGCCAAACCAATCTACCCATGTGATTCAGTAGGACATATTTGAATCATTCCGATTCCCACGATAATGCATGTAAAGTTAGAGAATAGGAGTCAATAGATAGATTTACTGTTTTTTACCTAATAATTTTGCATCATTTAAGGATATGTCTTAACATAAAAATAGACAGTATAAAACTACAACTATTTCCTCAACATAAATAAAAAAATTAAAAGTTTATTTATATTATGTATTTTTAAACATTTATTAAACAAAGAAAAAGACAACATAAAATATAAGTATTCCCCTTCATTATAGTTAAATAAATATAATTAAAATTTTAATGCGAACATATTGCTTGCTCCGCTTTACTTCATATCGATCGACTGGGTGGCGTAGTTGGTTTGTCGCTGGCCTTCTGCACCGAAGGTTGCGGTTTCGACCCCGGCCCAAGTCGGTCGATTTTCATGATGCAGAAAATCGACAGCGGCCATGTCGTATGATTATGCGGCATATAAAAGATCACTAGATTGTCTGTTTGACTTGTGTACTCTCGGCAAAATTAAATCCTAGAACAGATTCGCATCGTCATAGCTCAGGTGCCTGCATCTGGGGAGGAAACTGGGCGTCAAAATTACTTGCGCAATTGGTGCCGCACTAAAAAGTGATACCAGCTCCTGGGTAATGAACTAGGTCTGCAAAGGTAAGAAATACCAATACGTAGCCCCATTAGAAAAAATAAAACTTCATATCGCAAAATCAGGGGTATAATTTGGACTTTCAATTCGAAATGATTCTGAACTTTCAGTTGTTAACAATTTTTTTGGGAACTCGAAATATTTTTTTATATGATAAAAGATTTGATCACTTATATAAAGTAGAACCAAAAGCGAGAACAGAATACAAGTAATTTTTTTTCCTTCAAACAATTAAAACTCTCTAGCAATCACGTTCAAACAATTTACAAAATAACTATAGATTTTTTAGAGTTATCTCTTTCAGATTTTTTTTATTTTTTTATTCTGTAAATGTCTGTAATTCTGAAGATGTATCAAAAAACGCCCATTACAAATTTATCAACTTCCATCCACTTAAAATTGACAAATTTGTAAAGCTGTGTAGATTGCCGCTGAAAATTGCTCCAAGTATCACATATGGCACGCGTGCCGCAGGTTGCCAACCTCTGGTTTATACCATAGTTTGTACTGGCTAGAGTCCCAGTTTAGTATCTCCTAAACACGTTCGCTCTTCGTTTTCTTATTCATTCATGTATTTTAAACATTGTGTTTAATATCATAAGCTCGATATCTTGATATTCGTAAAGGACACAAAATTACATATTAAGGTCTTAACATTCGGAAAATTTTCTCAAATCAAAATCACATTGCTTTCCTCTTCTCTATTGTCATATATATGAGTTTAAAATAATGCAAATTTTTAAAAGTTTTAATGTTAAGTTACATATGTTCCATAGATTCTTCATTCGTACCGGTAAATCAAGAACTCTTCACTAAATCTTCAAAATATCCTGTCGAATGTGTTAAGAATTCCTTAACAAAGTAACTTTCTTTGTAACAACCAACACATTCATTCCAAAAGAAAAAGTTGGCATCCAAAAGGAAAAAATTTTATTCATGCTGAAATATAAATTTAGGAATTCACCAACTTTACATGTGTAGCAAATTCTTGCGTAGAACTTTTTTAAATAAAGATTTAATTTTATTCTCAAGAATTTTCAGTCTCAGTTAAAATTAAACTATGCCTCATGCTTACAGAATATTCATCAGTAAGTTTGGCATTCTAGTGACCGACGAGGAATTTAAATATTAATATTTAAATTCCTGGCTAACGGAGACATACTACACTCATGAATGGAACATTTGTAGCCTATGATGAAGTCATTTTCAGAATACCTAGTAAATTCTACATCATAAATTCCTGAACTCATAATGTATTTAATGTATGAACAAGTGCGACTCTAGAAATATTCATTGTCATTCACAATTATCTTTACTCGAACTCTTGCTAACTCTGAAATAAATAATTATAGTAACTGATGTGTCGCATAATATACGTAATTATGTTCTATATGCTAAAAGAAATACTACTTTCAATGTACACACATATTTTTAGTCCTAATATAAATTTTTTTCTTATGAAGTTATCAATATATATAAATAATTTTTCATATATTAGTCATTTAACATATATAAACCATTTATAAATAAAAATGTGTCATTATGTTTTGAATAAATAAGTTTGAATTTAAATTTAAAAAATAATTTTGTAATTTGGAATTAAGGGAGTATTAAGAATTTAATGAAGCATATATATATATTAGCCACTGAGCTCACGCTTTTTGCTGGGTTTTTATTATATTGTCGACTATATAATGTAATGAACTTTATAGAAGTAATCGAATCGACAAGCTTTTATTGTATTGAAGAATACTTCAAAAGATTTCGGAGTCAATTCCCACAAACCTCACTTTTAACAGATCTCTAATTAACAAAAGAAATATACTTGCCAAATTTTGTAGTTGGCATGTCTAATCATTCAAAAACTTAGTTTTTTTTATAAATAACACCCTTGTAACCTCCCTTACAAGCAGATTTTCAAAAAAAAAAAGAAGAAAAAACGGTTTTTAGGGGATGTTTACTCAACAGTAGAAAGAAGCTGGCAAAATTTCAATTTTGTAAGTTCAAATCGTTCAAAAAGGATTTTTATATCTCTAACATCCTTTCAGTTCCACTCCCTCTTGGGAGTCGACTTCCAAATGCCCCAGAGAATTTATTAGAGGGAGAATTCTTATTCAACACAAAAACACGTATGCTAAAGTTCCAATTTGTAAGTCTTATAGTTTATGAACTATTTTTTTTTATTCATAACCCTTTGGAAGTTGGTTTTCGCAAAACTCCTTCTTAAAGGATCTTTACTAAAGGAAAGAAACTCATTTCCTAAATTTCAATCATATAGTTGTAATGGTACAGGAATGGGAATTCTTATTAACAACGCCCCTGCAATTCTCCCTTGGGTTCGATTACCGCAAAACACGTTCTTAGCGGATATTTACTCAACAAAAAGAACATGATCGTCATATTTCAAATAAGTAATTAGAGTTACTTATGTTTTTTAAATATTAATTTAAAAAACATAATTCTTTAAATCTGCAACGTCTCCGTCACACATATCCGTCAATCCCTTTGGGGTCGAATTACTCAAAACCCGTTGTTATCGGATCACTATTGAACAAATTAAATCTATTTGCCAAATTTCAAGTATTTATATCTTATAATTCAAAACTGGAAGTATTTTCTGTAACACCACGTACCGTCCCCTTCGGTATCGATCATCATCCTTGGCGGATCTCTACTTAACAAAAGTAACAAGCTTGCCAAATTTCAGATTAGATATTTATTTATATATAATAATGTTTACTGATGCATGCATAAATTACACACATACACTCATATATATGTTTGAATAAATTGCATATATGTATATATATATATATATATGTGTGTGTGTGTGTGTGTGTGTGTCTGTGTGTGTATGTGATAACATAAATTGATATCTACTCATAATTTTAACCTCTTTTATTTAAAACATCTAAATAATAAATTCTAATACATTATTTCCAAATGCATCTCAATTTATCTTTTCCTAAAGCATTAAAAACGTTATGTTGGTATATTACTGATTTTTTAGACTTTAAATTTTGATAGATTTATTGGCGATTCCGAGAATGTGTGTGTGTGTGTGCAAAAATAACGTTGAAAACTAATATAACCAGAAACCAATCCCAACCACTTACCAATATCACGTCATTTTTTTTTAACAGAATGACTCTTTTACACAGGTTTATTCACTAAATATTCGCTTACCTTATTTAGAATGAAAAAGATTCGAAGTTTGTATTTTTTTTCTTTTGTTAGAATTTATACTTTTTTGTTTCCTCGCTGTATGCTAAAATCTCCGATGACATTTTAAAGAAGGAAAAAGAAAAAGACGCATAAAGTATTTGTATTCGATGCCTAAATAAAGTTTGAATAAAATATGCATCAACTTCCAAAGGCTGTCCGAACAAAAACAGGGCTGAAAAGTTTTGCAACTTTCTATAGCCTGCGTCATCCGATAAAGTAAAGAATAAAACCACACAGCATAGGGGAAATGTGAGGTAATAGAAAGCATTTATAGAACCTGAGATACTTCGCTTTTAGTTTTCCAGAGTTCTCGAAGTTTCTGTAAGCTTGGATAATGATTTTTGTTTTGTTTTTTTCGGTGCTTTCTAATGCTTTGCAAGTGTCTGTACTGTAATTTTATGTTTTATTTTTTTCTTCCAACAATAAACATAAAAAAAAACATCATTTTCCTTTCATAAAAAGGAAGCTTGGTCACATTTTAAGGCTTAATGTAAAAAATAGACTTGCCGAAAGAATGTTTTAAAAATATTTCTTGCCTGAAAACGAGAAGTCGATTTTTCCTTTTTTTTATTTTTATTTATTTATTTTTTTACGCATTGTTATTTAATAAATAATGTTTTTTTTTTTTTTTGAATTTCCAAAGTAGTCATTTCTTTCGAAAAGACTAAAGAATAAATACAAGTTCATTGCTTATAAAAATCGCGTTAAAAATTAAACAAGATACTGCTACACTACTATTAGAATTATGTTAGGAAGAAATCGTCTCTACTTAAACATACCATTAAATCTTCATAATGAACGAGTATCTCCTTTTTTTCTTTGATGACTTGAATATAGTTTTTTTACTTGAAGATTTGATATTAATACACTTTTGCGTTGAGTAAAGTTAGCTCAAATTGTGTGTGTGTTAGTTGAGGCTAATGTGTGTACCGTGATTTTTATATGCACATATATCGTTACTTTCAAATTAATCTACAAAAAGACATTTTTTTTAGTGTAATGAAGAATATGTGTATTATGAAATAACTTTTTCAAACAGAGGTAATTACTTAAATTCTTGGAAATCAACCATGTTGCCCCTTTTGTTCCATGTGTCTCTTTCACTGTACTAAGAAATGCAAATAGTTTGTGTTTCCCTTTTTTAAAATTTTTTATTCAGATTGAGATTTCTATTAGAATTTAAAATAAAAAAGACACATTCAAGATAATTTTAATATTACTTACTAAACTTTTGTTTGAAAAAGTAAGCAAAAAATAACTTGTAATAAATTATATTTGTTTTGCAATAAATGTAGTTCTTACGGTGTGATGTCTAATGAAGATTGTAATGCTGTTTTTACGTTAAAGTACAAGCACAATTTTCAAAAAAAATTTTAAAAAATTATTCCAAATAATAATTTAAAAAATATTTTTACTAAACATTTTTATATAGATCTTTACCTTCAACACATTAAAGAAATATTATCAATGCTTATATATTATCAGAGGGTATTTTTTTTTTAAAAAAAATTAAACACATTGCAGGAAAAACTGGAGATAATTGAACAATACATCTCATATTTGACCACCAATAGAACAAGCAAAAAGATGCATACTGATAAAATATATTTTTGTGTTTAGTATAGAATACATATTAATTTCCTACAATAAAAATGCCTTTTTTAGGGGGGGGGGTCAGAAATCCGGAAAAAATTCGACAGTGAAGGAGATTTTTGGGCTATAAAGATAAACTTTTTGTTCATTTATATCAGAAATTTGCAAAAAGATAAGCTATTTATTTATGAAGGTAAGTGATTATCATCAGAAGGTACATTTATATTTTTAAAGCTGTGTTGTTAATAAGTTATAATATTTTTTTTAGATAATGGATATAACATTCCTTTAATGATGAAAACATGAGGTACCCTACATTTAAAGCGATGAGAACTTATTATAAAGTATTGTTCTGGAAGTTTTAATTTATCGCATGGGTGAAAGGCCTTAAAAATTTAGGTAAATGTTTTATTTTACAAATGACACAATATCACCTATGCCATTAGTGCACGTGCTCTCCTATATTTTTCTATAACACAACCTTAACCATCTAGCACAGGGCACATGTCCAAACGATCAGAGGTCACAGGCTGACCAGAGTCACAAAGAGTACATTCAGGTGAGTCGACGGTGCCAATGTGATAGAAGTGGGACCTCATACAGTCATGCCCTGTCAACAGTCTAAAGCGAGCTACAGCAGCCTTTCTATGAGCTTTAAGAACCCAGGATGTATTCTTCCAGATCTTGTCCTTCAAAAACTCTGCTGATTCCAGTTAAAAATTATGTTTGAAAGGCATATTAATAAAAAAGTTTCAAAGAATGAAAATTCTTGTAGGTCTTTGGATAACGAGGGCTCCTTTCTTAGCAAGAAAGTCAGCATTTCATTCCTAGCAATGTCATTTGGGGTAAATATAAAAAAAATATATATTTTACCTACTTGTTAAAACAGGCATATTTAAATATAAAGTAGGTTATTTGTCAAAGAGAGAGTTTTTACCTCATAGAGAAGTATTCAACTAACGTTAAATCAATGAAAAGGAACAAAAAGTTTTGAATATAGTATTTGAAAGTTTCTAGGTACATGTTAAAAAATTATTCAAGCAACTTAAGCACAATTTCTTTCAAATTAATCATTTATGGAGAAATGAAAGTTGGAATAAATGTCCTGATTCCTGTTTCTTTTAGTATAATATAAGTAAATGTAATGTTTTACAATCATTTAAACAACTGCAATAATGTTGACAATTTAAACAAAGTTCATTCATCTGTATCAGAAATAAGTTATTTATTTGAAATGTTGTCAAAGAAATCTTGCATATCAAATTTTTAAATTGCTCTAAAAAAATAAGGAGTAATTTATCACTTGTAATTTTTTTTACTTCATTTCGAGAACAATATATCAAACGAAATGAGTGCGGGTAATTCTCCAATACTTTTTATTTTCCCAAGTGTCAGTTGTTAAATAAATGTAAAGACAAATGAAAGACTTTAAAAGTAAGTTTCAATGGGATTAGTTAAAGTCATTCAGCTCTGTGCTTGAAAAATATGCGCCAAACTTCGAACAAAAATGCGCAACGCCAAAACGATTCAATGCCAAACTAAAAAAAAAAAATTAAGTCTGTTCAAGACATTCAAATCCTATCTACTTAAAACTGTGTTTTGAAGTAATCGTTTTGTGATTCGTTAAGCCAAAAAATTGGGACACTTTTAACACATTTTTCAACGATTACAGATTTATGCAATTCAAAAATTGAATTAAAAACAAAATCAGACTGACCTTTTTTCTATCAGAAATAAATTCGTTAATTTATTTCTAACAAAAAGAAAGCAAATAGCAGCTACGCTTACGTTCGAATTGTTACTGAATAATTTACAGAAAGTGACAGTTCAAACCCGTTTTTTAGATTTTTTTGTTCCAGTTTTCACTGGAAACAGTAATTTAAAACGGGATTACGTGAAATGACTTTAATGCATTTCTGCATTAAATTTGACGTACTTTACATCACTGTAAGTAGCAAAGCTGTCCAACCTAATAACAATTATTTATCAATCTGTTTCCCATTATCGATTTTTATATTTATATCGAAAAATGTGTACGCTTCGAGTTTATTTTGCTTTTACCGACTTCCTTTTAGAAAGCGTACAAAAAATTTTATCATCTTCCTATAATTCAAAATGCATTAAATTTATCTTCAAAGCTTCATTTTTCTTCTGATTTATTCATCCACAAATTATGAACCGTCTTACTTCATTTCCATTTTTTTTTATATGCCGCTTTATTTTTTTTCTCGTGAGAATTTCGGAATTTTTTGCCTCATTTTTCGAAATTCTCTTAAAAAGACTGAGTGTAAATGCTACAAAGTTCAGAACTAAAATGGAAGAAAAAGAGGAGCAGCAAAATGATCAAACTTTTCAGCTACATTAATCTCGTGCATTACATCCGAAAAATAGGACCTAGAAAATGTCGAAAGTTTATTTTTGCTTATCTATATGAAAAAAGGCAGTTTTGGATTTGTTTTCCGTTTCGAAATAAACTGATTTAAAAAAGAAACAGTAAGTTACTTGCATTTAAAATTAATGAATTTTAAAGGCTGTTTTTTTTTTTAAAAAAAAATAAAGTATAAAGATTTTATGAGTAGAAATATAATAACGTGTCAGTAGAGAAAACGCAGAGGAGGAGGATGGGATGTAGTTATACTGTATAAAGACACATAAACAAAAGCAAAAAAGGGTAATTTCTACGATAAAATTAAAAATTTGTTGATTTATGGAGGGTAAACCCCAAAACCGCACCCTTAGGTTTGCCACTGTGCTGTGTATTTAACTAGGATTGATAAAAAGAAAATAATAAGAATCATATTGGATCTTTAATGAAAAGTAATTCATATGCACTAACACTATAACCATGTCATTTTTAATGGACGTAATACGAGGGTAACTCTGAAATTTTTGAGAGGCACGCAGACGAGAAGTTACAAAAAAAAATTAAGGATTTAATTTAAAAATACAAAGAATTTTAACACAGTAGATGCTTTTTACTGACTTAAAGTTATTCAGTGTAGAATAAATTTTAGATAGAAGAGAAAATGTAGTTGATGTGAGAATTATGTTTTATGATTTCCTTTGATTTTAAAGCTGCATTACATCAAGACGAATGCGTTCAACAACTGCAATTAGCATTTAGTGAGGAATCTCCCTGTCGAGGAGATTTAGAAGGTTTAAAGAATTTTGCAGAGGTCGCAATTCTCTTCAGGATGAACAACACACAGGAAGATCGCACGCGGTCGGCAGTAATCCTGGATAATGTGTCTGCCATACGAAAAATGTTAAAGCATGATAATCGCTGTAACTACCAAATGATACAGAAGGAACTTAACATTGGATCTGCAGCCATACACAAAATTATTCATGACAAATTACATGTGAAAAAAGTAGTTTGCCGTTGCGTTCCCCATAATCTTACTGAGCACCAAAAAGAGGAGCGGGTCAGAATCAGTTAAGGAACCCTTAAATTGTTAAATGATGGTGGGCACTTCATCATTTCTAAAATTGTAATGGGTGATGAAACGTACATACCATTTTTTGACCTTCCAAAACGTCAAGAAAGAAAAGTATGGGCCTTTGAAAATGTTCCCGTGCCGACAATGACGAAAGGACAACAAGCAATGAAAAAGTAATGTATGATGTTTTCTTCAGAAGTACGGGATTGGTTAAAGCCATCAAGTTGGAAGGATAGAAAACAGTAAAAGTAAACTGGTATACCACTAAATGTCTTCCAGAAATTCTCCAAGAAGTGAATGTTAGGGGACTAACGCTTCACCATGACAATCCATCTTCCCATACAGCCGTACTAACAGTTGAGTTTCTTCAGCAAAAATAAATTAAAGTGATAGAATATCCACTGTAACATTTCTGGAAATGAGAAAGCAGATAGGCTAGCTAAAGAGGGATCTCGCATGTCCCAACCTGACTCTCCCTTGCCTCTGCGTAACATCAAAAGAATCATTTACAGTAAACTGCAAATTAATAGAGTCTCCCTGTATGATGAGGCAGCTGCAGGTAAAAGGTGGAATATCTTGCTTGACAAAAGTGGTAGAGTACCCAGTTCCCTGCCTCGATCTGTTGGAGTTGCGTGCTTTCGTCTTCTTACCGGACATGACTACTTGCAAAGGAATTTACATCGCATTGGACTAAAGGATTCTGCTTGGTGCCCTCTGTGCAACCAAGGTGAAATAAATGGTGACTTTCTCAGACACTACTCTATTGTTTTAAAGTTTTTTGTAGACAACTCTACGGAGACAAATTTTAATTCTTTTTATGCTTCGTCATCATTTTATTGGGCTGCTCGTCGACTAATAGCAGAGATGCCGAAGACGGGCGTAGGATTAAAAAAAAAAAACCTTATTTTTTCTGAATCTAGCTATGTGGGACTTTTCGTTATTTTATAATCTTAAAAAAAAGAACTTAAGTGGACATCGTTTTCATTCATAAAAAAGATTGGTGTGTCTTTTAATGCATTTTTTTATCAATTTTAAAAAATGAATGGTTTGAGGCATTTAATTTGTAGAAAATCCGTCTACAAAGGTGCATTGATTCCGGAGGAGACTACTTTGAACACTCCTAAAATTTTGTAAGCATAACTTTAAAAACCTAGGTGTATCTCAAAAATATCAGAGTGACCCTCGTACTACATTATTTGTGTCCCAAGTATAAGCAATCTTTAAGATTCTATTGCTATTTTGTAGAACTAAATTGTATATTAAATCACATATATGGTTTTCAAAAATTTAAAATATGCTAAATTATTCTCATGATATATTTTTTTCTATTTGTAAACCAAAAAATATTGTTACAGATTGTCCTAAGATCTGTACATGTATAAAAATTTTGGAGAGGTTCTGTACATGTTTTAAGATTTCTGTACAAAATCCTCTGGGCTTCGCTCCATTCCAACTACCAAGTTGGAATTATAGTTTTATCTTCATGTAAAAGAGTAAACAGAACTGTAAATAAAATATAAAGTTCGATCTATGCATGTATAATTAATGAACATAATACGAAAAGTATGTAACACATTTATACGATTGTAAATAATGCATTAGTGCATGGTGCATTTTGATCTTTCTAGAATAATGATATTTCTTTCTTTACTGTTTTCCTTTATTTTTCTTCTGTGGTCATAAATACGAATGCTCATATGTCGAAGTGAAGGTATACTTTAATTGAGAATTAATGTCCAGAGAAAATTTCTTCTTTCGTATCAGAAATTGTTGTTTCAGACCACCCGTTTAAAATCCTTCTGTTCTGTATTTTGTGAAGCATTACAAACCGTTTTTTCATTTGTTTAGTATTCTTTGGAGTTCAAAGATTCCTATCCTTTCTAGCAAATGAGGTCACATTTTTAACCGAAAAAAAACTATTGCTATCTTATTTCTAATAAATGTGAGTTAATGAAGACAGCCATTTTTATACCATAATACAAGTCCTTGATGGTATTATGAAAATAGGGATTTTAAAAATAGAAATTTAATTTGTATTTAAAAAAGTTTTTCATATTTTTTTGGTAAAAAAGTTATCTATACTTTTTATTAATATAATTTTTAAAAAATGGCTCTTTTTTAATGTATTATAAAAAATAGAACATTTATATCAATCAATCTTTACAACTGAGTTCTAAATAAAGCAACTTCTATTACTGAAGTAGAATTTAAAATAAATATGTGTAGAATAAATGAAATGAATGCAAATATTTTAAACACAGATGATGAAATATTGAATTAGCAGTCACTAGGTTGCGATTTCGTAGCTAGTGCTTACCACTACAGATCATTTCACATGATAAAATAAGCATACGTTGTTTTGAATTAAATTAAAACAAGCAGCCAACCGAGAAATAGTGGTGGCAAATGTCGTAATTTTTAACTGGTGTCAAGTAATGAAGACGACACTTGAGCTACTAGCCCAACCAAACGAGAAGACTTTAAGACTTTGACCGACGGATTTTACACGCATCAATACCACTAAGCGAGAGACTTTGAAAGCTTTAGAACCAATCCCAGACGATCGATTACGAATCCGTTATTCTAACAGCTAGAGCATCACGTCCCCTGAGGCTTGTGCAGTTAAATAACTTTTAACTTTAAAATATTACCTATGTGATGTTGTGGAAATGAGGAATATTTTACAAATTGCAAAAATTGTAATCGAATTTATAGTTACCTACACTCGACTGATTGATTGTTTATTAACATAGTATTTATAAGCCACAAAGAGTGTTATTGGAGAAGGCTCTCTTGTTGTGTGCCACAATGAAGGGACGAGGTGACACCTGAACTAGTATTCGACTCTTCAAAATTCTACACCTTGCTAGAGTTTCGCCTTTGAGTGTCGACATATTTAAAGAGCGCATCAACAACCTATATAGTGTGTCTAAGTGGAAGAAGTATTCGAATTCCCAACTCGTCAGAAACAACCCCAGCAACCAATTCTTGACCATAATTACTCGGATACCATTCTACATATAACTTATGTTATAACATATAACTTGCGTTAATGTTTTAGCAATGCAACTGATTGGAGCAATTGGAGGAGCTTGTAAGATTAGTTGGCAATTACTCAGATACTATTTGCCAGGGATGTCTTAAGGCATGGGACAACTGGGCCCTGGCCCAGGGCCTCGACTACAATGGGAGTCTCTCAATTATCACTAGGCTTTAATAAGATCATGATTAGAATAATTTCAAGTGTCAAATGTTTTTTTCCGGTTGTATTCTCCATAAAACTGGGAATACCCTACAATATATCAGCTGGCATGACTGGCATCATATGTAGTGAAAACCGTCCTCCATGCTTAGGCCTAGGCCTACTATCATACTATACCATAATTACTCGTTCGGTCAAAAGGCGGCAGTCAGTCGGTTAGTACAATTGTGAGGCATGCACATTTATTTATTTCGAGTTATTGTTTGTACGAGTATGCTACATACCGTCTACCTTTAAGGGTCATAGGTGGGACTTATACTTGTGTAAGGGTTCAGGGCCTACTTTTGCGTAAGGGCCTAGGGCCTCAAGAAGACTTAATACGTCTCTTAAGATTGCAACATATACCTTAAGTAAAATTGATGTTTTAGGAATGCAAAAATAAGTTGTAAGCAAATAAAATAAAAATATGTTACATGTTACAAAATGCTTTCATATAAATTGCAATAAATTTGCACACTTACAAAAAGAACCTTTATAGTCTCATTTTGATTAAACTTTTACTTATGCACTTAATGTTCTGTATTGTGAGGCTTAATCTAGATAATTCATGTAAATTTTGATTTGAAACAAAAATTTAAATATTTCATATGTAGAAATAAGAATCTACCACTCAGAGTACTTATTAAATGTACGTTTATGGACTGTTTTTAAGTAATATTTATTTACTTTACATTTTTTACAATGCTCGTACATATAGTTAATGAATATTAGAATAGTTCTAGAATAAATAATGGCAGAAGTTACAAAGAAATAACAATAAAACTACTAATAATTGGAGATGGGTTT
The DNA here is from genome assembly GCA_019973975.1 of Trichonephila clavata. NCBI lineage: Eukaryota > Metazoa > Arthropoda > Arachnida > Araneae > Nephilidae > Trichonephila > Trichonephila clavata. Next base: position 269,173 of record BMAO01036498.1, on the reverse strand, counting down.
TATAAAATCATTTGCAAGTCAAACTTTTAATGCGTGCTTAAATCCATATTTTAATATTTCAATTCAGATATTTCATCAGATAACATTTAATTTGAAAATGAAAATAATTTAAATAAACATATGTATACTCCATAAGTAATAATGTGAAATACACATACATTAAAACATTAAATAAAGATCCGTGTATGGATTGTTTAAAGTAGTACTTATTTATTTTATACATGCATGTGTTTGTGTGTTTTACTAAATACACATAGTTCACAGAGCATTAGTGTATATAAAACACGAATGATAGTAGAAAAGTAATGAGACATATTAAAGATTAGTTGTTTTCAAATGTTTCAGGAGATCATAAAAAATACATTCAGGTTTTCAGTAGAACATTCTCATAAATTATATAGTCAATTTTTTATCAAGAATTATTCTTTATTATCTTATTACTCTATGCCTGAAAACATGTTTTAGGTATCTGAGGTATTTATCGAACTCTTAGTTGCGAAATGATTTACGAATGCAATAAGATTTTTTCTGTCTACAGTTATTGAAAAGTAATTAGTTTGATTAACGCAGTGGACACATATTTACAATATACACGTATTAATTAGGATAAAAAATGTGATTGATATCATTGCAGTTTGGTCAACAACTTAAGTGCGTTGATGTATATTTTATTTGCTGATCAATCAAATAAACAGAAACTACAATTATTCTCATTTTTTAAATGTTAACAAGAATTGGAATTACAGTAAGAAACAGGTGAATTAACGTTATCTATTCTTTGTTATAATTTTATTGACAGCTTTTATTTTCTGTTTTCAAACATAATTTATTATTATTTTTATTACAGTCTGAGTTACCCGGTACTTTCTGGCTCACGTAAAGAACAGAGTGATACAATGTGGATGGTAGAACGATCGAATTTCATAATCAGAAAACTCAGAAATTGATATGTTATCGTAAAAACTTTGTTCGAAAAAAAATCACTTCAGCCTCAATTTTTTTTTAAAAAAAGAATTATTTTTAAAAAAAATTTATTAAAAAATGTTTATTTTACTCACAATTTAATTTTTTTGTTACACCTGCATATTTTTATCAAAAACAACCTATCAAAACATCAAATTCCTGTTAATTAAATAAATTGGGTCTCTTCCAAAATTTAAAAATCTCTGTAAAATTTGTTGCGTGATGAGCTGGAAGAAAAACCAAATCATTACTCGTTAGATAAAAAGAAGAAATATGTATATTTTTTCAATTGCTGAAGTTTTTCTCAAGGAAATACCAATTTTGACGTATTTTAATCCCTAATCATTTTGATCGTTTAAATATGAGTGTAATACAAAAACTTACAGATTTATAATTCCATTATTCAAATTAACTAGAATAGCAAATTATAAATTTAATCCCATTCCGCTTTCAATAAAACTCGAAACTCAAGTATAATTCATGATACAGTTGAGATTCCATTCTACTAAATTACACATAAAAACATAAATAGTCACTATAACTTTTTAACGGTTTTTGGTTAAGCATTTGTAATTAATAAAGATTTCAGAAAGTTACAGCACTGATCTTTTTTTTTTATTTTGCAATAAAAATTCGTTTTTGTTTACTTTCATATATTTTATTTTTACTTGCGTTACATTTAAATATTTGTATGAGGCGTGAGACGTATCACTCTAGCGCGAGACGTGTACCATTCCTATGCAACATGTATGATTTAATGTACATATCGTGGAACAAATGCATCAGTTTCTTGATGCTATATTAATAAGTAAACTTCCCAGTCATTTATTTCTGGAGGCATGTGCCGAAAATTTTACAACCCGCACAAAAGTAAAACTGCAAATACTTTGCTTAATTCTTCTGTTCCATGTATCTCGATAAAAATTTACACTAAAATAAACAAACAGCAAAGAGCAAAAAATTATAGAAAATAAATTGAAAATAAACATTTTGAGTATTTCAGCTTAAGATTATATTTGGATAGGTAAAAAAACTAGTTTAGCTACGATATTTTTGAACAATTTTCAAGAAGTCAACTAACGTTTTCTTATTTTAAAAAAAGACCCTTGTTAAGATAAGCATCTTTCAAGTGAAAAAAAGTTCGCAAAAAAAAAAATAATAATAATAATATAACTTCAACTGGAAAAGTGGTGAAAAATGATGGGGTTTCAAAAAATATTATCAAAAATATGCTTGAAATTATTTATAGCAGGAAAATGCTTGCGGCTTTTTTCATACATCCTAAAAATTTGGTGTGGTACGATCAACATTGTGCATTTGTGTAACGGAAAAATATTCAGAACTTCGCATTTATATACTATGTTAATACACAAGAAGTATGAAAGTATTTCTTATAGAAAAGTTATTTCTATAAGAAATGGAGAATATCATACCGTATATAAAATAACTAACGGAAAGAACATTTTTCCTTCAGATAGTCTCATATAAATTCAGTTCCATGGAAAGCTACACATATTTAGGTTATTAAACAATTTAAGAGCATAGAATTTCATTTAGCATTTGCTTTTGGTATTATGTTGTTAGTTTGAAAGTATTATTTAATCTGTAGTTTTAAAATTATTTTCAACTAGTCATGAAAATTAATGAATGGTGAAGCTATGAGTTCTAAAGGAAATTGCAACCATGTAGTAGATATAAAATACCACAAAAGTAAATTTTTGGCGTAAGTTACAGAAAATCACATATAAAATACAATTTTCCTAGGCATATATTCAGTATTAAATTAAAGAGCATATATATTAAAGTTGATAAATCTGCTGATGAGAACTTTAAGAATTTTAGCATCAATTTTTCATTTTTTATATATGATTCCTTTTTTTTTTAGAAAATTACTTTTAAGTTTAACTGCTGTAATCCGATGATAAAATGGCTTACTGTTAAAAGGCATACATTATGCAAATCTCAAAAATTTTATTTTTGAATGTTTATTATGATGTAGAAGATATGTCATGTAAATGCATTAATATTCATTGAATATTACCAAAAATGAAGGTTTCTTGTCGAAGAATACTACTATGTTGCAGTTGCTTTTTGACAGTTTAATAAAAGTTTAGCATACATCTCCTTATAATTATTTTATGTGGTATTATTTCATGGTAAGCTGATTTGATCGATCAATGCATTTAGCTAGTGAATTCAAATTGATACAAATTTTGAAAAGTTTTCTTTTAACATTTAGATATTCTATATGCATCTTTGAATTTAATTTTGTTTATAGTAAAATCTAAAGTTATGTTTAAGTTTATTTTTAAAATTGTTTTTGACAAACTCTGCATATGCATATCAACAATTTTTATCATATTAATTAAATTTATTAAAAGTAAGCAAAAATGCTACTGTAAAATTTTAATGAAATTACTTTTCAAATGATACATAATCCTCAGAATGTTTCTAAATATCCATGAAAGACTACTCGTATATCCGTTTCTATAAATGTCTAAAACACTACGTACTAATCATAATATCTGTTGTTGTTAAATTACTAATAAATAACTCAATTCAGTACAGAATTTAGACAAAACTGAAGAAAATTTTGGTGATGAAATTAATATACACACAGTCAGCAAGTTCAAACAAAAATGAAATATGAAATAAAACAAATCAGATGAAAAAAATAACTGTGTTGCATGTGTGTGAATATCATCCTTTCCCTTCTTCGAAAGAAAAACGTTTTGCTTATGGTGGAGAAAGTATTATACTAATTGTATAGATAAAAACAACTCGCACTGTCTTTGAAAACTTATGTATGGTAAAACACAGTTGCTCTTCGCAGAGCTCATTTGACAATGGACATCAAAAAGGGGTTTTATTTAAAAATAAATATAGTAGAACTTCGTTTATCCGAATCAATTGGGACCGGACCCCGTTCGGATACGCGATTGTTCGGAAAACTGAAAACCGAATGCGATCTATGCAGTATATGATACTGTACACTATACAGATATTGAAAATCATCACATGCGGAAAACGCGCTTGAAGAAAAAGCAAAATAGGTGCAAAATGTCGCAATTTTACCTTTATTGCGGAAAATAATCACTTATTTTTCGCTGTACCATTGTACACCTTCGTTTTTTCGCTGCAAGGTCTCTGATTCTCTTCGGCAGCAGTAGTTGAGTAGAACATCACTCTGATTGTTGTTCGTACCACTCCATAGCTGTCTCTAACGCAGCAAACGCGTCAACATTTGATGGACCCTTGCTACTTTCATTGTCGCTGCTGTTGTCCTAGTCTTCATCTGTTTCACAGTCTTCTGCATCGCATGCTACCCAGGTTTCTGCATCAACAAAACTCAACAAAAGAGCACGTATACACTCCCTCACTTGGAAATAAAGTGACCTAATATTCCATGCAGATGTTTACCAAATCACAGAAATGAAACTCCCCAAATATCCCTTACCTCTAATTTTCCCGTCACTTTGGCCCTTTCGAGCATTGCACTGTTCGAAAACGTATCCGGACTTTGGTTCGGATATTTGACGCTCCGGATACTAAACGTTCGGATAAATGAAGTTTTACTGTAAATAAAAATATATCTAACTGCCATATTTACACATATGTATCGTTTTAAACCAGAGGTTGGCAGTTGTTTTAGCTCGAGATTTACATTTTGGAAGCAGAGGAGACTGGTGAGCCACATCTCAATAAAAATCAATAAAATATAAGTTAAATAAAATAATGACAGTTTTATTAAGTTTATTCGTTGTGCTGATTTCTATCGGTACTGACGTATTATCGCAACCATATTGACGACATTATATTTAACGAAACTCATGGTTGCCACCTCAGCACAACTAATGAGAAATCTAGGGTGCCAACTTTTCGCGAGTTACCTTGAACGTTGGCATTGTTGAGATATTACGTAAGTACCTTCCTATCTATAGCTGGAAGCACATTTAATTTTAGAAACAGTTTAATGAGACAAAAAGTACCCATCACACTTTCCTACATTTTTTTTTTTTTTTTTGTAAATCAGGAAGGAAATTGTCTGTTGAAATTTTAACCCAGTTACAAATTAATGTCACCCAACTTGCCTATTTACTCATGTTGATTTTGAAGTAAGAAATCTGCTTACAAATATATGTTGACTCAGATGTAGAGAACATTTTCTCCCTATTTGATCTTCTGTCTTAATGGGCGGCAAAATAAAAGAACCTTTGAGGGTTGCTGTTTGCTCACCCCTGTTTTAAACAAATATTTAAACAAGTAACAAAAACCTGAAAAACCATATTCTTTTGAAAATTCCCGGGCTAGTTCCCCTTAATGAATAATAAGATTCAAGATTATAATCAAATTGAAAATTCCTTCAAAATACAAAAATTCACACAGTGTTTTTTCTCTTCACAAAAACGGGGGTAATTTTCTTAAAAATGGGAGTATTACTGATCAATACTTTTTTCAATATAGCTTATAATATTTTGCTTTTAATTTACGTATTCCCCAGTTTATAATATATTAAATCCTAGAAATTATGTTTATTTTTTTTCAAACACACAAAATATCTTATACATAATAAAGCAATTTCTTAAATATATATAAATAATTGTTTTTGCATTTCTTGATTTAGAACATTTATAAACCCTGTGCACCACACAATGTATCACACGGGGGCATACAACACACACAGAAGAAAGGATTACAACACAAACATCCACGCCTTCTCCGGGATTCGAACCCAGTCCCTACGGCACCGCAGTCAGCTTCACTGACCACTATACCGGATGGGCGGCAAGAAGGAATGATTAGAACACAAACATCCATGCCTTCTCCGCGATTCGAGCCCATTCCCTACGGCACCGCAGTCAGCGTCACTAACCACTATACCTGATGGGTGGCATTGATTGCATTTGTAATAGTTATCTATCCTATACTCATGAATTATATCAATACAAATTTCTTAGAGGTTCATCGTTTTTTTTTTTTTTTTTCATGAATAAAAGTTCTGATTGACAAAATGGCGAAACAATTATAATTAACATCAATGTACTCTGCTTCCAATTCCAAGTTATTTGCATAAGCATCTCAAACGGCAGCATCTCTAAATAAACGTATAGATCGTGCAAAATATAATATTCTAGTCTTATTCTCTAAGTGAAACTAAAAATGCAATGGCATTCCAAACTTACTGTCACGCTCCGCAATTAATAGCCCATAGTAACAATTAATCTCTCCTATCCTGCATTTTTAATATCCAGCTTACGCATTTAGCTAAACTCATCCAAACTAAACAACGAAGTTTAGTTGTTTAAAGAGGCTTCGAGTGCATGTATACATAAGCCAATCGATTTTCAATTCCGTCGGGAACCACCGTTTCGAGTGATATATTGAGAGTGAGTATGTGAAACAAATAAATGCGCGCGTTCTTCCTCGTTTCCTGAGTGAGCAATAACGTGTGAAATATAGACATGTTATTTGCCTCTGAATATATACGTATGGATCGATTGGAAAAAGCTATTTGTATACGCACCCCCTCTCAGCAAGGTGACTTCAGAGTTTCGATTTTCCCTGCAAAAATAAGCACCTGGAAAGAATCAGGATGTGATAGATGCTAAACGGAAGAAAATATTTGAATATTCTGTTTGTTAGTTTTTGAAGAATTTCCTTTCTTTTTTTTTCTTTTTCTTTATGGACGTGTTGCTGTTTATGGTATAAGTCACGCTCTGTAAGGATAACTATTTTTTCCCCCAAAGAACACAGAGGTTTTGTGTAGACTTCAAATCAAAAAGAGAACTTAGTGAAATTATTCTTATAAAGCTTTTAAAAAAGGTTCTGTATTCTTTGGAATTGTTATAAGTGATTTTTCTTTTTTTTTTTAGAAATTTACAAGTTCTTATGAAAAGTTTTCTGTTTCTTAACTTCTTTTTTTCACTTTTTTAAATACATTTTCTGCATTTATTTTATAGGAAAAAATTTGCTTGGTGATATAATTAAAAACAATTTATGACTTTAAAAGATCTGAAGAACTTTAATAGCAAGTGCGTAATGAATTAAAATTGTTGTTTAGAATACCACCGGACAGACAGTATCAGAACCAGACTTACGAAATTCATTATGACAAGGGGCTACTTTAGACGTCTTTTGTTATCCTTTGATTACCATCCCACCCCAATTCTGAGGGAGAACACCCAGGGGGTGGTCAAGGAGATTCCCATCTCCCCTCTTCCACAATCTTCTCAAGAGGATTTGTGATTCAACGAATATTTAGTGCGAACCCATGGTGCACAGTCACTATACGTTTACAAACAACCCCACCTTTGCCTAGATTTAAACCCCAGACCTACGGCGCAGCAGTCAGCGTTAGTAACCACTGCTGTATATATAAACGAATGCAAGATTTTCAACCAAAATATTGAATCAAGACCATTTTGGAAAATAGTTTGTAAGTAATGATGACCAATGCTACGCAATGCAAACGGGCCATCAAACCCTCATGTGCTTCAGTGTGGAAATCTGAATAAAGAAGAAGAGGAGATGGACTTTAGTTTACATTCTTGATCAGAATGTAAGCGATTGCCCGTGTCATCTCTTAGTGGGAGAGGGCTGGAAGGAATATTATCCATAGTCAATTCAAATTCTATTTATTAACAATTCTCAATTACGACACAAATTCAACAACCTAAACTAAGAAATGCACCAATTACTAAATATGGGAAGCAATACCGGAGTAGATGAGATACTAGAAGAATTAACAATAAAGTGGATCACTTACGTCCTGGCAATACTCATTCTAGTTCAATTCGTTCTAATCCAAATTTAGCGCTTAATTGACGAAATCGTCAATCTTAATATTAATCAAATAAATAACGAAGTTCTCTTGACTAGCTTCACGCTAATCAATCACTGCTATCCGTTAGCAGTCTAAACTCCTCTCTCTCTCTCTTTACTCGAAAGTTTAATCTTTATATACAAGTCTTAGCTTACAAAATCACATCTTCTTCGGAGGAAAGTTTTCAATAGAATAAATTTTAAAGACCTATTTTTTCCCAAGAGGACTATTAGTAAGAAGAACACGAATAGACCCGTTATAAGAGGCGTTACAAAAACTTTTCGTCGAGAGGGGGGGGGGGTAACCAACTTACACTCGCATCAAAATTAAAATTTATTTCAAATTTCATTATTGAAAATGCACTGCACAGTGGTCCTTTTATCCTTATAGAGTAGTACAATTTCCATAACATCTCTCCCCCTCTCTCTGCATCGCTATGATATTGTTCATAGTTAATTATAATTTAAGATTATAGATTCATTAGCTCTTATATGTAGATCATTAATATGGCAATAATATAAAACATTCTAAAATCCATTTTAAGTGCCCGATATATTCGTAAATAAATATAGTGCTGTAAGCAATTGTATTTACATAAGCAATGGCATATTTTCGTGTTCAGTAAGCTTTGTCTAACTTCTAAAAGAAATAATCACTAAATAATTAGCTCATCGTATATTCTTATTAATTATTATTAAGAAAATAGCCCAAAGTGGTATTTTCTTCTTTCCTTTAAATCTCATTTTAAGTATTTAAAAAGATAAATACGGAGTCAAAAATCAAATTTATATCAGAAGTTTATCTCTAACAATTTCCTAAAATCTGATTTAAATGCGATATAAGTTACTTCACATTGTAAGAAATAATTTTAAGGAGTATGTTCCTGACATACATTCTTATTTTACAAAATAAATGAAGCTATTAATTCATATTTTGTTTTAAAATTACAGGAAAATGTATTATGACACTTTACGACCTTGCATAGTTTAGAGATATAAGAGTGATTAATTAATCTAGGAAAATTTACGGGAAAAAATGTACCGGCGAGAAGATTATTCATAATCAACGGATTTTTCCGTTTTAAATTGAAATATGTGTCGCATATTAAAATACATTTGCCAAAGGATAAATATCTCATTTTTAAGGAAAGATTATGTCAATTTGTCTTACAGGAAATTTTTATTTTACTACTCCATTTATTAAGGAGAGTTTCTTGTTACAAGTAATTTATAATTTGGTAGTGTACACCCTAAGGTGTGTCATTTCCTTATGCAATACTTAAACTTATAGTAGGAAGCTCATTAAGTCTAATTAACAATTAAAGGTTATGTGCTTATTTGGTTTTTTTTCTTCAAAAATATTTTAAAATAAGAAATGGAAAACGTAAATGGTTCTACATTTATTATCAAATAATTAACCACAAAATAAGTATATGCTTTTATAATTTTTGAAAAAAGACGCTCAATGGAAAATTGTTCCTTAAGGTTTTTAAAATTAATTATCGATGCCCTATTTCCTACGTACTTAATTTAATTTACGTAAAGCATAATTTAATTAAATATTTAATCTGCATTATTACAGCTTAGTAAGAACTGCTGCATTCGCATATACGGAAGCAAAATGTTGTTTTTAATGTTTTTATTTACATCGTTATTTTAAACTTTAAAATTTCTTAACTCAAATACGACAAAAAAAAATTGGAGTTATAGTCAGAGTGCATACCGAAAGTTTATAACAATCACTTCACGTATTAATGTCGTCGAACTATTTCATCAAATTGAAAAACATCATCAAATGCTACATTATTCAGCCATTGTTGGAACAGTACCCTAGCCTATTTAAACGAAATTTATTTATTAGCGCGTGCTCGAAAATAGTAATTAGTTTTATAGATTGTACATTTTTAGCGCACACAGTAATCTTGAACACTCATGCCGCATGAAAATAATAACATTGTTTTTAATTTGAAAATTCTTTTGTATTAATTCTTTTCTTATTTTATTGTGAAAAAATGGTTAATATTTGTCACCTATTTTCCACAGAAGCAAAAGCAGTGGATTATTTGTAAAAATACGGTCCAATACATAAGTTCCTGAGGGTCTAAGTGGAGAAACAGCGGAACTGTACGACAAAGTTTAGATTAGTAAAGCGAATATATGTGGCAGCATCTACTTAAAGAAGACTCATTTTGTTGCGATTTTGACTCTATTATGTCGTTTTGGGCATTGTAGTTATCAAATCTTTCGTCTATTTTAAAAGTGCTCATGCCTTTTTTTTTAAATATAGATTTCAGTCCTTCTAAATCACAAATTTATTTGTTAACGAACAAATACGGAAGGAATAGGCGCGAGAATTTGTGCAAATGGGTGCGGAAATGATTGCAGTATTTAGCAATGTCTTTTAGTTAGGGAAAATTAAACAACGGTATAATACGTAAATACTCTGTTCTCTAGCAGTTTTATTATTATTATAACAAAAATGCGGCAGCTTCTCAATGCTTTTTTTAAAGTGAACCCAAAATGTGTGTGTGTGAGTTAAACATGTAAAGTTAAAGTTTGAAAGCTAAGTAAATTTTTGTATGAAATTTGAATCTAAGGACTAGAAAATAAAAATAAATTCAAAAAAGAAAATCATTTGAAATTGAAAATAACGTTATTAGAATTAAATTGTGCTAGTTACAACTAACTAAGAAAAAAATCAGTATTTGGATACGATCACTGAAATAACCGTGTATTAAATGCAATTTTCTTCGTATTGGAATATTTTCAATATAAAAACATAATTGTATCACAATTGAAATTAATAAGCAATAATACTAAAAAATGAATGTAATTAATATTACAAATATATTTACTTCACTTGCCTTTCATATTAATAATTACTTTTCCAAACAGATCCCCAAATACAATGAGCTTATGGATCATTCGCTTATACCCTAGTTTCAGACGTTACGCTTTAATAATTTAATATGAATCTGGCTCCTCTTTTGATTGTCTCTTCCGACTTATTTTTAAAGAAGATGTAATTGTCTTTTGTAAATTATCGGAACGCGCTTGTGTTTAAGGTACTCTTTATTGTCCTTATTATGAAGCTAAGTTATTAAGTGCTTTTCTACCCTTAGCCATGCAACAATAGCTCTGTTGGAATCTGTATCATCGGAAACCAATGCAGAGGCCAACAGATGCAACGCTCTGCCTTAATGCTATGGCGGGAAGAGTATCTTGAATTAATTAAGAAGAGATGGTGTATATATCGATCTATTGCAGAGTCCAAGATCGATATAGAAACACCAACTGCATATGTAGTTTACCCAATGTTAAGCCTGCCAAATGCATATGTTTGTAAAATGGAATATTGTAACGCAAAATCGATGCCTCCCTCTCTTTCATTCCACAATCTAAGAGACCTTTAAGGGTGAAAGCTCCCGCCGAATGTGTTTCAAGAAAACTTAGAAACATTTTACATAAAACTTTTTCTTACTGATATTTCTTAATGATCGTAATATTATAGAGCTGGAACATATTGATGAAATAACCAGTTTGACAGAGATTTTAAAAGTGTGATTTGATTGCGAGCGTTCAACGTTACTTTCAGAAGTTTGCCGCATCATTAACAATATAGGTAGCTAGCGATGCTTGTTAATTGTGTCGTTTTAATCACACATGCATAATCATGGCAGTCCACATTAGTAATCAAGCTTCAGTTATTCTTATAGTAATTATGTGAATGCTTATCATATTTGTTTTTCAGTTTCGTAATGATGTATAAATGTATTTTATGACATTGTAATGAAAATGAATAAACATTTATTTGTATTATGATTTCTAGAATCATTAAATTAAATGTATTCAGCAATAAAAATAAAAATTTATTCATCCAAACACTGTTGAATTAAACTTAATTGGTAAAAGTTACAACATTTGGCCAAGACAGAATTGTAATTTACAGTTTTTTCATTTATCTCAAATGCTGTCAGGTACTATAAATCTGCTTATAATTATTCATACTAAAAATTCTATTAAACATAAACTTATTTCTTTGAATTATATACTTTTCTAAAAATAAATTATGTTATTTTAATATTTTTGCAAAGGTTTAAATGATAACCATTTTAAAAAATTACACAGGTTTTCGATAATTATACAGCAATACTGCTTTCAGGCCTCTAAAATTTGAAGTATTTCTTTTCTCAGATACTTCTCTTGCGTATATACATATCACAAATCCATTAGATATAATGATTGTGAGCAATGTCTTGCAAGATTATTATTCCATTCGATATTATGGCTTTATAATTGCAATTAACAAGGGAAATTTCATTTGATCGAAATGATAAAACTTACTTAACTACCTATAACACTTCTTCAAAATTTTCAACAACAAAAAAAAAAAAGCATCCATTTAATTTATATTACTTGCATTTACTTAAATTCGTCAATGTTTTATACTGACATATTATTTGATTTATTGGCCTTTTTATGATAATTAATGCATATCACAATATATTTGATTTAGTCTGATATCATTTATTCGAATCGAATGGAACCTATTAACCACATACAACTACACATTCGTCTATAATAGACTACTTCCCCTATCAGACGCAGAATACTCGTATGTACTTCTTGTCCATGTAAGAAACACAGAATGACCAAGTGCGTATGCAAATACTGCAATAAAGATATTCGTGAAGAGCACACTGTATAAAGCAAACGGTATTGCTTAAAACCTATTCATATAGTTTATATTTATACATACTATTTATATATAATTGAAATATTATGATACTTCTCTTAAGATATACTAATTTGTTTGAAATAAATAAAGAAAACAAAGATAAACACATTAATTTTAATTCTTAGTTTAATTGTCGAATTATTAGTAACAGAGGGACATTGGATTCAATTAAGTTAATAAGGGTTAATAAGAGTCACACATTTAGAAATCAAGCATTTATACACCTGAAATATAGGGAGATACATTGATAAGCAATTAAGTCATTTGAAGCTAAAACATATGTATAAATTCCTAGCTGAAATAATTGCAGAACACGAAAATTTAAATATGTAATACGTAAGTATAACACCACAGGAGCAAACTAACGAACTTTTAGTGAATGTAAATATTGAATTTTCAGTTCCCCAAAAGTTATTAGTAATTTTAAACTAAACACCATTAAATTCTCAAAAAAGATGCATGCTGTGTCCCAGTAATTTATAATTGTATTATTTATTTTAACTCAAATACCTATACGGAAAAAAGGGGAAAGGGGGTAAGGACAGAAAGTAGTAGTGTACACAGGCTTTTTGTATGACAAAAGGGGTTGTGTTCGAAATGACACGTTGATGAAAGCGTCGGTGCACAGTCTCAGTGGTAAAGATTAAAAGTGCTGTCGGTCTATGGGGGAAGGTTTGACCTTCAAAATCCCACACTTTTGTAGGCCACTGAAACAAACTTGAGTATAGTATAAAATTAAAAGCCTATAAAAAATGAAAATTAGATTAAGAACTTTAAAAAGTTTTGCTTTCACAAACAATTTTAAAAAAAAAATGATAGGATCTCATATTTTTGTTTTATATCATTTACCGAAATTTAAAATTGAGATTTTAAGGAACTTGTTCAAAATAGGAAATATTTTTAATATAATTTACCTGTAACAAAGTACTTAAAAGAGAAAGCGAAGAATAACTATTTTGAGGCATAACACAAAATACCCAATTATGTGCCTCGATTTGCTAAGAAACCAATCACTTATTATCCAATCTGTGAGAAACTAACCGACCCGCCTTTCTTTAGTCAGGTTTGAGGGAAGTATTGTTTGATCAGGCGGTGAATGTCGTCTTTCTCCCCACCCCATTTTCCTTTGAAGGCTATTGACTGGCCTTTCCACTTACTTTGGACACGCCTTTCTTGTTCTGTCGAACAAGTGATGTGAAATCGGCTTATAGCACTTTTCTGAAGATGTGCTCCAAGTTAAATATTCCTATGGGAAAGGTGGTTGTTGTACTTGAATGGTCATATGAGTTAATGTGAAATTTCAACCATGAGTAGTTTAGGGGTATAGGAAATCTTATGTAATAAAGGATATCTTATATATTTTTATTATCAATGACTTAAATTTATTAAACATTTTTCATTCTCTTAACTGAAATTGCTAATTGATTGTTAATTGTTTAATCGAATTTTTAACTGAAGAGGTTATTTTTTTTTCATGTTACCTTTTTCTAACCATGCAATGTGTCTCATATTTGAGTTGGCTCTAATATATTAGATAAATATTAAATCAACTGCATATTTTATTTAAAGTTACTTTACCTTTATTTATTTATTAATTTTTTTGTTGCTATTATCGTTAAAAAAATATCTGTGGTAGCTTAATATTACAACCTTGTTATGTTTTTATTTTTTAAACAAGAACACAGTTCAAATCTGAAATTTATAATATTTATTTTATCTCTACCAGAATTGTTTATTTACTAAAACTGTCCAAATATGTTATGTAAAAAATTATGCATATGAAAAAACACAACTGGAAAAATAAAAGAATATTACAACGGTTAAAGAGTAAAGGATAACGTATTAAATATAGTATTTATTTTTCACACAATACGCAGATAATAGCTTTTATTAATGACGCCATTGTTTTTAAGAAAATCTGTGTTCTGTTTTAAATAATAAAATAAGTTTATTTCGGCAATATATACTACGTACTAGATTAGGTAAAGGATCTTTATATTTAACAAAAAAAGAAGAATGAAAATACCGTTAAAAGTATTCAAAAATAAAAATTTTAAAAAGTAGTTCTTGTAACACCTAATAATTTGTAACTTTTGAATGATCAGTTTAATAACTATCTAGGATTTAAGTTCAAATTAAAGACGTGCTAATTGAATTTATAAATAGATATATGTTATAGATATTTATCAATTCTCTATATAGATATATATAGAATTGATGAATATGTATAATTTGTAACATTTGAATGATCAGTTTAATAACTATCTAGGATTTAAGATCAAATTAAAGACGTACTAATTGAATTGATAAATAGATCTATACTTACACGGCAAGGAGGCCAGGCTGCAAACTAATTCTGTTGCTCTCTCGTTGCAGCTATGCCGGAGCTATGGGCTGTGGCCGGCCGACGGGCCTCCTTGCCGTGCAACCTGTCGGAACCGGATGACTCGGTCACGCTCATTTTGTGGTACAAGGGTGAGACCAAGGCCCCAATCTACACTTTGGATGCGAGGAAAGGGGCCCTGGACAAGGCTCGGCATTTCCCTTCAACGGAACTAGGAGCCCGAGCCAACTTTGTGATGAGTAATGACCCACCGACTTTGGAAATGAATCCCGTATTCGCTGAAGATGATGGCGTCTACAAATGCAGGACAGAATTCAAGAGATCTAGAACGCTGACACAGATGGTTCGGCTGCATGTGATTGGTAAGTTTTGATTGAAGATAGTTAAGGGAATACTTTGGTCCTATATTCTATATAACCGGGAAATATTTTTTTTAAATATACATATGTACAAGAAACCTTTTTTTCGAATTGCTTTAGATTTGTTGAAATTAAACGTTTATGGATTCAACTTTTATTAATCCACGATTCACTTGGTTCAGTAGGGAGTAAATGAAGAAGCCCTATTACGTTTGCTTTTATCTTTACTGGCGAGCTCAGGTACAGCAAAAAATAGGCATTCTATAGAACAAAACACAAACAAATAGGAACAAATTCCAAGTAGCAAATGAACACACTCTAATTACATCATGTTGATTATGCAATCTTTTATTTAATTCTGTGAACCCTGTAGTGAAAATAAGAAGGATCTATTACTTTCCAAGTCTTTAGATTGGTAGAAAGTTAGTATGATGTCATTCAGTGATTTTACTTCAGGGAAGGTTCAGGCATATGCCATATAGTTAATTATTCTATTTAATTATTTCGCTATTTTGAAGTTTTATCTGAGTTAACAATGATTTTTTTTTTGATAACTTCAAAAAACCATTGAAATATTGTCCATGCGTAACAAAGATGATGCATATCAATAGTTTGTACCTCTGTTAGATTCTGTTGTTGATACCCAATGTAGAATGTATGCATTACATCAGCCAATATTGCAACTAGGCAATTAGAGTTCAATATAATACACTATTGGTAGAAAAATACAGAGAATTTTCACTTTGATTGTTTCAAGAAATAGTGAATACATTTTATCGAAATTATGTATGTGCATATTTTGACATATATATATGCCACTGTTATGGTACACACTTTCTATCGCGTGTACTACTCTCAACAGAGCAGAAACATCCAACATATAAATTAGAAGACGGAACAAAACAAAACAAAAAAGGGTAATATGAAATACGAATCTTTTCTACACGTTATGCCCCATTTCCAGCTTGAATACATCCTGGAAATCAAAGAATTTATGTGTCACTGTGAAAGTCAATTCTGCTCTTCTAGAAACATTACGCTCACGTCTACGGAGAAAGAACGCGATTTGGAATTGGTTTCTCAAGACTCTTTAGAAGTAAAATTTGGAGATCTAGCATGCTATTTCCTCCACGAATACTTTTTTACATCCCAGAATTTCAGTGATCAGAGGAGCCATATGTAAATAAACGTTATCATTAATAAAAATAATTCATGATGAAAGATTTCTGGCTGTGCCGCTTTCAAAAAATGTAATACAATGGAAGATAATGATGCAATATCGCTGAATTTGAAATTTCATTAAAATTATTCCTCTATTTTGCTGACCTGCAATGAGATAATGGCCCCTTTATTTCAATGAATGATTATTAATGCCAGATTTATGTGCAACATGACGATAATGCATGTAGTTTGGCAAACGTCAATACTTTCTGCTGCGTATGTTTATTAGTTCAAATGTAAGATACGAAAATTGTTGTTCATCTAACGTTATAAGAGGATTTTGAATGGTTTGAAATACGAAGGTAATTATTCAACTATAATTCATAAATATGGCCATTGGAGTGACTTTCTTTCTTTCTTTTTTTTTTTTTTTTTTTTTGCATTGGTACATTTTTTTGTTGTTGTTAGATATAGCATTTAATCTGCATTTTATTTTCATTCAATTAAAATCTGTTAAAAGCTCACAGTAGTATCATAAGTCTCTGAAATTCTTTTTCAGAAGCTTTATTTTTACCTCACTCAATCAGTATATCTTTTATAACAGAAAATTCATGTTCCTCAGTTTCATAGAAAATTAATTTTAATTATTTCCAAGACTGTTTCAACTATTTTCGATCCTCAATTAATAGTTGTTTTAGCTTATTTTCCTTCCGAAACACCATTTTAATCCCATGCAATTCCTCAGATTCCGCAAATTCTAACCACACTAATCGAATACCCTTTCACTAAACAAGTTATACCTGAATGTTGCTTGAATTATATGTCTAATTTGCGTCTGAATTGGCATTTAGACGAGAATCGAATACATTGAAGGAATTGAATATATATGTTGTCTTGTTTCCTAATCTTAATTCATTAATATCCACTAAAATATTCGAATGTTGGAATGTAGGTGCATCCAAAATTAGCATATTTTAGAATTCCAAGTTCGCTACTCGTTACGGAATTGAGACATGGTATTATGCCTCTGAAATTGCAGAGTTATGCTTTGCCATTTAGTAGAATTGGTGGATCGTAGTCGAATATGCTAAGACTTCTATTTACTCATCAGTTACTCTGAAAACCATTTGTAAGTTATGTAATTATGTTATAAAATATAACTTTTTTAAATATACATAAACATTTTCTTAATCATGCGCTTACCCCATATTGGTTTCTTGTGATAAAAATACAAACCTGTTTAAATTAAAATTGCAGTTAATTTACATTTTTGGAGGCACTTTGCTTATAGAGTGAACATATTATGACATTAGTTCGTATTCCAATTTTTAGAACTCAAAAAAGAAAAAAAAATACTACAGATAGATCTTACTATGCGTTATTTTTATTACAAACTAACGAAACTAATTGTTTGTTTTATAAGCAGGTTTACTTTTTGAACAAGTTTTTCTGGTGTGCTCGGTATACGTATACACTACTACGTGCTTGAAAATACTTTCAAAGTATAAAAAAAAATCAATATTTCAATTACTAATTGTTTATATGTTTATGTATGACTTTATTATAAACTAAAAATAAAGAAGAAATAAGTGCAGTACTTATAAATAATGCTATGAATAACTCTGTAAAATAGTTTCTTTTCAAATTTCTAATTCTCTTACAAATAAATACAGATACCAAACTTTTTTCAATGGTATCAGATTCTCTGCAAATAATAATCATGCCAAATGAAGCATATTTCAATATATGACAATTATATTTGGTAATTTTTTTCATTTTTCTGTTGATTACTTACTGAACATATATGACAGTATTAATTATGTACTTTTATCAGGGACATATGATAAGAAAATATGTATAATTTTAATTTCAAAATACACATTTTCTTACATAAATACTCGTTTACAGCTTTACAGAATACATAGCACTGTCGGACTCTAGCCTTTCTTAACCTGTCTTAAGGCATGGGCCAACTGGGCCCGGGCCAAGGACCTCCTCCTCGGTGGGGGCCTCTCTTCGTTCTAGACTCTTGTCTTATAATAAGATCACGATACGGATAATTTTAATGTCCAAATATTATTCCCATACATATTATCCGAAAAACAGAAAATTTCAAACTTCATGTCAAATGGCAAAAGTGGTAGGACTGTATTATCATGTGGTGACCGTTTTTTATATCTAAGCCTAGGCCTAATACCATAAGCAATCATTCAAATGATTTAGTATAAATGCGGTTATCGGTCGAGCCGATTTGAGATTAGGTTTTTGAGATTGTGAGTTGGGCACTTTTATTTGTTTCAAATTACCGTTTGAACGAGTATTTGACAATGTATGCTATTCACTGTCTAATTTTAAATATCTCAGGTTGAGCCTACTTTTGAATAGGAGCCCAGGGCCTCAAAAATATCTCAAGATTTCTCTGGGCCCAGGGCCTCAAAAGGTCTTACGACGTCCCTGCCTGTCCGGTACGTTAAAATGCTGTATTCGGCAACTTGCCCTTTAGTGCTGAATTTACTTAAAAATGAAAAATTAGTATCGAAATATATAGGAGTACCTACTTAAAATATGGAACATTTTAGAAATAAATATAATTTGAAAGTACCTAAGGAAATTAATTAAAAACAAAAACATACTTCAAAAAACAATAATACCAAAAAAAAATAAGTTGGATTAGGAGGGTGGGTGGAGCTTCACGTAACCTATCCAGATGCAGAAAAGAAGTCCCAGGAAAAATTTGGTGAGAGGGACTTGCACTGAGAAGGAACAATCTGATTGGTCGAAACGAAGTCATCCCATGGGAAAATTTACAGTGTAATACAAGGGTTCTTAAACTTTCAATATTGGCGACCCAATTTTCCGTCACTATTTTCTTCACGCCCCCCAATCCAAACAATAATAATATATTGAATTAAATAATAATGCACTTTGACGCGTGAAGCTACAATATGAATAATTTAATTATAAACCGTACAAATTATCAAAATAAGTATTAAATTTTTTATATATGACAAGCCCTTGGGGGGTTGTTGATAAGTGTTAAACTTGTTCTTAACTTGGTATTGCTAAATTAATTATCAAATACATTGTGCACTACAGATACATTTATAGATATATTATATCAGTGTAAATGCTTATTTTATTTTTGTATTATGTCAGAATATATTTTATTTTGCTTCCTTTCAGGAAAAAAATATTATTTTTAAGAAATGTTTTATTTTCGAAGTGCTCGCACCCCCTCGTCGGCTTATCATTCGCCCTTAGTGCGCGCGCCTCACAGTTTAAGAAAATCTGGTGTCATAGAAATCATTGCATAAAACAGTATATAAGTGGCATTTAAGGACCTTAAGATGTTTCTAAATCTATTTAAATTGAAGTTAGGGGTGCATTTTTTTCTCACATTAATAAATTGAATTGACTAGTTGATTAAATAATTGAGGTTTTTTCCCATAAAATGTAATTTTAAAACATTTTTTAACCAAATTGACGATTAAATTAAAAATAATAAATATAATTACACTTTCAACATTTACACGAAACATTAAAATGGAAGTTCAATGTGACACTAATTCTAGCAATTATTACAATATTATTTTCTATTGAAGGCAGACTTTACTTACTGAAGATTTCACCGATTCG
This sequence comes from Trichonephila clavata, assembly GCA_019973975.1. Classification (NCBI taxonomy): domain Eukaryota; kingdom Metazoa; phylum Arthropoda; class Arachnida; order Araneae; family Nephilidae; genus Trichonephila; species Trichonephila clavata. The sequence continues at coordinate 249,150 of BMAO01036498.1, read as the reverse complement.
CGATAAGTTATCAGCTCATGTACTGAGATTGGATAATATTTTTAAATTCTGATTCATAGGAAAAAAAGAATTTTAAATAAAGTTTGTAAGATTTCAGCATTACGAAGGATCATATCATAAACAGAAATACAGATACGTATCAAATAAAATTTGATATTAATTCTTTGTGTTTCAATTGGAAACTATGCACACTTAGTAGATTTTGGTATGGGTAGTGCTAAATAAATGTAATAACAAATTATTAATGATTTAAAATGGATGAAAATTACATCCACTTCACACGATGATAGGGAATCTTTAATCATGATATATCTATAGATACATTCTGAAAACATTGTTTAAGGCAGTCTTGTGGAAAATATATAGAGCTATTCCGAGACAAATCTTTAGTATTTAGAATGGAGTCCTTCGTAGACAGATGTGCCATGCCGCTACATCCTCAACATATATTAACTCTTAAATCGTTCTGATGCTGGGAAATCGTGAAGTTCTCCTTTGCCAGTGATGAAGGCTCTACTACTGCAATCCATCAGCAAAATCACCCTGTTTAGCTTCTAGCATAGTTGAAGTAGCTCAAGTTGGGAAATTGCATAAGGGATGAATTGCTAGCCATCTGGAGTTGAATGAGATTCCTACTTAGACGTAGTAGGACAATTTAATCTCGTGATTACTTTTACAGAATTTGGTCCAGACACAATTATAGACTGTCGTTTTCCATATAGTTTAGATATAGTGAATGTCGTATGTTGCAAGTATAGTAATATCTTACGATTAATGATAACAATCTTTGGACTGATTTGTTATATCCACTCAAGGTCTGATATTGTTTGCCGAATTGGAATCAATCCGACTAATGTTAAACGTAATTAATGGATTAATGAAATTAAATTAAAATTAATAAATCAAAATAAATTTTAAAATGTTTATTAAAGTACATGGAAGCTACCGAAGGGTGGAAAACAATTCTCTTAAAATAATTAACTAACATAAACTTATGAGATTTTATTTTATTTAAATTAATACATTCAGAATATGACATTAATTTAAAAGCTCCAGTTATACTTTCAGGCTTGATCTCATTCTTAATGACGGAAGAAACAACTTGAATTTTAATAAACAATGAAAAATATATATACAAATTCACTTATGAAAGTGGTTTTCTGTAAGAAACAATACTTTAAATAATATTAATACTGGAATACCATATGAAAACTTTGAAAGTAGGATGCATTGCAAGGTGTATGGAATAAGATTAATAATAGAAGCGACTAAAATGATAATATAAGAAAATGATCCAAAAGTTTCTCATATGGTTTATACTTGAATATATCTTAAATTGGGGTATACAAATTTCGAATTTTGGATATACACTTAAAACTTTTTGACACTATAGATACATTCCTCTAAAATCATGTAAAAACCCCCAAGCAATAAATAAATAAATAAATGAAAAATAAAAAAAAATATTTGTATTGTGCTAAGAGGAATTGGCCCCAAGTGTTAGAAGAATTAAGGACTTCGAAGTCGAAATATTTTATGAAAACTGTAATGAAGACTGAACTGTGTGTGTTTGTTTAACATCTTATGTATCATTTTGTATAGATGTAATACATTTTCTGAAATTTTTGTGACATTGATTTTCTATACTAACATTTTTGTTGTTTTGCGATTTATTTCTATATACTTACGATACAGATAAACAAGTTTTTAGATCTCGTTGAAATTACTGAGCATGCTTTACACTTGGATTATTATTTAACTTGTTGCCTTACTTTTACCAATTATGACTTTAGAATTTAAAAAAAAATTAATTGTGTTATTAGGTTAATCAAAAATTATCCTCTTCCAGGGGCTTGCCAATTATCCTATTATTGATGTTTTTCGTTTACATATCCCAATATCTTTACTACCAGTTTCGTATCTCGACTCTATATTTTCTGAAGACTCTTCCAGATCATCTTTTACATCAAGTTTCCATTATTAATACATTCTTTATCGCTTTTCTGAAAGCACTTAAAATAAATACCCTGCAGTTTTATATAACTGAATAAGTAGTTGTAATGTAATCCATTTCGCTTTTTTTAGTCATAAACGGCTTTTTTAAAAAAATTTAATCGAGAATATAATTGATTGTAACAAAACTTCAAAGTTGTGTACCCTTAAGAATAGACCGACGAATAATTGATTCATGATTGTAAACAAGCAACATTCTTACTCGCGTTTTCTTTTACTATTATTTTACAAATTTGTGGAGAAAATACAGAAAAAAGTATATTTACGTGTAATTAATTAAATTAAGAATTCACATCAACATATTATACAGCACATATGCAAATTTATTAACTATGCAGCTGAAATGTTTACATTGATCCTATATCAAAGTAAGCATTATAATATAGTTGCAGTGTCAAGTTGTATAAATGTATTCAGACGAAACGTAAATGCACACATTGCTGGGATAAGTATGCTTATGGGCATGGAGTGTGCAGAAGTACCGCGAATGATTATTCAGTAACATTCTCAATATATTGCGAATACTACTAATATCAGCATTTCTGCATATGTTAGACAGTATATGTCTAACATAACTTCAGAGTAAATTCATTGGGATAAATACATACATTTATCAAATGTAAATTTTAAGTATTTAGGATCATTTCTCTTCAAATAAAAAAAATTTATCCAATTTTTGTTCAAACTCAATTTATCATTGTCGATTTTTTAGTATTATTACGTAAAATATTTTTTGATGCAATTCTGGTTGTGACTCAATTTTTTTTAAATATATAATTCATTTACCTAGGATCATTTAATCGGGGAGCTCTACTATTTCATGTCAACCATTCCATCCTCTATGTATTTGCTTCCATTTTTTTATTAAAAACTGTTGTACCCAAAAACGCACAGAAGAGAGGTAGGGGGCACAAGAGGTCCAGACACCCTCACATTGTCTTTTCTTTTTTTTTTTCCAATTGATTATAATTCTACTTATATAATAATATATACATACTATGTACATAGTATTTCTGGCAATTTAATTAAGTGTTTATTATGAAAAAATTAGTTAGTTAATTAATGCTAATTATTTATTCAATAGTTATGTGTTGTTTTTTGTTCCCATCAATCGATAAAAACAAAAGAGTATATTTGGCGGCATGTTGAAATATGAGACGAGAATGGTGGAATTTCTACTTTCGACCTCCAACCTCTTGAAAAATTTCTGTGCACACCACTAGTGGTGCCCCTATCAAATTTATGGTTTATTTAATAGTTTTATATTATAATTTATTTAATGGTGTATAAAGCAATATGTCTGCGTTGTTCTTGCATTTCAAAAAACTGTTTATCTATTAACTTGTGTTTTTATTACTTTCATATATAGCATAAAAATCCAAAATAAACATTATAAAATACATCTTTACTACAACATAATAATATTTTATTTACTGTGATTCTGTGCATTTAATGTGTTTCTCAATCCGTGACATAATTGATGGTGTAGAAAGCGTAACTACAACATTATTTTTTACGACCCCGATTTGATTGCAGTTTATGTATTTCTTCAATATTTCAATGTAATACTTTTGATGTATATAAAATGACATTTCCTTTCCCTATATTCTTAAAATATGTAAATATTGAAATATGATGATTACAATTTAATAATGTATATATAATTCTTTGGATAAAAACGAAATAAGCAAAACTTTTACAATTGAAATTATACAAAAATGAAGTCCCTTTTAGCTACAGAATAAAAAATATCGAAGAAAATATTTCATGTTTTAAAACCCAGAAAAGTATTTCAAATATATATTAAAATATTCGTACTATAAAGAGATTGACAAAGAGTTAAAAATGATTCTAGACATTTAAATTCTTTCTGTAGAATCCACGAGACCGAAACTTCTTGAAGTTTAAAAATGAAACTTTAAATTCCTCACTTTAAATTTTTCTCTTCCTTACTCCATCGAGTTAAAAATTTTCACTAACAGCTGTTAACATTAAACGACGATGAAATGCAGCCGGGGTAATATTAAAAATTCGATAGCTCAATATGGTTTCGTTGCAAAAGAATCCAAAAATCAATTCATCGAGGTAGATAAGTAAAATATTGGATATCAGCAACTCCTCCAAAACTTAAAAAATGAGCCGGCGTAAAAGAATTCTTCTGCGAAAATGTTTAAAAATAGCGCCCAGAACACGAATGTAAGAATTCGATTTCTTTTAGGTGGTAGATGTTTGTATACTGCTGAGGTCGGAAAAAAGTGTTTTGTGCTTTTGGAGATGGTGTAAACAAATACTCTTTTAATGCAGACAATGTTTGGTCTCTGGATATTGAATTCGCTCTGTTTACTCAATTGATCAGATGTATTTGTAGATAAATTTAAAGAAAGCGAACCGAGAGTTTCGATTTTTATTTTGTAGATGTTACTGGTTTAAATTTATGTAGAGTAAGAGATGGATTAATTTTTTGCAAAAGAAAGGTGCATTTCTTTGCTTTTTTAGTATATTCTTAGAAAATAATGAACAAATAATCAATTCATATTTGCAATCAATATCAATGTAATTGCTTACACTATTTGCAACAAATTTTAAAAACATTTATCTAGCTTTATAGTTATTATTTAATCTACAAATTATAATTATCTATGACGAATAATGTTTTAAAGTATTTTTTACACATATCTTAATTTCTTAGAAGTCAAGATAAGCATGAAGTGTCATAACACAAGTCCTATAATTTATTATATGTGTTCATATGCCATTGTCGTGAAGCGGTATCATCTATATAAGTCAGTAACAGCCTCCGTACTGAAGTGATCATTTTGATCTAGTGGTATGTTACGTGCTTACGGAACAGAATGTACCGAGTTCTATCCTCATTTGTATACTATTTCTGTGAAAAAGCCTAGAATTTTCGAAAAATTTTTAGTGTGAAAGGGGAGTCGGTTCACATACGGATCCGCTAATCCCGGAGTAAATGCAATTTAGGAAAAAAGGTTATCTTGCTTACAATTTCCATCATCCTCGCACAAGTGATATTAATCTCTTACTTTTTAGGGTGTTTTGAATGGGGAACTTTTATTCTGAAAGAAGAAAAATAAATCTTTCGAAGTCAGAGACAGAATCCGAATCCTGGAATAATTCGTAACATTCCCATTCACTCAACGGGATGTCGGAATACACATGGTAATCGAGTGTCAAGTTTTACATCCAGGGCATGAAACATTGGTCGAAGATCACTTTTTGTTCATGAATTTCTCTTCCCACTTGTTTTCCAAACAAAAAAAAATGTTTAAAGAGTATTAATAGCACAGATAGTTGACAAGAGATGAAATGAAAATGTAAAAGAAAATTTGTTGGTTTCGGATAGGTTTTCAAGAATTAAAACTATTGTCGTTAACGTTTTACTTTACTGCTATTAGATTGGAAAATACTCCTTCACTTTTATCCACTTAGCAACGCTTTCTTCCTCGTGAATACATGTTTGAGAATTACAGGAACTTTCTTTTCCAACTCAGCTAATATTTGGGTTTTAAACTTTGGGTAAATTTTTGAAGAAAACAACGCACTCTTAGCTTATGCATGGGTCTGCTTATATATATATATATATATATATATATATATATATATATAATGGCAAATATACCATAAATATTAGCAACGGTCTGCTCTTATTTCCATTGATCTATTTTTCTCTAATATGCAGTCTTTCTCATCCGCACAAAATTGCTTTTTTTTTGTTGAAAAAATCCATTAAGGGTATTGTTTTAAAAATATCTTCTTTTTTAATTCCATTTTTTTAAAAAAAACTGTGACATTTAAATAAAAAAAAGAGTTTTGTAATAATAATAATAAAATTATAATGGGCGCGGCTGGGTGGCATAGTGGGTTAGCATTGGCCTTGTAAGCCCACGTTTGTGGCTTCGACCCCGCAATAGTCAGTGGATTTTCATGATCATTCTTCTAGATTAGAATATTAAATGTTAAATAGTTTCTACTGTTATAACATCCTTACATTATTTTATAGAAAAACAATTGATTTATCCATAGAATTTTAGAGTATAAAACAAATAAACTGAATCTTATTTACCTATATATGAATGTATTCTTGCAAAATGTGTACTGCATTTTAAAATAAACTGCATTATTAGAATTAGAATTTGACCATAAAACCAAACTTTTCATTATATTGCTATGCCTTGTAATTTTGAATATTTTTTTTTAATATTTTTAAATTCCATATCACGAAATATTAAGTAATATTACAATTATATAATAACACAGAGTTACAAAGTAAAAACTAGTAGTCCGAGTTATGATAAATGTCACAAGAAATAAATTGCAGCGATTAATACATTCGAAAAAAAAATTATTCATTTGATTTCACCTCATTAGTTAAAGCACTTTTCATCGAGAAGAAAGCTACAAAGTTTTGTAAATAACATTTCCATCATAAAACTCACACCGAAGCAAACAAGAGCAAATGACATTTTTCAGAAATAATTCCAAACTTCGATAAAACGACACTTTCTAGGAAAATAGAAAATTATACACGAGTTATTAAGCAAAAATTCTTTTAGATGTAAATGGAAAGATTCCTTTGGAACGGAAAATAATAAAAAAAATGAATAATAAAAGGTTCTGGCGACGCATGAAGTAAGTTTTAAATGAATGAGTTCTCGTCACGATATTCCAATCGACCTTCTACCCAACCCCTCCCACCTGCATTGGAATGATGTCTCTATTGTGACAGCTGCCTCTAATCGGTTAATTTCATTTACAGGCGGGGGGTAATTACCCTTCTTTCCACTCTTTAGATATAACTTTTTGATTACTTCTTGAAAAAGTGCAGCGCCTAAATTTGTTTCCGCCTTGTTCTCTCTCCCCTTTTTTAATTTTCTTTTTTCTCTCCTTTAGAATAAAAATTCCCCTTTTTTTGTCTTTTAGCTCGACTTTTAATTGTTCTTTTCAGTAGTATGCTTTTGCCACCTTTTTCGAGGTAATTTACATGCGAGAGCTTCCTCGAAACGCTGATTATATGCAACTCCTTATGTGCATTTACCGTCTGCTTTCTCTAGTTTTAAGGCTCATTAAAAAACTTTTTTTGCGCCAAGTTAAGCGATATAAGAGTCTCGCTACCCGCAGCTTATTTATAATTAAATAAAACAACGGATGTCTTAGTTTGGAGAAAATTATCATGCACTGATGTCTCGTAAAAACTTAATGAGTATTATTTAAAGAAAAATGGAGTGAAAATAAATACGGGAGTAATTTATAATAATTGTGAGATAAGAGATTTAAAATTTATGCGTTTAAATTTACGATGCTTAATACTTTGGTTATTACTTTGTCTTGAATATGTTATCAAGAGTGTAGCTTGTAGTTAGTGTTGTATTGCAAGATGGAAGTTAGCATGCTAAATTTATAAATAATTTTTTAATAGTGGGATTTTTTTGTATTCCAGATTTGATTCTATGTTTTAATAATGTCAAACTTTGAAACTTTGCGAGGGCTATTGGCGGTTTCAGCAATTACGTGCTCACACATATTAAATATACTTTATTTTTTCACAGGTTAAGCTACTAAGAGATTATAAACTATGAATAATCAATATAAAAAGTATAGTTGAGCTTTTTTTTCTTAAAAAAAAATTGAAATTTATTATACAACTAGTCCGCTTCTCTCGGAATGATTTTTGCAGGAAAATATATGACTGTGTATACAATAATACTACAGGGGAGTACTTGGGAGTTCAACGGTTTTCAAACCTCATCGATTTATCTTTTGTTTGAACGGGGGGGGGGAATTTAAATAACATATAGAAAAAAGTTATTCTTTTTCTTCTATTTTTTTCATCATTAAAACTCAGTAAGGAATCACTGCCAAAATCTGATGAAATTGCTAATGTGACTGAATAAGTTGTCGATCATGCCAGGCAAATAAATTAAGAAGTGGATAGTAATGATGTTCAATAAGTACTGGATTCCCACAATCAGGAGATGACAATTGATGAGTTCATAAAACTGCATGAGCAAGAGCAAAACATTATAGAACTTGAATCTTTAAGTACGGTGCAATAAGAAGATCGAATGACAGTGTCAGGAATTTGACAGAAGGCCTAAGTTAAGTTGAAAAAGGATTACAAATTTTATAAGTTATAGATTCCAATGACGAGCGCATTTTTCAACAACACTAGGAAAAGAAATAATTATTTGTGGGAGACAAAAAATCTTTGACCTTGCAGACTACATTGTTAGATTTTATGAAACTTTCTACACCAAAATAACTTATGTTTGTAAATTTATATTTGAGTAATCTAAGATTTTACTAATTTTTTTCCTAAATTATTGCTTTGTTTCGTTTCTAGCACTAGCTAAAAATAATTTATATGAACTTATATGCAAAATTATACCCCGACTTGCGCAGTTGTCACTCATTCACACCTATCACGCAAGTTTGGGGTATTTTCAGGTATTTTTAAAATTATTCATATATATATGTCTTAGCATAAGCTTTCGATTCTATTCAAAAACATTTTTGTAGATCTTACCTTACGATTTAAAAAAAAAACAGATCCTGAATTTCTAAAATGGAACATATTTATGTTTTATGCCTCCTTAATCCCACTTCTCGGGAGTCGATTTCTGCAAAACCCCTTCTCAAACTTTGCCAAATCAAAAGATGTCGCCGTATTCAGAAATCGCTTTCTAAGCATGAGCGAGAACGATTTTTCACTGTTGGCTCTATATTATGGCGTTTGGCGACTTTGCAAATACATTCTCTTGCTTAAACCAAGGTGTTCTAGGGGAAACAAATCGCTAATAATAAATTCGAAAAAAATGTTTGGCGGAAATATGTTTATGGATCGTTTGAAATATCAGCGAAAATCACTGCACACTTTTTGAGCAACACGAACAACGATATGAATTTATATAAATTACAAATAAATATGCAAGCAATTATTTATAAATAAAGTTATACTCAGAAGGAACTGCCGCTTCTAAACTGCTAGTAGCATTCTTTCGGAACTTCAGACCACCAAAATTGTCTTGTAATTAAGTGAATACTGCCACTAATATCCTTGAAAAATACTTTGAAGTTTATATGTTCAACACACAATTTTTGGATGATACAAGGGAATTAATGCATACAGAATTAAGCGTAATCAAAGTATTTAAAAATAAATAAAATATTTAAAAAGATGTTTAAGTCGTTTCATATAATTTAATTTTTATGAAACATATTCATGGGGTGTTTTTATTAAAGCTAAAGAACTCATTACTTTAGAAAAAAATATATAAACATAATGAAAATTAATTTATGGAGTTTTATGTGCAAGGATAGCCGCAAAAGCAGCCATGCAAAGCGTATTATTACTCTAAATTCGAATCGGAGGAGCTGCCTATTCGTCATGTGGCTCCACGGAGTCGGGTAAGAAATGAACGCCATACAATAAGCGCGATCGATCCTAGAAACGAAAACATCCTGATACATTTTAAGGAGTTTATGCACCCGCATTCAGCTTCTAAATGGATGCTTATACGCGTTTTCCATTTTTTAATAGTGACAAAACTCCATGCGGAAGTTGGTTTTCCTTCCTATCCTTCAATGCATATGAATTTTTCCTTTCAGTTATTTGTGGCATCTTCTTAAAAACGAAAAATAAATACAAGAAAAAACAGCGAGGCCTTCGAACGTTATATTCTAGTTTTTTTTTTTTTTTTTCCTCTCCATCTAAAATATTTTGTTCTTTTACTGCTGGAAATTCAATAAGAGATAGGGGTTCTGTGTATAATGATGTTTGTATGACTCTAGTTCAGCAACATAAAAAAGTTCTTCGAAAACTTCTATAGCGGTATGAGAGGATAAATATCGTAGATCTTCCAGTTATTTTTTTTTAAATATTTGTTTTGCATTCATTTATTATGGGGTTCTTCTCTTTTAGTAATTGAATGTGATTAAGAAAATATTTGATATATATATATATAAATAGTACAGTAAAAATGCTCTTTCCTTTTTTTTACATGGGGTTATGTTGCGATAAAAAAATATCATTTTGTAACATAAAAATACTCTTGTATATGTAACTAAATTTAGCGTTTTTTCATGCAAAATTAGGCAAAAAAATATAATTTCTTGCATTTTTTTTTAAAAAAAATATTTAACCCATTTTTTTTGTTATATGCCTTAAATCATTTTTTTACTCTTTAAAAAAAAATCTCTTCAAACTCGAATTACAGAAGGCGAATTTACTGAAATATCATTTAAAGTGTTCTGCAATGTGTATGGCTCCAAAGCAGATGAAGTTTAATGTACCAAGGCTGACAAAACTGCACCAGTAAAACAGAAAAAAAATTTAAGTTTTTGAGAGGCTGATTTAGAAAAAACTGGACCGATATTAATTTTTTTAAAAAAAGGATTCCCTTCTCTGATAACCGACGAGTCGCATTTTTCTCAAAGTTGAGTACATGAAAGTCAGAGAAACGTCCAAGAAATATTGACAAACATTTAGCATCTATTACAAGAACAACATGTTTGTGGAGTAAGAAATAATCTCATGACATTTTCTGGTTTCTCTCCTACTGTAACAGCTACACTCAACAGATAGGGTTACATATCAAATGATGCCAATCATCTATACTCATTTATCTTGGTTACATTTCCTTAGAAGAATATTATCATCCAATAGGACAATGGCACCTACAATACTTTTAGAGTTATCCAGCATTAGTTGGATGAGCGCAATGAAGATGTTCAAGTTCTTCTCTGGCCTAGATCTGAGTTCAATAAAGAATTTTTTAAGATATTTTGACCACCTTCGTCACAGTATACGCCATCTACCAAACACTTTACCACTTTTATAAAACGTACAGTTTCTCCATGGCACCACTACAAACATTTATAGCAGCCTTTGGCAAACTTTCAAATTCGCTTCCATAAATCTAATCGTGCTTGCTTCAAACGTCAGTATTTTTAATATTAGACAATAATAATAATAATATATATCGTACATAATTAAATATGGATGAATATTTAAAAAAACTTCTTATTACATAATATAAATGTTCCTAATATGCAGATAAATTTTTTATAGTTGTAAAATAATATCTGAATATCCATTTTTCGTAACATCTTAAGAAAAAATAATATTCTTTCTTTTAAAAATCCTTTGAAACGTCTGCATTGGTGAATACTTCTTTATTATATACTCGTATTTAAGCGGACAAAGAATTTTATTTTTCTAAGCGCCTTTCAAAACCATTAAGACCATTTAGCCTAATATTAAAAAAAAAGGATCTGATTTTTCTAATTACAGTCTTCTCTTGCATTTCAAGTAAAAAAATCACTCCAATTTCTTAAAGCAATGTGTTACGTTTTTAATTATTCATTTTCAAAAGTTTAAGCGAATAACATTTTTTTTTTACTTGTTAGTTAAAATAGTTACACAATTTTTTTGTCTGGAACAATACTACAAGATAAAAAAAACGAGAGAAATATTTCACTAATATTTATAAATTGTTTTTAAAAAAATGCATTTTTTAATAATATTAACAAAATGTAGCAAACAGGAAAAAAATGTGACGGGATTCCCCTATTGCAATGTCCTGGATTTATACATATATACATATAAAAATTATTACACAATTATTTACGTCCCAATGCATCTTTCTCTTTCTTATTTTTTATATGCTACTTAAAAATGTAATCCAAATGTCTGTGTTCAATAAAACTCTTCTTTTTTTAAATATGTATAGAACTAAAAAAATAAAGCAGTGACAGATAAAACATTTTTAGATACTTTTATATTTTCAGACATCGATTTCTAACACATTTCAGTCTTTCCAAAGCCATATTTTTTTAATTAAATTTCATCTGCCAACATAAAGCCTCTATACACTCCATCTTGCTTACAACTTCTTGTTGTCCCTTTTTTTCAGCGTAACTCATCCAAATTTAAGAGTGTTATTCCTTTCTGAAAGTAAAATAAAATAATATTCCAACAGTTGAGAGTAAAAGTTCATTTCCACTTATTTTTCCTCAACAAATACTCTTTCTGCTTTATCCACCTTTTCCATTCCACCCCCCCCCCCTCAAAAACAGCTCCAACACCAATATAACAAGCCCCCAAACACAAAATAAAACAACTAAGCGTTAAAAAGTTTTGACCAAAGTTTAAAATCCCGGGAAACAAGTTGTTTATTTTCTCCTCTCTTTGCTTTTCGATGCTACCCGTCCCCTCCCCTTTTTCTTTTCATCCACCTTCCTTTGTGTAAGTTACGGACACAGTGAATTCGGTCCATGGATGGAAATACGAAAAAGAAAAGAAAGAAGGTGGACGATTTTTGAGAGATGTTCCCGCGGCGAGGCAATATCTAAAAAGCAATACGTTTCCAATAAACAGGTCGAGTTCTTATCAGCTTCCAGTTGGGAGGGATTAGAGTCCAGGTTTTCATCCGCGCTGACCGTAATAAATGACCTGGACATTGAATCTTTCACCATAGGGTTGCTTCTTTTGATGGAGAAGGAGCACGTGTTCCCTTGCCTGGTGGATTTTCTGGTGATTTTATAAAAGCATTCTTTAGAACTTGTTCTTGTTGAAAATTAGTTTGATCTTGATACATATGTGTGGTGTGTGTATGTGAGTGTGTGTATGTATGTGGGTGTGTGTATGTCAGTGTTTGCGAGTGTGTGTGTATGTGAGTGTGTGTATGTATGTGTGTGTATGCGAGTGTGTGTGTATATATATGTGATTGTGTGTTTGTATACATGGAAAATATTCATGTTCATTGTTAACATTTTTAAAAAAGGTTTCAACATTTTTTTTTTTAAATTTCAAGCAAAACTTTCCCAGAATAAATGAATATGCATTCTAAACAAATACGTGAAAAAAAAGTATATTTAAATTTTTATATGAGTGTATTGCTGGATGTGTGGCGTTGTTATCGATGGCCTTGTATGCCCAGGTTTGATGGTTTGACCCTTCCCCAAATCGGAGGATTTTCATGACGCAAGAAAAATCGAACGCGACCATGTTGTATGGTTTTGCGATCCCTAAAGTATCAGTCTGGCTTGGGTATTTGGGCAAAATTAAATTTCTAGCACAATTTCACATCGAAATAGCTTAAGTGCCTTCCTCTGGTGAGGAAACTGGGCATTATATGTTACATTGGGGCAATTAGTATCTACCAATATTGTGCCACGCCAAAAAATTGATACAAGCTGCCTGGGAATGTACTATGTGTTCAATGGTAATTGCCAATCCGCAGTTCCGTTTGAAAGAAAAAAATATTGTGTATTTTTTCATGTTCCTTTTAAAAAATCATCAATGTAGGTTTGTTTGTCGAAATTTGAAATTGGAATTTGTCGTAGAGAATAATTTCTCTCTACGTTTTTTTGTTTCTCCATTGAAATATTCGTCAGACATAAAAATTTAACTTTATTGATCAAAATAATAAACAAAATTTTTTTGTGAAATATATGCTGATTAAATCTATTTTTTAAATATTTTTAGGTTGATTTCAATATATATATATATATATATACATTCTATAACAAAAAAATGACTTACCAATAACGAGTTGTCCGATGTAGACAAAAATTGGTGGGTAGAAAAATTATGTACAGAATAGAAAAGGATTAAAATTTCAGAAAAATTGAATGATTTATTTCAGAGATACATAGTTACACACAAAGTAACGAGTTCAATAAGGTGTTGACACATCTCTAGCCTGGATGCAAGATGCCACACAACATGATAAATCCCCTTGATAGTCTCCTGCGGAATTTCTTGCCAAATTTGCTCCAATTGTCGGGACAGGTCATGAACATTTCCTGGTAGATGTAGTCTCATTCCCAAAATATCTCAGACATGCTTGTTTGGAGAGAGATCTGGATAGCCAAGGAAGTGTTTGACAAGTTGTAAGACAGTTCACAACAATGCGTGCTGTATGTGGTCTGGTATTATCTTGCTGAAAAATAAGGCCTGGGCACTGAAAATGGACGGTAGCAAAACAGAATGTCGTCGCCGTACCGCTGGGCTGTAAGTGTGCCTCAAACACCTACCAAAGGGGTTCGGCTGTCAAAAAAGTGGCACCCCAGATCATAACTCCTGTTTGAGTGCCTACGTGGCGTGCAGTAGTGAAAACACTATCGGCACGCTGCCCTGGGTGTTTCCATACACACCTTAGATTATCATCAGCACGCAGTTGGAAGCGGGATTCTTAGCTAAACACTATACGTCCTCAGTCAGCATGATTTCAACCTGATCGAGCCAAGCCTCTCTTTAGTCTGGTGGACCTCACGCCTCACAGTGTGCAGGCGTGAGTCACAGGATGCGTAGTGGTCGGCACGAGCGTAAATTTCGCTCTGTCAGCCGTCTGTGAATCGTCATTATGGGCAATTGTCTGCCGGTTGCACGTATGATGGTTAATAACGATAAATGAGGCACTGGGACCGTTGATCTGACAATCAATCTGTCTTCCCAACTGCAGCGGCCCTAGGTCGACCGCTACCACCATGACGCTGAAATCTGCCACTGCCCACCTATTCCTACCAACATTTTCTAATGATCGCATAGCTTCGACCTATAGATGAGCGATTCTCCGATTTACCCAACCTGCCTCTTTCAGTTCAATGATACGACCTCTTTCAAACTCTGACAGTTGCTCGTAATGAGTTCCAAACCTGCGGCAAGGCATTTTTTCAGCTGTTGAAACGTATCCTAAATTTCAATGCAGGAGAAATTTTGACCATCAGATTGAGAATTGCTTCTTATAGACACCGCAATTTCGATGCCTTTTTGCTCCCGCTATTCATTCACTGGACGCCAAACTTTAATCATTTGTATATTCGGTACAAATGTTTTTGTATACGAAATTTCATTACCATCGTGCAACTCCTTTTTGGAGCGCAATTTTTTTCGTTGTAGAGTGTACATATGCAAATACTCCTTCATAAAAATTTCTTTTTAAAATTTCCTCTCCGTATATTTATTCTTTTGTTTTGTTCATAAATAATATCAAATTTACGAATTCAATCTTCAATCCACTCCCTCTGAATTATTAAAGATTTTAAAATGTTATCCTTATATTTTACGTTTAATAATATTTCCTTTATTTCGCATCATGTATAATGTCTCAAATATGTAAAAAGTATTATTCCATTCCTTTGACATTTTGAAACGTGTATTTATAGTATTACATTTCAATTTACAAAGAAAAGTAATTTTCTGCCAAGTGTCAAAGTAAATTGTACCTTCAAATAAATAAAGCTTATTGCTTACCCTGCACAGATAAATTGATTTTAAAAGACATTCTTTTTTTCATATTTATAGATGTTTTTTATATCCTTCATTTTTGTTGAAATGTGAAGTTATGTTACATAAAAAGAGTCATGAATCTGTCTAATAAACAAGGAATTGAACAAAGAAGCAGCCAAATGTTGAAGCTGTATTCGATTGTTTGCACAAAGTATCATTTTAAAAGATAATATATTAAATCAACTTTTTATACGTGATAGGAATAGCAGTAAATTTTAACAGAATTTTTTTATAATAATAATTTAAATCTCTTTCTCTATATTGATACGCATATGATTTATCACAATTATATATATATATATAGCATATTTATATATATATATTATAAATTTGATCCTAATCCAAGGACATTTAAAATGCTTTTATATTAATTTTAGTAAATTTTATATGCAAAAAATTTAGAATAAAATTTTGTTTTAAAAGAAGTTATAAATATTTGGTACTTAAAATCCCAAATTTTAGTATTAACCCCTTGAGCACTGATTAACCACTACTCAATACATGCTATACGTACAGATCAAAGTTCCATTGTAACCTCGTGTGAATACATGGCTTTTTTACATGTACAACCAGTAATCCAGCACAGTAAACATTATAAGGTAGATTTTCTTTTGTTAGGATTGTATAAAATTACAAAAGTTAAATCACAAAATGTCTTAGTCATTAATTTTGAAAAGTAGGAAAAATATACAGAAATTACTCGAAATGTTTCTTGAAAAAAAAAAAGCTTTTCCACATGCGTTACATAAGTGTATTGTCATTTTTGTCCCATTTCTTCATCACAACTAGATAAACCCGTATCAGGGTCACTGTCGCATGCTTCGGTTTCCAGCAAATATTCTCAATCAGAATCAGTTTCGTTGAAATCCAACGACTATGCTATATTAGAAAGAAAAAGTAAAAATAACACAAATAGTTATACAAACTTTGGAAAGTGAAACGAAACACAAACGGGCGTGCGCCTTAGTTAGAATCAAAAGGAAAATGAGATGTGCGTCCCAAATTTCTGGGGACACTAGATAGCGCAGCCTGGTGCGCAAAACCAAAAAAGTTTTATGATAATTGATTGAAGAATGCAAACTTAAGATATTTTCAATGATAGATACTTGAACCCCTTAAAGCAAGGATACTCAACCATTTTTTCTGCCGGGTCGCATTCATATGATGGCTATTTCACGCGGGCAACAACATGAGAATTAATGGAGGGGAGGGGAGAGAGAAATGCTTTAAGACCAAGATAACATAAAAAATTAAAAATGTGGAAATTGATCAAAATATTAAAAATCCTCTTTTGCTTTTTTTTAAATAATGTATATATTTTTTGTCACTGAATTTTTCTTAATTGGAAGCATTGAAGAATCCCTCTTTCACAATTTCTGCATCAATAAATGGTTTCATATGATCACCAATGATATAACAAATTTCATAGGCTGCCTTTGTTATCGCTGTGACATTACCACTGATAAAACACTTTTTTGCTGTTGTAAAGATTATTAAAATAATCCTATTCATCATCTCTCGAAAAAGAGATCTTCGACGAACGAACCTGTATACTGGTATACCTCTATATCTTATTGAGCGATTCCTGTATATTGGTATCTTTTAAATACACCCTCGTGGCAAATAAAACAATTACTGAATCACACTTGTTTTTCTCTACAAAATAGTCAACTTCCCAATCATTTTGAAACAATCTATTTTGTTTGAACATTTTTCACTTGCAAGATGTGAGAGATTGTTAAAAATTAGCTCCTCTCATAAAATTGCCGCTACTCCACTGTTGTCTATTGTCACTAATTAGAAAGAAAAAAAAACATCAATTCGCTTCCATACGATATCGACTGCAAAAAAATATAATTGATATATTTAATTTTTTTAACAAAAAATTTCCCGCCAATTTGTTTATATAAATGAATTTCTCAGAGCAATGGGCCATGAACGGAGCACTCAAAAATACCCGGTAGGCCGTAGGTTGAGTATTGCTGCCTTAACGCATTTGCCCGTGTCTGACTCGGGTGAAAATTACCGGGAAATTTGCGCATGTCCATATATCAGACGGGTGATCTTGTATCCTGCGTAATTTTATTTCTAATGCTCGTCTGATATCCATTCTTGTAAAAATAAGCTAGATTATAATTAAACTTATTCCCTCTTTCTCCCTCCGCTCTTTAATAACTCCAACACAGCTGCATTTGCAAAAAATAGCTTACGCTATACCTATATATTAAATTTTTCTGTAAAAAAAACACACGATAATTTCGTATCTATTTTTCCACAAAAAAACTCATGTTCTATTCGATATTCATATGTTTTGGATATCTATTATATATTTTTTCGACATAAAATAAACATAGACAATTTGCTAACGGCAGATAGAATTAACTAATCTTATGTGTAAAATAAATAAGAGCGCGATGTCTTCTAATATTTAGTACTTTGAACATAGTTATCAAAGTTTATACTGTCTTATGTTAAAACTTAACAGCCTTTAGATATTGAAATTATTTTAATACAAAATAAAAAGCGCATTTGTATAACGCATAATCTTTTATTTAATAAACTGATTAAATTTCTTCAAAAAGTTACTTACGTTTGAAATAGAAAAAATGAAGAAAAAATCTGTCTTAATTTTCCTTTTAATTATTAATAACTCCTAATAATATTTTCTACACAACAAATTTGTCTCGTTTTGATTATTTTCGTCTTAGGGTTTGAGTTTGAGACATTTAAATTTGATTTTATCTGATTTGATTAAACAGATATCTGTAGATATATATTATTTATAAGAAATATGATGTTTCCTATTTTTGATTAAAAAAAACAGCAATTATTTTCGTAGTATATTATTGAGAGATTGCTATAGGCCCAGTTAGCGAATGAGAAATAAAATCAGAAAAATATATAGATGGTTTAAAAATATATATTTAGCTTAAAGTAAATGATTTATTTCATCCTTTTATTAGAATAAAATTAATTTTATGAAAAAACTGTGTATACGGTTTTGGTTTTTAATATATTTGAATTCTTTCAAGTTTGAATTTAATTTGATATACTGTCTGCATGCATAACTGTAATATATATTTTATATGTTAATATTTTTTTTAATGAATGAATAAAATAACGTACTTTTTTTACTGATATAATAACGCCGTACACAAACAACCTTTTTCAATATTCAAGCACCGAATATTCTTGTTTTTAGATATTTCTAAGATATTTCCAATAAGAACAGAAATACTAACAGGTTTTATTGTATAGAACATACATATAGTTCTCGAAGATTAATAGCCTATCAACGAATACAATAAATGACCTGCAGGTGGAAAATCAATTTCGTCAGGGAGTGAATATTCGGTTAAGGGAACAAAAAAACTCCGGAGAAAAAACATCACCCCCATAACAAAAACGTCTCATCATGGTGCCCGCAGGGAAAGTTACTTTAACGAACATTTTTCCTTCCTTCGAAATCTTTGGAATATTTTATAATAACAAAGGCGGTGGAACCCGTCTTTGTTGGTAGAAAGCTCTTGGGGAATTTAATAATTCAGTAGCGGACGTTACAAAATAATCACTGTTTGCCCGAGAAAACTCCAGAAAAATGAAGGCTTAGAAAAAAATAATCTTGATCCAACTTAACATATAAATGCAAAATCAAATAAACTTTGAAATTCTAAATTCTATTCTATTAAGTTCGCGCTCTTTTCCTACCAACAGCGTAAGTTTTCTTTAAAAAAAATTAAAGTCAAATGTTGGTGATATATTGGAAGTTCTTTGAAAAACTAAGCTACCAATTTCTGTGATTTTATTCAGGCTTTTATTGTATTAAGAAACTTTTATACTCTTACTTATAAATAAATCTTATTAATACACAAATTAAAACATTTATATATATATTTATGATTTATAAGAAATAATATGATAAACACGCTATTTCTATAATGTTAACTTATTGTCTGTGCCTTGGGGCTTTTAAAGTCCTAAATATATTTATTTTGAACATTTGATGTTACGCTGAAAATGATGTAAAAAATAATCAATTTATAATGCGAACAAGTTTATTTTTCTATTGTTATATTTGTATTTTATTTTATTGCATACAGCTAAAAATTTATTGAGAGGTAAAGAAGAAATAAACACTAATCTATTCTGCAATACACATAAAAAATTAGATATATTGAAAACATTTTGTTTGGTCATTGTTCCAAAACAATTGCGTCAGCTTAGGATTTAATCCTACATTGGATTAAGTAGAAAATAACATTTTATAAAATTAATAGAATATGCAACAAGATACATTGGCAAAATTAAAAAGAAAACTGGTTTCTTAACTATTAAAGGATTTATCTGAAAAAGTTAGTGACTGGATATAAAATGTTGACATATAAAAAATTGAATGATAAACTCGCAAATATTTTAGATCTCTTAGGAAAGTATCAATTTGTAGAAATTATAATACATGTTTTACCTAAAATGGAATTTTAAAATTAACTAAAATGGAAGTAAAAAGACACATGAGTTTAATAAATCTTACTATAACACACATTTTTTTAACACAATTGATGTTTAATTGAAACATTTCATTAAATTATTTTACATGTTCATTTAAAATAATTTTTTTAATTACTGAATTTCTAATTTAATAGGTATTATTTAGGAAAATAAAACGAGAGCGGGAATATCTCACACACAATGCAGACTTTAAAATGATATAAATAATATGTGTATTCTTCTAAATAATACATTACAATTTACCAACAGACAATTGCATTTTTAAGAATAAAATTTAGGATTTAGAATTTTATCTCGTTTTAATATAGTTTTCTCCTTTTCATTGAATGGGCTATTTAAATACTGCAGATGACAACTTCGTTTTCTTATAAGAAATTTATCTAGCAGAATAAACTTTATAGTTTGAATTCAAATTACATATATAGCGAATTCTATTTGGTATAACTTTTTTATCAATGGAGCAGTGGTTTTTGGAAATTGAGATCCTATATTCCTTCCATGAATCTAATTACAAATAACAAACCTTCAAAAGTTTTAAGTTTAAAAACAAGCAAAATTGAGTTTGCGGAATAGCCTATAGAATTGAAATAGCTGATGTTCCAAAGAAATTTATTGATAAAAAGTTTAATATTATTGTAATTATCTTATATTTGTAAGACAATATTTTGTAACTTCATTAATTAAATATGTTTTACAGATTTTCAACATTGCATACTCTATAGCTATTTTTATTGCATATCAAATCCATAATAACAAATACATTGATTTTTCAAAGTTCCAAATTTATATATTGAATAACAATTTTAATATATTTTTGTATATCATTTTAGTCACACATAGGAAAAGCTCATGTAGGCCAACATTTTTGTTGTGAGAAATTAGTAGCAATAAATCTGTGATCGATAACTTTAATGCAAGATCATGTAGTGAATATGGAACGAACTAGAAATATGATTGAAACTGAATTGCTTTTCATGAAATTATTAATATTCAAAACCTTGCCAGTTAATGAAAAAAAAAAAACCTTTTGAATTTTGTTTTTAAAGATTGGAGATAACAAGTCATTAAGCATGCACATATATTGGAACCCTAAGACCTTTGAAATATTTGTTGCGCATCAAAACTATCCTGAACTGCTACAAAACAATGATATTAGAAGAAAAAAAATTAAAGAATGTTTTCAAGACCCTTTTAACCCTGGAAAGAGTTAAGACAATTAAATATAGTTTGGAAAACATCTGACATCTTTTTTTCCCTTTTGGATGATCATTTAGGTCACGAAAAAATAACCAGCGTTCTTAATACAAATAAGATTTATGATTGAAATTAATTAGTGTAACATCTGCGGCTAAATGTTTTTAACATTACATAATGGAACAAATTATATATATATATATATATATATATATATAAATTGAACACAATTCTATAGAGAGACAAAAATGTGATATTATAAGAAACTTAGAATACAAAATACCATTTCAAAATATCAATAGCGAATATAAAAATAAAATACTGACGTTTTAAAACAAAATTAAAGATATACAAGTTTTATAAGTTACAAATTTATAAAATAGCAAATTCGTATTTTGGACCGATGAGTGAGGTTAAACGGATATCAGCGCACGCACGCACACACACATATTTCCTTCAAAATTATTTTTATTCGAAAGGCATATCCATTGTTATAATGTCCAATATAATTTTATATACTGGTATGTGACCCACATTGTGCTTTTATTGCACAACACTGTACATTAGATATTTGCAATATATTTAATATTATACTAGATCATGGTAAATAAATAGAATATTTTGTGCCTCACGTTTTTTTTTAAACATTTTTTTATTGTATTATAGCCTTCTTTATTTTTTATTTCAAAACCTTGTTGTAGTTTTGTAAGAATAATTCGTTGGATTTGAAAATGTGTTAGGCAGATGCGTTGAAAGAAATCATTCTGCTTTTATTGCATTACTCTACATCAGATTTAATTTAGATGTATGCAATATATTCATTATTATGCTAGACCATGGTAAATAATTACAATGTTTTGTTCCCTCACGTTTTTTATTGTATTAGCCTGCATTATATTTTATTTCAAAAGCCTGTTGTGGTTTTGTAAGCATATTTCGTTGAAATTGAAAATGTGTTATACAGGTGCTTTGAAAGAAATAATTTAAGATGATGTTTTTAATTTACACGTATTAATCTACTGAATGGTGGTGATCGAACTAAAATAAAAGTTTGGCATGGTACCTAAACAGTATTCCTAGTAATGAGTTCGCTTTCCAAAAGCTTTATTTACTTTTATACTATAATAGTTAAAAAAAGCGTATAAAAATAAGAATAACATGCAAGAAATATCCTCATTTTGTGATTTACGTTATTACATCATATGATATATATATTTTGTATTATTACGGATTTTTTGTATTACTTTACACTAAGCTAAAGTAAAAATATGTCTGTGTATTCTCATAGTATGTTATAGTTTTATAAGTGAAATATTAATTTTTAAAGTAATATGTGGTATATTTTCGAAACTTGAATAGATAATGATTTTCTCAAGTATTTTTAAGAAGGGAATATTATTTTTCTATAGATCACAATGTGTATAAGCATTTATAAATTTAATTTTAATTTTAAGAAATTTAAGATATTAAATCAATTTAAGGAAAAACACTTAGGTAAGAACTATTAAATTTGGAGGCGTTAGGAATGAAAATCATTTTGTTGCATATATTTATGTATAACTTTTAAGACCTTCGTATCCGCATATCAATATTTTTGAATTTACTTAAAATTAAGTTAATTATGTTACGAAATTTGTTTTTCGGTTTTATGTGTTTTTTTAACTTTACTATATGTGCAATATTTAAGAATACAGTTCATTAAGTTTGACCCAAGAAAATTACACCTAGAAAATAAATAAATAAAGGATTTTGAAGAAAATTTACTATTTTTTTAACAATTAATTTTTGATAAAAATTTGAAAATTTGATTATTTTAAAAATTATTTTTATTATTATTGTTTCTATTATTATTTACTTATTTAAAAATTACACTTTATTATTTTAAAAATTTCTATACTATAAAATTGCTTATATTCAAAAATGGGAAAAAATGTAAAAAAAAAAGAAAAAAGTCAAGTCTTTTTTAAATTTTAAGTACCGAATACTAATTAGTATATATATTTACAAATATAAAAATTGAATAAACTTTCAAGGATTACTTATAAAAAATAGTTTAATCCCTGAATGAAAGGAGGAGCCTAAAAGTTTAAGTTTTAACTTTCAATCTCTTGAGACATTCTACAAAATTACATCAAATTCATAATTTTTTATGTATTGATCCACCAATTAAGGAAAAGTTTAAAAGTTTAATGCTTTTTGACATTAAGGATTGGGAATTCAAATATTTTATAAATGCTTTAAAGTAATTAAAGTAAAGAAAAAAGTTCAAAGTTGATGTCTCTTATTTTTTAAAAGAAAAATTAAGATTTAAAATAAATAAATCCATTTATGGTATAATTACTGCTTGTAACGTCTTTTGAGCTACAAATTATTACTCTTTGCACTATGAAAAAATAAAATCTTATAATTTAACAAATTGCATCTCTTAGTGCATTGCTTTTTTTTTCTTCAGAAAACCTCTGTGTGTATATTGCAAATTTAGTTTCTTTTAATCCATGATATGAATGGTTTTTTTTTAATTCAGAGTTTTTATTATAACTCAATGATTTGCAATCTGATGTCATTTCAAATATGATTCCGGAAGCAGCTTGTTAAATGTATCTTGAATTATAATCAATGAATAATATATTATAAAATGTAAAATGCAATTAGATCAATAAATTTTTTATATGTACTTTTCAAATACTAATCATATGCTTTTATTAAAATAAGTCAAATACCAAATGAATATATGAAAAGCTTTCATTAGTATATAGTATATATACTTTGACTACGTATATAAAAATCATCATTTTTAGTTTAATTTAAGATTACATTAGAAATATATATAGGTAAGCTTATGTCTATTTAAATCTTTGCTTGCTTTCTACAATTGTTCCTACTCTATATTATGCACGCACGCACGCACACACACTTATATGCATATATAATGGACTGTTTTTCTTAGTTTTCGAATTCAAAATTTTTCTTTTCTCAATTATGTAGGGCAATTTATTATGGTTATAATTTTTTACAGATATTTTCTTTTGATTTACTACATATATGTATATGAAACATAAATCTTTCAATACCATAATATATATAGTGTTCTTTATAATGTTACGTGTGTAACTAAAATTAATAAACAATTTCTTTCTGTTATAGTTCCCGTACGCGAAGTAATTATCATGGATGAACATGGTCAACGATTACGCGATGTCATTGGTCCTTATGATGAAGGATCTTACGTTTCACTAATTTGCGAAGCTGAAGGTGGTAAGATCTGTCTTTTATTAATAATTTATTTTTAATTTGCTCAGTTATTTTCCTAACTTTTTTCTTACTTCTTACAAGAAATTTTAAATCTAGAACACGGCTATAAACGTGTTTTGGCATATTTTAATGATATTATGTTTAAGTGTGCATAGGAATAAAATACCCTTCCAACATTTCCTATATTAGAAATATTCTCCAACAGTAAATCCTGTGTATTAGTAATCTTCTATTATTAGTAACGATTAGCGAACTTTGGCATCAAGTGATAAAGAGAAAATCCATTAAGAATCCCAGAAAGTTATTGATTACTTCCATGTTTCCCGAGATTTATAAGTTTTGTGTTTGAAAAGCATTGTCATAAAAGTTTTATCGTGTTAATAGTACATTAAGGTGTTTTCCTCGGAAGTCTTATGTACCTTTCAACAGGGATGTATTATTTCTTGTTTTGATTTTGCTCTGCTTTCGTCTGAATTATAAAAGCCTTGCATCTTCCTGATTGAATAAATATTTCCTTCATCGTGTCCTCTCTTCATGCAAATTATGTAATTACATAACTTGGATTCAGAGCTATCATTAAAGTAAAATACAAAATCTTCCGATCAGTATTTAGTGTTTTCAATAATTTTCCAAGAGGAGGTAAAATTTCTTTTAAAGGGAACGGATATAGTTAAACATTATGATAATAGACTCAAATTTATAGTTGTTCGTGAGTGTCACGAGTTTAAAATAATTCGACGGACCAAGTCTTTCGACTAATTTTTTAATAAAACTTAACAAATAATAATTAAAAGGTTATAAGTAAAGTGATTCTGGGTTTCGTAGTAAGAGCAGTTGTTACCCACGTCATGATTGCCGACAGTTATTCAGCTTCTGCTTAGTGTTACATACGGACGGTAGAGGACGCACGCAGGCGCCAACATCCCACCCAGCCTTGCCATGTTCGCATTCAAGAACTTAATATTTTTGCATCTTAACATAAAGTTAAACATGCATTAATACAAGTAAATATTAAGTGAATATCCAATTGAACATATACATTAAATTTCAGTAGAGAATTAGTTGAAGTCCACTAATAGTAGAATACATAAACACAAGAAAATTGTAATATATAGTAAGTAATTTGATACATATATAACACTAGAAATACCATAAATTCAAACAATAAATTCAAAGTGAATAATATCATAGATAACCATACACATTCAATTTTCAATAGGCAGTACACTCAGTCTATTAATAGACCTTTTGTAAATACCTTTACTAGTTTTAATGTCTTCAACTCTAACTTTCTTATCCTTCCCCACGTATACTTTTACAACGCGTCCCAATAACCATTTACAAGGAGGAAGATTTTATTCTCTAATTAAAACCATATCTCCAAATTTGAGATTCTCTTTATTAACAATCCATTTTGTTCTTTGTTGCAGACTATTTAAATATGAAAGGCTCCGCCTTTTCCAGATCGTTTGAACAGATTTAGTTATTCTTCGCCAAACATTTAAACGATTTGATTCACATTGCATGAGAGACGGTTCGATTATAGCTGTGATCGGTCTCCCGATTGAAAAGTGCTCTGGGATCAAAACCTCCAAATCATCTACGTCGGACGAAAGTGGAGTAAGAGGTCGAGAGTTCAAAATTGCTTCGATTTGCGTTATTAAAGTCAATAATTCTTCATAACTAAATTTTGAATTTCCGGCAACACGTTTAAAATGATATTTAAAAGATTTTATATTAGCCTCCCAAAGACCTCCCCAGTTTGGACTTCTAGGGGGAATAAGCGACCATTTTCAATGTGGTCTTCTGCGAAAAATGCAAATAGAGACTCTTCTCGATCTCTTACAAATTTAGTCAAAGCTTTCATTTCTCGGTTAGCTCCTATCATGTTAGTACCATTATCCGAAAATATTTTATGACGCTTACTCTTTCTTGAAATAAATCTTTTCAATGCAGCAATTAAAGCTTGTGAAGTTAAATCACTAATTATCTCTAAGTGAATGTCCCTTGTTACAAAACAAATAAAGATACAAACATAAACTTTAATTTCATTACCTTTCCTCTGATATTTATTTTTGATAAGAAAGGGTCCACACAAATCAATTCCAGTTGAATTAAAGACGTTATCAGGAGTTATTCTTTCTTTTGGCAAATCACCCATTTTTTAGGATTAAATTTAAAACATATTACACAATTTTGCACAATTTTCATGCAAATATTTCGCTCGTGAATGGGCCAATATTTAAGTATAACCTGATAAAGTAGATGCTGGAGGCCGAGATAAAAATATTTTTCATGATAATATTTAACAAAAATTTCAGTTAGCTTACTTTTCGCGGGAAGTAACATAGAATGTTTACTCGAGTAGGGAAGTTGAGAGTGTTTTAGTCTTCCACCTACTCGAATGATTTCCTTATCTTCTAGAAATGGGGGAAAATTTAATATCTTACTTATATTATATATAACATCATCATTTTGCATAGCTCTCATTTTCGTACAGAATGATCCAAGTTGTACTTGTTTTATTAGATAAACTTCAGCCTCCGTATTCTCATTTGACGTAAGGGGTCCCTCTTTCTTGTTAGCTGGATTTCTACAATTGAGTATAAACCTGTAAAGAAAACTTAACACTCGAACGATAGTTAGAATTCTATTACTACGTGAGAGTAAGTAATCATAAAGTATTGAATTAAAATTTAAAGTCAATACAGCACTTTTTTTGGAGTCCTTTGCTTTCAGTTCCGGGTACTCAGAAAGAGTTTGTGTGCGTTCGTCAGTTCTTAGGAACGCTGGACCACTCCACCACCTGCTGTTAGAAAGGAGTGAAAGTGAATGAGTACTAAGTCCCGTACAAAAGAAAACTGAGGGATTGCCTTGTCCTGAACAATGAAACCAAGAATCAGGAACTAGTTTTGGAATCCTAAGTTGTTCTAAGAAGGGCAGTTCTGTGCACCAGATCAACCACTTTTTCTTTAACTCCAGGGATACAATTTCTTCCCAAGGGATTTTTTTTGTCCAAAATTCCTGTATGAGGAATTTTATTCTTTTTGTGAAAGGGGAAAGCAATCCGAGGGGAACATATATCTTCATTACAGTTTCTAATAGAATTATTTCAACATTTTCGACCATTTCTATTATTTCTTGATTCAAATAATCAAGAATCGTTTTTTTTTGCATTGTGTATTGAATGCTTCATCTCCTTGTAACTTCCGCCATAATTCCTGGGAAAGTTGCTTTGCCACAGAAAAGTTTTCGGACGATCCATTCCAATGTTTATGAAAGGGTAATTCAACTACATACTGATTATTATTATACCGTACGGTTTCTTTAAAAACATTCATAGCTTCGTAATCTTCTCGGTAGCAAGGTTCATCTTTTATGCCAAGTGATTCAAGCTCAAAAGATAGCTTTGATGTATCCTCAATAGGATCATTATGTTTAAGAAGAAAACAGGAAAAGTCATTAGTTTTGGTTTCCTGGAGTCGTCCACCAGCAATCCATCCGAATTCAGATTCCCTGAATAACAATTCTTCATTTACTATATAAACGTTATTTTTAATTATTCTAAAGAAAATATCCGCATTCAGTAAAGCATGAATTTCTTTAGCCTCGTAAAAATAGGGGTCTGATAATTCTAAAAACTCAGGAATTTTTATTTCCGAAACATCTAATGCAACACTTGGTGTCAACCCGGTAATTTTTTCAGTCACAAAAAAATTCTATGTTTTCTCTGAAAGAACCACTTTTATTAGAAATTAAAGTATTCATTTTGCCCTTTAAGTTTTGTTCCACTGAATTAAGTCCTGAAACTGAGGTATTTATTTTTTATATTGCAATGCCAAGAAAATCGCACATCTTTCTAGATATAATATTTATGTTTGACGCGGAGTCAAAAATGACGGGGCACTTTAGTTATCGACCTTCATTATTTCTTAAGAAAATGCTACCAGTCGATATAAGGACGTTCTTTCTGTGTTGAGCGGCTGCATTGTTCAAGACTGTGTTAAGAGTGGAAGGATTTATTACTTCGGATTCCCCGTCCTCTTGGTTTGTTAGTGCTTGAGGTTGAATGGGGGGATAAGCCCCTTTCGTTGGTCTCCGATTGCAGCAGTACAAAGGGAGCGGGAATGTCTATTGCCGCATGGGCACAAATACGTGGAAAAACACTCACACTTTTTATGTTTTTTTCACAAACACAGTTCACATAACTTATGCAATCGGACAATATATAATCGTTTCTCGGGGTTTAGTTCTAGAAATTTCTTACATCGAAACACCGGATGTGAAGTTTTTTTTCTTTACAAATTATGCAACTCTTATTTCCAACAGATTGATTCATTAAAATATAGGTTTTCGTTTTAAAGGATATATTAGGTTTTCTTATTATTGTTTGTGTTTCTAGAATACAATTCTTATCTACAGATAAAAGAATGGTTTCGCGTTGTTCTAAAAATGCTATAAATTCATTAAATGTGGGAACATGTTTTGCCTTTAAACTCAGTTCGAAATTTTTCCGTGATTCATTATCCAATTTCTTTAGCATAATATTTAGTAAAAATACATCAAATTATTTTGTTCATAATTTAATAATTTTAAAGCCCGTAAGTTTTCTTAATGCGGTCAATCATTTCACGAATTTCTTTCGGATTCTTAAAATTTAATATTTGTTGCACATGAATATCGACAATCAATCTTTTGTTATATCGGGATTCAAGTGCTTCATACAATGAAGAAAAGGTATCGAATGTAGAGGCAAATTCCTTAACTTCATTTGATAGACATGAATTTAAATAATACAATTTCTGTGACTGAGTCAGTTGTTCGTTTGCTGTAATTAAATAATCAAATTGGGATTTAAAGCTATTAAAATGTTCATATTTTCCCGAAAAGGTTGGAAGTATTATAGGTGGAAATTTGTTTAAGCAAAAGCTCAGTTTTCATGTTTGTTTGTTTTCAACTGCAGTCACAGACAATAATACATTAATAGAGTTAATCAATTTTTTAACTCTTACCTCCAAATCTTCGAGGCATATTTCACAGTTGTCTAAATAATCTTCAAATTCCGCTTCTTCAGTCGGTGTAGCTGTTTCTATTCCAAAGGAGATTTCTTACAATTTTTCTAATTTTTTTTTTTTGAAGTTGATCAATTTTTTTCAGTTTAATATCCAGTAGAGTTTTATCAACATCTTCGGACAAGTGGTCGAGAAAATTTCAATCCTAGTGATATTTCCTTTCAAGGAAGTTTTTGCTTTGTTTAGTATAAGTAAGTTATCTATAACGCTTACGTTCGTGTCTCACGGTCCGACAGGACCAAAAAATGCTCGTGAGTGTCACGAGTTTTAAATAATTCGATGGACCAAGTCTTTCGGCTAATTTTTTAATAAAACTTAACAAATAATAATTGAAAGGTTATAAGTAAAGTGATTGTGGGTTACGTAGTAAGAGCAGTTGTTACCCACGTCAGTGATTGCAGACAGTTATTCAGCTTCTGCTTAGTGTTACATACGGACGGTAGAGGGCGCACGCAGGCGCCAACAATAGTCAAGGTGAAATTTTATGCAATTTTTGAATGGAATATCAAGTTACATTTCCCTTTATAATGCCTTTTATGTTTCAACTAAAAACAAGCTTATTGACAAATATTGAGCCTAAAGGAAATATTTGAATATTCCTATAAGCCTCTTGCTGGGAAAACCTTAATTGAATTCTATTAAGCCAATGAAATATTGATAATGAACATTCCAATGAAAATATTGTAACTGGGAATAATGAGTCATTATTGGTTATGCCACCTGATCGGTGGTGACAGATGAAGGTCCACGAAATTAATTGCGGCAAGGAGCTAGTTTTACGCCTATCGTTAGCCGTAGCGTTGCGCACAATGCAAGTGATAGTGTGGTTTCTGGCTCCATTCCACCACAATTTTGAGAAAGAACACTCTGAGGGTGGTCAGCGGCTTCCTACCTCTATTTCCTTTCCACAAACCTCACGAAAGAACTCGCGGCTCAACGAATATGTAGAGTGCCCCCTTGCCACACTATACCTTTTCGAACATCCATGCCTTCTCCGGGATTCCAACCCAGGCCCTACGGCACAGCAGTGAGCGTCACCAACCTATTCCGGAGAAGCAGAACTTTGTATACTAAGTCTGCTGCGTTAATTGGTTAAATGCTTTAGTTTGAGGAATCTATGGTGTTAGTATCTTGAAAAAGAATAACTTATTATTGTTTTATACATATTAATATGTAAGAAAAATTTATTAATTTGTTTTTCAATATGGTGTTTTAGATTTCTGAAGATGTGGAGCATTCCTTTTAGTATCCCATGTCACTAAATGTTTTTGATTACATTAATTTAATATTTTTTATTTGACGCATTATTATCAACAGTAGCTGTTTTTTTCTAAAAATTTAAGTTTAATTTTAAAAATGTTAAAATTTCAGTAAAAAACTGCGAATTTAAGTAAAAAAAATCATTTATTAAAATCTATTGTATATTACATATTAAACTACGTAATATTCTTTACAGACGCTAATTATTTTCTAACGCATTAATACATATAATCTTGAATTCTTTATAGATTAAAAATTTTTTTAAAGTTTACATCTAGCTAAGCCTTAAAATTCGAAATACTGGATATTACCATCCACTAGTTCCATTTAGTTATTTTAGAATAACATGCTTTTTTATTTTATGATATAGATTTGTTGAGATTTTAAGAAATCTGGTGGAAAATTTACGCAGTTAATATTAGCTTATTATTAAAATATTTTAGCCAAACATATACTTTTAACCTTATAACTATATCTCTGAAGCATATTAAAAGCATAACTATCTCTTTAAATATTCTTAAATATACTGCAATAATTAAAATATTTTCTTAGTCATTCTCTCACGTATTTCCCATTCTAATGCGTATTAAAGTATCTATCACTAGAACAACACAATATTCAACCGAGAGTAGTTTTGGATTCCGGATTTTGCAGGAGGCATACATCTATGGTTTTATTTAAACACACATTTAACTTTAAGCTCCAAACAATTATAGATAGTGCTGGATATTAAATGATTTACTATTTGAAATTTTAATTTTTAAAGTTCTACTGTGCGCGATTTAGTGCTCTATAAAGTTATTAAAATATAAGATGTAGAAGTGACTATATACGTATCATGCAAAAGTTTTTATACACCATTTTCAGGAGAATTTAATTATTGGTCTTTGTAATATATTTTTTCCTTTCTAGTATATTTATATTTATGCAGACATTTCCTCCATATCTTTTTCTGGAGAATTGAATAATTGTCCTTTCAATAGAAGGATTTTCAATTAGTGTTTAGTTTATCTATTCGGAATAATCTTTTTGCATATTTGAATATGCAGTAACTATTTGTGATACATTATTGTTGGATTAATAATCAAGCACAATTGAAGCTATCGTAATTAAAGGGACTGACGGCGTTCAAAACCATGGTTTTGAAAAAGCATATAAAAGGATAATGCTTCTGATATTTAGTGTCAATTGAATTAGAATATACATATACAATTGTTTTACGAATATTATAAAAAAAAATTACTCAAATACAATTTTTTGGCAAGAAATGAAGATAGAATTACATATCTTCAAAATATTCTCCTTTCAGCAGAAATGGTGCTATAAAAATAATGTATTGTCACTATATTTTGCTAGGACTTCTATACTGGAGTTGAATTAAAATTTTAAAAAAATATAACTTAGCAGCGGATTTATACATAAAAGTGAAGAAATTTTAATAAAAAACACCCGTAATATTTTCGATTAATCGTAACTCTGAAAATAATATTCAAACATCTTATTTCCACTCCAATACATAAGCCCTAGTTGTATACAAGTAAAGTATTATAATTGTAGAAGCATTTTTCAGAAAAGGAAATTTTTTTTAAAAGATGCCATTTCACATTTTTTGCCAAAAAATTACATTTAAAATAGTTTTTATAGTAATATTCTTAAAACAATATTATATGCATATTATAATTCAATTCACGCTAAATATCAAAATATTACTCATTTATAAGCTTTTACAAAAATAAAGTCCCGAACAAAGTCAATGATCTTAAAATAGCTAAAATAAGACAATATTAAAAATTGAGAACATAATCAATTTTAATTTTTTTATGAATGTTTATATATTGTTGTTTGGATTGAAAAATAATTATAATATTAATGAATTAATGTTATATAAAACATAGATTGCTTACACTTGTGTATTAAGGATTCGATGTGCTTTCTTATATATTTTATTTCTTTAATGATGCCAAATGCTTTTTAAAGCCAAATTATACGAATTTTTCAAATAATGAGTTAGTTCGGAAATCTGCTAAAGAAAACTTTCAGAATGTATATTATTCATTTATTTTCTCCTAACCCCCAGTAAAAAAGCAGATAAAAGAAAAATAACTTTCAAAGTCCAGCTTTATATTCATTTTTTTTCTAAATAAATGTTTAAAATATGACTAAATAATGCAGTCCTAAAATCGTCGAAAAAGTAAAAATGGTAAGTCACGTTTATTATTCAGAAAATATAGTACAAAAGAAAACAATTTTTTTTGTTATTCAATAAGCTAAAGTTGTCTTAAACTTAAAAGTGGCACTGGGAAAACAACATAACTGAGGGATAAAGCTGCTTACCAAAGAGAAAATTTAAAATCTTTTTTTCTTCCAAGAAAAGCTTCGTTTTCGGACAAGTATGTGACAAAATTTATAATGTTTATTATTCAAATTTCTTTCTTTTGAAGTAACTAAAATAT
This sequence comes from Trichonephila clavata, assembly GCA_019973975.1. NCBI lineage: Eukaryota > Metazoa > Arthropoda > Arachnida > Araneae > Nephilidae > Trichonephila > Trichonephila clavata. The sequence goes on along the minus strand of BMAO01036498.1, from coordinate 216,085 downwards.
AAAAAAAAAAAATTTGTAGTGAAAGATGAAATTTGCATTTTAGAAACACTGGGAGCTTGTAACAGGCTTTTTATTGGATATATTAAGTTACTGGCAGTTTTTGTTCTGTGTTTATTTTTCTTTGTTATCACCAAGGAAATTTGGTAATTTTGAATGAAAGAAAACGAGATATTTTCTTTATACTTCGTAGGTAGTTGAATAATTAAATTTATTATTTCAAAAGGTGAAACATAAAATATTTAAATCGAGATAATTATTTGATTATTGCGCTGCAGGAAGTATTAGCATATTAAGATATTTAAAAAAAAATGAATACTTTTTTATATGCATACTTGATATTTTATTAATATAGAAATTTTAGTGCACATTTTAAATGAAATGTGAAATAATGTACACCTTATTTTGTATTAAAGAAAACTTTTTAATAAATTTGATAAAAAATATATCTAGGTATTTTATTCTGAATTTTTAAGAAGTTAGAAAATAATTTTATCTACACATAAAATCCTCGTTAATGAATCTTGCTTGTGTACTATATTTGCACTTCAAGTTTGAAATTAAAAAAAAAATGTGCTAAAATATTTTACTGATTTTTCGAATTAAATTCAAAATTTGAAAGCTTAAAGCATAAAACTTAGTTAAAAGAGGGAAAAAAGAACAAATTAAAAATAAAATTTAATGAATTTAACCACGTGATTCTGCTCGTTCACCATGTGATTTTCTGCCTTATGACATATACGAAATAATGAATGATGATACGAAATAATGAAAGATGCATCTACAGAAGGAACAATGTTGTAAACAGAACTGTTGTAAATGTTGTTCAAAATCAAACATTTCATATAAGAAAACACACACGCAGACTTATTTTGCTACCATTTCTAAAAGCTAAATGCATCACCTTCTATAAATATCATTTAAATAGAGAAATATTTTTAGAATTTATATAAATTCATGTTTTTTCCACAAAAGTAATATTATATCACATTGTTAAGATTTTGGATTACGATCAAAGTTTGGATGTGAGCCGGAGCTCCAAGTGTATTCGAGTTGTAAAAATATATCATCCCCATCCCAAGACTGTGGAGAAACAGTCCGTTTTGGAACACTGGAAGGAACTGTTGGGTTTGCCTCCTCCTTTACAAATAACATATTCTGTAGAATGGAAACATTCAATAGATTGAATAACTTGTAGTCAACTGTGCATACTTTAATTAAAAGATGCGGGAGTAATAAATTAATTATTTATATTCTTAACTCTCAAGCTATCCATCAATTTTTCTAAACGCCACACGTGCGCTGAAAATTAAAATCAAATCAAAACTATTTTAAAAACATGACACTGATTTGTGGAAATAGTAACACAAGTAACTAGAAGTAGCCACAACCAGCTTTGAAAATTTCGTTTCATCTTTTTGCATATCTTAAATATTTTTAACAGTTTTTATCCCTTATCGCATATGAGAAAAAGAGCATCCTCTTAGGAACTTTATTTTTAACTCAATCTGACTTACTATTAAACTTATTAAGACTTTAATTTACCATTTTCCCCATCAAAATTCCCGAAATACTCCTAAAATATATAAATTTCATAACAGGACTGAACGCTGACTACATTCCAGAAAATTAATAGCCAATAAAAAAAAATGATGAAAATAATATTTTCAGTTATCTAACTTCAGACAAAAGTTATCAACATCAGTAGCTTTATTTTGTGATAATGTTTCCATTAAAATTCCTTGAAGTACTTCAATAACATTAAATAAAATGGCATTTCTGAAAACGAAGTGTTAAATTCAAACTTGTTAATAGGAAATTTCTGGTAAAGTTATTTTTGTATTTTAGAGAAAAATATACCATTAGCCATAAATTTTCATAAAAAAACAAATATACAACAAAATATATATTAAGCTTAAGAACTCGGAGCACGCATGCGTTCTTAAAATTCTTAGACCCTAATAAAGATGTCACAATTCACCGAACCAATAAAAAAGGCAGTTTAAATGTCCTAAAGAAAACCAATAAAGAAGTTAACGATGCTAGAATTAAGTAAATCTTACATAACTAATTTAGACAGTTTAGATGGAGCTAATTTCAAATATCGCGCAACCAATATGCGATGATGGAAGATCAACGTCTTCAAGTTTTCAGATGGAAATTTTTCTCTTGGTTTATAGTACGACTTGATACAACTCGGTTATTGAAAATGCTACTAAATGAGATGAAATATTAAACTATGTTATTTATTAAGTTCGAAAATCCTAATATTTAGTTTTGCCTATCAGCCAAAAAAATATCATAAATAAATAAATAAGAACTATTTAAAGTTATTTTAAAAAATGATTGTGAAGAAAGACTTCCATTAAGAATGTTATCATTACAGAAAAATGATGATTTTCCTTGACCTTATCTCTGCACATGCGAGTACAGGAATGTCTCTAAGGAAAACCATATTTATCGTGAATGAAATCCTAAAATAATACATAAATTAATAATCTCAAATACATACATAAAACCTTTACATACTATATTGAGGCATAATCTAAAATTCATTTACATCTTAATCATGGATTAAAGTATTATTTTAATTTCTACAATTGAAGAGTGAGTGAGTTATATATTAACGTCGCACTTAAAAGCAACACGAGGGCTTTTAGTGACGGACCTCGTAATTTTAAATCTAGGTCAAGTGAGACGAGGACACCTGAGCATTTACTTCCTTCTCCTAACTACCACACTATGGCAACAGGAGAACGTTGAACTCAGACAGATTTAACGTGTATCAGCCTTGTCTACACGGGAAGGTCTCCAGTGTCACCAAAACTTGAACCTGAGACACTTAAGGCTCGTGTTCATGGCCATTAACACTATCTATGTTGATATACAATATCTTACTTTTGTTGAATGCCAATAGCTTACTTTACTTCGAAGTAAAACATATTGCTCAATTCGTGTTAAAAATTATGAAAACCCATGATTATGTATTTTCTGATACATAACAAAGGTTACTATAAATCTTTGTTTTAATAAGAAATTTTAAATAACTTTATTTTAACTGATGTACAAGAATATCAGAAAAAAGTGGTTTACTTTTAAGTATTCTCCAGGATATTAGTATCACGAAATACATCACCAGAATCTAACTTCCCAAATGAATATTTCATCGTATAACATTATCTTTAGAAGTTATCTAAAATAAATCAAAGAAGAAAAATCCTCGAGTGAATCTGTTAAACATTCATTTTCTGCACGGCTAATTAAATCAAGAATTAAAGGACTTTCCTTTAACAACACTGCAGCGAAAAGAAATTTCTCTTATAATCTTGTTCATTTTGAATCTTTCTGTTTAAGCGGTACAGAATAAAAATAAAAAGACATCTTCAGTGCTAATAGAAATGCTTTCCCTGGATCTATGTCATGGGATTTTTCCCTACCTTCTTCGAAATAGAGAGTTTTTTCCAACCAGAATAAACATTGGATTTGTATTGAAGCATAAAGTAATTAGTCGCCCGTATCAGTGGTGAAGAAATCCATCTACCTATTCATTGTTTATCTTAGTTAATTGCAAATTATTACGATTTAATGACTTCTGAAAGCTACTGAGTATGGCTTATTTTAAGCTTCTTTGCATCAAGTCACGCTGTTGGTCACTAATGTTTTATTTAGAGTAAATTAATGCAAATCAGTACTTTTTTATAAGGTACAGAGTTTCTAAGTAGTCTTATTTGACATTGTAAGCGTTTGGTTTGAGGAATTAGGATGAAAAAGTTAATGGTTCCTCTTATATACATTTTAGAAGCCAGGTATTAAACACAAAAGAACTGTTACGTCTTTGGATTTAAAATGTTTTTTTTAAAATAATTTTTAAATAAAGTTAGAGAAATAACAAAACAAGTATTTTTTCAAATATTCAATTTGGATTTTTAGTAGTAATTAATACACATATTATGAATTATATTTATTTATCTAATGATCAATCATTTTAATTGTTGTTGTCTTGTCCAAGTAGTGCAGATAAATCGAATGGGGCCGAAGGCTTCCAAAATGGTTCTTGCAATGTCAAAGATTTTGGGCGATTAAAGTAGTTGATGGTTCATTGTATTTAGGTCTATGTTGTAGAGTTCAGCCTATATAGAAGTGTTGTTAAAAATATGAATAGGAGAAAGTTGAATTTCAGAACAGTGAGGACAATCATTATAGCTTCTTTGACCATCTGGGAATATTTTCATCACTTTTAAGCATCTTGTCCATAGTCTAGCTATAGTATTTGAAACCGTACGGTTGCAATTCATTTCTGGAATTAAGAACTTCCTAACGGATGGGAGGTGAGCTTATGTCTGACTATTGCATTAGTATCGATAAGAGTAATGCTATTGGAAGGTTGAGAATAATTTCGGGCCTCCTTGGAAATGTTATCAGCCTGCTCATTGCCGAAGATGTCTACGTGGGTATCCTTTGCAAAATGCAGGTTCTTTGGGCTTCAACTACCCCGTTTATAAGGGATATTTCTATGCTTAATTATTTATTTGATTTATATTAACAAGGCGGCATAATTGAGGGATTTGTCACAGTAATTTCATTATTACTAATAGCAAAATAGTAATACTACTTATGTGCATTAAATACATTTATAACCCCATTATTGTAATTATGAATAATTATTCCAAAGTATTTCAAACGGGCTCATATTATTACAAAAAATGTAAATAAAATTAGTTGAACAATGTTTAATCAGAATCTTGAGCCACTCGGTAAAACAATACACAAAAAAATCACAAGAGTGATATATTATTTAAATATTGAATAAAATATTTTCTTTTGACTAATTCTCTTAAAAGCAGGAAAGTAGTTTGTTTTAATGAAAGGTTAGTATATATATGTATACCGTAATTGCAACACTTACATTATTATTATGTGCACATTTTTGGATACATGTCATTTGATCATTTTACCTAAAATTTCTTAATCAGATATTTTATGTACATCAGAGTATATAAAGCATAAATGTGTATTTAAAACTCAATACTAATACTTATTCAGTTAAGTAATTAAAATTTTAATAATTTGTGACAGGGATGAAAGTATTAAACTGCCACTTGTCACATATTTTAAAAACAGAAACACTAATTATCTCAAGAGTGAAAAGTTATGCACAATGCTCTTTTTAGCTTCGTTATGCACTGAAATTAAATTGATAAATTAATTTTAACTCAAAAAAATGTTACAACTGTAAAGAAAAAAATAATCTTCCATTGCAAGATCAAAAATTTTTTGGGATTAAAATATTTATAAATTTCATATTTATGTATATTTATCAGAATAATTAATTGTTTTGTTGCTATATGTATAATTTTTAAACTCTTTTCTAAATTCTTTTTATTTTAAACTCTTTTTAAGTCATCATATATATATAATGAATTGAATACATTGAACTTAATAAATCCGAGACCTAGAATCACAATAATCTGAAGGTGAGATTTATTACAGTTCGAAAATGATGATTCTTTTAAGCTAATTTGCATTAAAATTCCTTACTATATCTTTATTACCTTAAAAAACATGTATATATTAATGTTTTTATCAAATCCCAATCAGCAACTTTAATTAAGCGGCTGTCAAAGACATACAATGATCTATAGCAAATTTACCATCCCCCTAAGATACAAGATATGTAATGTTATTAACTCCATATTAAGTCTATTCGACAATGTACCTTAATCCTTAGCATAAATTTTAAACTCATCATACACGCAACATACTTAAGCCGCTCAGCTTAGTAACCTGGTCTCTGGAATCTCAGTCATTTGCGAGTGAACTTTATTTCAACGAGAATCGAAGCATACCCAAATCGCGTGTCTGCTTCGAACGTCCTCAACCGGAAATCGATATTTTCTGCAACCCTCCCCCCTCCTAATTAAGAATCAATCATCTCAGAGCGAGGAAAGTTTAATTTGGAACGTAAGATGTCTTCCAATGTGGAAGGGACATTATCCAAAGTCGTCGAGGCAAAGAATGGATGGAAATTAATCCAGCTGAAACATATGGTGGACACGGAATATGTGGACACTTCAAGTCGGAAGCGGAAAGTTCTTCAATAATTTTATTGCATGCCAGACTATGTGGAAATTCCTTTTAGAAGGTTCCTTCCTTCGCCTTTCGCGTAATGTCGTCAACTTATTCAATAATCTTTGGATCGGTTCCAATTGGTTATTTCCGCCGAGAAAGTATATTTTAGTGTGGAAGGCGTCTGTCGTTGACTTAACTAGGCAATTAAGCGACGCTGCAATGTTCTTGATTATGACTCTGTGCGTTTGAAGGAAACGTTTATTATTAGCTTTAATAAAATTCAATATATTAGATTAGGATATAAAAAATTGAATTATTTTTGTACTGGCAATTTAAGTACCCTAGAATTAATTTTCATGACCAAAATTAATCTTTAAAACTAAAATTTGTAAATTGCGATTGACACAATGTGAAACAGAATACTTCATTTTCTTGCATGCAAATACAAGTAAATATTAATTAATTACAAAAAAAGTATAATACTAGAAACAACGAGAGACATAAAATGTTTTGACATTTACATTTCGTTCTTCTTTTTAAAAATGAGCACCGAAGGAAACATGTTGAAATATAATAAAGTTGCAAGTGGTATATTTCAAATCTTCAATGAAAAAAATTAATTATCCATCAAATTAAATTTAAAAATTAAATAAATTACCTAGCGTTTTTCCCTCTCCAGTTTCAATAAAGACAAATTGATGTTTTATAGTGAATCTATTTGCAAAGTTAATAATTTTTAAAGTATTGGTGTTCAAAGTGTAACGGTCTATTCGCGTACCTTCTACTAATAATCCTCTTGGGGAAACTCTTTTTGTAAATATTATTCTCTTGAAAACTTTCTCCCGAAGATGTGGCATATGCAAATCAAGGCTTATATTTCAACATTAACTTTCAGGTTCGAGTTAGAGAGAGAGAGAGAGATAGGTTAGAAGCTAAATGATAGTAATGTGCGATTAACGTAAAGTAATAGAAAGCTAGGCGAGAGCATTCCGTAGATTATTTGCTGGTTGCGGCAATTTTTTTTTAAAAAAATGATGATATGGGGATTTTTTTTGTGGTTTTTAGATTTGTTTAGTACATTTTAAGAAAAATATGCTAAAATTAAGAAGAGAAAAATAAATTATTATTACTAAAATGGGTAAAATTTACAAAAATTGCATAAACGCGGCCCATTCTATACCAAAGGTTAATGAACAAGTTTTCAATTTTTTCATTCTAATGTGTTGCTATGTTATTCATTCTTGAAATGACCTTCAGGATAAGAGATATTTTTTTACAAAAACTAGAGCTCTCTATATCTCAGTTATTATATGAAGTTTTACTTAAAAAAACAGTGATTGATAAATCAGAAGATTAAAACAATTAATTCTACTATTACCCAGAACTTACAAAAAAATTTCACACACGCAGTTAGTTATTTTCAAAACTTTTTTAACAATCGCCCCATGAGTATTTTCAAAGAAAAAACATATTTCGAGTAAAACGCGTTTTAAAGTGTGACATCTTGCTTAATGTAATGACATGTGCTTTTACTAAAACACTTGAAGTTTTCGTTTTAGTGAATGAACAATGATAAACTTGTTATTTCTATAATTCTAATAAGATGGTGTATAAAATAAAATCATAAAAAACTTTGTCATTTTTGGCAAAATTCACAATTTTAGGGTAGTCGGATACCTTTATATTTAGGATTGACTATTTGTCAATTAGATATTTAATTTGGATTAGCGTCGGCTTGAAGTAGATGAATATAGACGTATCTTAGATTATTTGGAATGTGTTTATAGCTAAGCTTCCCTAAAGTAAATGATTAAATTTAATAATTATATATTAATTATATAGTCTTCCTCGCTTTTCTCCCATAATTAGTTTAAGGTGCATTTCTTAATCTTAGGTTATTCAGGTTTGTTAAGCTGTTGAGACTTGTAAATAAATTGTGTTTGTTTTGAATATGGCTAATCTTCCTTCTAACTCTTGTACTCTGATGGATGGGGTAGTCCATCCTTCACTAAATCAACACAAAGACTAATCATATTTTTGCACCTCTGTCAACTGACAATGATGGCACCTGAGCTGGCACCCTCCTCTGTAAACTTCCACACCTTAACCAAAGGAGAAATTTGAGATTCAACAGATTTAACGAGCACCAGCTCTTCTATACAGCGGGGTTTTATTGGCACCAGGCCTGAAAGCCGTAACACGGTGACAACGAGCTCGTAACCATAAACACAAGAGCTACTGCGGCCACAATTAATGACGATATAAAAAGTTTTCTTCTGGGCTTATTTAAAAATACATTAACTGCTTCTGAAATTTATAAAAATAATTAAATTTATTTTTTCTGATTACTTTATAAGTTCCTCTGTTTATTTGGACCAGCAGTGAATAACTGTTGTTTGGAGGAATTATATTGTTTCATTGATATCTCTACTTCAAACTTGTATCGGGATACTCACTGGAGATTAATGTAATTTAACGTTGCTCTCAATGGTTGTATATCATAACCGAAAACCATTAACCCTATCTTAACAAGAACGTAACCCTAGTGTTTGTAAGATATGTGATAAAACATTATGCAAATGCCGTTTTCAAAACCTCGAATCACAAGCACATCACTATCAGAAATTTAGGTGATGGAGTATCAGTATGTTAGGTGATTTAACCCTTTACCACTCAAGGTACAACACTGAATGACAGTGTATATGCTTCGTTATAAATGATGGCCAACATTTCTGAAGCATACATGCTACATTGAAGTCTATGATCTTATACATTTTCACTAGAAATACAACATTTGTTAAAGTTAAAACGTGGTGCAAAGATTAGAAATTGTTTTGTATGAAGCAATTAAAAGTTAAAAATATTATAAATGCCCCTTTAAATTTAGATTCACTTTATACATCGCATAAAATCCATATCTAAAAGTTAAATATATTTTAAATATATTTATAACTTGATAGCTCTCTATATATAAATTTAAAACTAGGGGAAATAAATAAACAAACAGGGGGGGGGAATAAAAATATGTAACAAATTTTGGGGTTTTAAGGTGAAACAATTAACATTTTTCCATTTGTATTAAATAATTTATACTTAATTTAAAACAAAAATAAATAAATAATTTATTTGTGTATAATATACGATCATGAGAGAGAGAGAGAGAGAAGCTTTAAGAAACAGTTGTATTAAAATAAAATCATGGCCAATAACCAATACGTGATTACAGAATATTGTAAATGTAAATGTAACTTACAATATTACAATATTTTGTATGTAACTTCCTATAATGTTTAAAAGAAGGAAAATATGTTTGAACTCCAAACAGAATACCTCCGTGTTATTTTGGAAAACAAAAATTTATTTTATTTTTGAATTGCATAACGTAAATCGCATATTGTAAATGGTTATAGTTGCTTAAAATCTTCAAAAAAGTTGTTAAAATATAATCTTAAGTTTCAGTTAAATTAATTCAATATTGAGCTGTTTAATTTTGTAACATATCCTTATGTACCTTAAATACTCTTTAAAATTCGATAAAAAATATATAGAAGTGCCACTATGAAGTACTTCTGCTATGAAATAGACACAGTCGCAGCTTTTTTAATGATTTCTATTGGATGTAGCGGATATTTCTATTCAGACACGGGTCCCTTTTCACCACTTGCGGCGTAAACTTAAAAGTCGGAGATTGACAGGAGCAGTTTGTCCAAAGCCTTCCACAAGCCTTGACCAATTGACCAAAGTAAGGTCAAAGGTTGACTTGCCCCCAAATGTGTGTTTCAACATTGTTCTTTTTTGGATACCTTCTAAGATAAACTAAGTGGCCGGTGGGAAATAATTAGTTTCTTAAGTGGAAATCGCGCGGTCTAATAGTGGAGACCACCGTATTGTAGCTGGTCGCGCTGTAATGATAATCACAATGTAAATTGGAGCTCAAATGATAATCATGATGTGAATCGGCGCACCAAATGATAATTATTAGCATAAATTATTGCAGTATACGCACGGTGAAAACTTTATCTATTTCAGATACGCCATCCATAGTGTTGATTGGTCCCACATACAGGCCAAGCTAAGAGCAAACCTCTTAAAATTTCAGTTTTCGCTATTGTTTAATGATTGTATAATGTTTGCTCCATAAATATATAATGCATATAAATAAAGCATATGTTCTCTGTTGGATATTTTTCAGAAATATATTTACTACATGGACCAATGCTCAATATTTATATATAAAAATATTCAATGCTTATAAATAAAGAGTGAAAAACTTTTCTCTCTCTTTTATAAGAGACAGCTATAAATTTTCATTGCACTACGAAATCAGTGATTTCTATTGAATTATATAAGATTACTGTTCAATATAGTTGGTAATATGGCATTACAAACATAATCTATCTATCTTTATACGTATTCATTTACTACAGTGCTTCTCAAATATTCCTTGTATGAGACCCGATCTTCAGCCATAATTTTCATCGCGCCCCATCATACATCAACTATGTATTGAATGCAATAATAATGTACTTTTCCGTCTAAGTTACAATGTGAATTTATTTATAAACTGCACAAATTATCAAGATATGTATTTTATTTTGTATACGACAAGCCCATGGAAGTCACTAGTAATTACTAAATTTGCTTTTAATTTAGTATTGATAAAAAAATTATTAAATACTTTTTTGCCACTGATACATTTTTAAGTTTTTTACATCAGTGCAAATATGTATTTTATTTTCTATCATGTTAGAAAGTGTATTTTGTTTTACTTCCTTTCAGTAAATTGACAATTAGTTTAAATCTTTCATTTCGAACTTTTCGATATGCTCACGCCTCCCCCCCCACGTAGAGTCATTTCGCCCCCCTCTAAGGGGGCATGATCCACAATTTGAGAAACGCTGATCAACTAATCTTATATATAATTGACTTAAATTTTTTTAATATTGCTTGTTTTTTAAATCTAATCCATAAACGTAGTAAATAATGTATAAGATTAGCAAGTTCTTGTAATTTTTAAAAATATCTGCGGATCTGCCTTACATAACTTTAACAAAAATAATGTTTCAATTTAACAGTAAAATGTTTTCTAAAAACTGAATAATTTTTTTTTGTTGCTTAATGATTGTAAAGTTTTTAGGAAATAAAATTACTTTTAAAATGCCGCAAAATCTTTCAAGATTACATGGATCAAAAGTTAATTCAAAACAATTTTAATTATTTATTAAAATATTTATATTAAATTTCGTATATATAATCTGGAAACGGAGAATGCTATAGTTATTAATTACAGATTAATGTGAAACATTCAAACCAATATGTCAATCAGCTGGATTTTATTTCCTCTAACATACTTTTTCTTCCTTTCTTATTATTTTCCACTTTATGCTTCATACAAGTGAATACTTAATTTTATGATTATAAAACATGATGAATATTTCCTTTGACTTTTAGGTACAATTAGATTAAATGCATTTTTTCTGTACCTCTCAAATTGAAATTTATCTTAAGCTCGCAAGCTTATATGGTAGAATATAGCTTATATATGTTGGAATAGAATTCGAGATCAGAAAAAGTCAATGCTATAATATAATATTGTACCTTTATGTAATATAACACATTGTAATTTAAAATGAAGTAATCATGTTTTAATATCATCCAGTTATTTTACAGTGATATCAGTTTACCATAGTTATATTACTCTTAAGGACATTATATTGTAATTTGGGATAAACTTTTTTTCAAAATGTTCTAAGTAATGTACTTATTTTTAACAATTTCTGTATGGCTTATAATTTTGTTATTTTCATTTTTTCATATTAATCGTGTATTATAATGCGGTCTTTACTGAAATAAAAATAAACTTATTTTTTTCGCTGTTAACATATAGTAAATAAAAATATTTCAGAACTAATATTTTTTTAAAAAAACTGTAAGCCTTAAGTAAATATAAAACCAATGCAGTTTACATAAGAATATTACTTTAAAAAGTAATTTATCTCACGTAATTGAAAATTGTTTCTTGAATAAAACTAAATATTTATTAATATATAATTGCGATGAAAGATTATTTGCATACGTTAACAATTTTTTACTCGCGAAAACTTTTGTTAAACGTCATAATTATTATGATTAATCATATCTCAATTTCAAAAAATATCGGAAAAAATATTTGTGAGAAATATATTTTATAGTCTCACACTGCTCTCAAATTAAAATAAAATACTTTAATAGCATGCCATTTTTAAAATAAATACATGAAAACAAGTTTTAAAAAACACAATTTACACATAAGTTATATAAAAATCTAATTAATGTAACTATATTAATTAAAAAAAGGGTACTTTTTTATTTTGCCGACGAAGGCGATAATGTCTCCAACAATCATATAACCAACGCAAATCGGAATACTTCCGCTATTAACCATTTGCCACCACATTTTCCAAAATAAGTCGTGGCTTTTTCTTATCAGTAATGTATTTTTCATAATTTATCAAAAACAGATAAAAAAAACAATGAGAGAACTAATATTTATCAATATTTTTTATGTGCATGTCGCCAATAACGCAAACTTAGTACGATTTGTGCAGGCGAATGGGAAAAGTACTAAAACAAGTTTTGAGGGAAATTTTTGTAAAAAGAAAGAAAAAAAAGAATGTTGGAATTAATCGCATTTTTCTGAGAATGATTGAGTTTCTGAGAATTGATAAGAAAATCAAAAGTTTCTCCGAATGATGAAAAGTATTTTTAACATGAATTATTGGTTGGAAGAGAACATGTATACATAGTTTATAATACTATACATAGATGTGCAATAATTCAAAATAACTAGCTGGAAAGGCATTTTATTTTCTTCCTATGTCAAATTTTCACCTTCTTTGTTCCTGAGAGGTCAAAAAGACTGTATTTCTAAAAAGCATTCCATTTTTTTTTTTTAATTTTTCAATCATTATTTATTGTAAAGTAGTTTTATACATAATTTTATCATTATTACGACTCATTTTATGTAAAACTTATTATAAATTTGAATTCTCATTATAGTTTTTATTGAATTTACCTAAACATGTTTTTCCTTCTTATATAATTATTTAAGAGTGTCAATTTATATTTAATAATGTTTAATATTTTCAATTATTTAGAGTTTTGATGATTTTTTTTGTAAAAAATCAAGATTCGAGTGTTTTGCACTGTTCATTTTTTACACATCTCTACACGAAAACATAACTTTATGTACAACAATATTTATAAGTGTAACATATAAAATTACCAAGTTACAGCTTAAAAAATTGAGTTATTTTGTTGCATACGTGTAATAATAAAGTATTTAAAACACTACATACATTACAGAGTACCACCTAAGGGCTTCGCATTTAACGAATAAAAATAGCAGATATATTAATATTGTTTTGGAACTTACTTCAATATGATGAATTAATTTGCAGAAGTTTAGTTTTTCGAGATTTCCAAAAAAATAAGCAAACAAAATAAGAAATATAAGAGTTAAGGTTAGTTTGACAAAAATGACTTTTAAAACAAGCCAATGATTGAATCGGTATGGGTATCTAGTTTTATGACAATTTGAAGAATTATTTTGAAAATATATGTTCATATATAGGTAAAAAAAAATATGTTTACTATTGATTTGGATTTAAAGTTTTATAAAATTAAAAGTATTAGAAAACAAAGATTTGCATTATCAGTTTGATCACAACCTAGCAATTCCTTACTCTTCAACATAAAATATTCTGTAAAGAAATTTGATGATGAATTATGGGCAATATATATATAATGCAACCGGGGCAATTAGGGCCTGTCTCACAGTTATCCTATTAGGACGATCATTTATGCATCATGGCGTTTCAGGATCTTCATTCCGTAGATGAGTTCGCTGCAGCAACTACTGTGTGTGCTGTCAACACCATTGCTCGTATACATGTGTTATAATTCCTTAATCCCCTAATTCCTTGATGAGTAAGACGATTATATTTCCGTTATATTTTTATATCATTTCAATAATTCAGTCCATTTTTTTTGGCAATTTTGGTTTATTGGACAACACATGTAGAACACATGTTAACAACAAAGTACATTACATAACTCTGACTCTACAAGCCAACCAAATTACACATCTCTCGGATAGCTTGCCCGTGTAGGGGAGCGATGCACGTTAAATCTGTCGAGAGCTCAAACGTTCTCCCGTTGGTGTGGTGTGGTAGTTAGGAGAGGGGGTGCCAGCTCAGGTGTCGTCCGCTTCACTTGACCATGGTTCAAAATTACGCGGACCGTCGCCAAAAGCCCTCGTGTTGTTAATCAGTGCGACGTTAATATTCTCTCACTCTCACTCACTCGGCTAACTTGCAGCGCCATCTATACAATTAATTTTTAATTTACAACTACACGCGCTGTAGGTAACGGCCTATATATAGGTATAACTAGATGTTTGAAATTGCCTTGTTAGGTATAAGTGCTTCGATAACTTCATAACGACATAATTTTTCGTTTGAGTCTCCAGGGAACTTAAACTTTGTCTACGTAAAATAATAAACCATTCATAATTGTTACCAACTTTATACAATGTTATTAACACTACAAGCAATATGACAGGAAATATTCATTGGCTTGAAAATATAATTATTTGTATACTTGGTAGCGAAAAAATTGCATGGGAGAGATAATCGTTATACTTTTAGGGATGTTGCTACTATTTTCCTTTTAAAAGACTATATATATTATGGTAGTTTCAGATTTCCCATCAAAGATTTCACAAAAAATGCACATTACTTATGAATTATTTCTTACAAATTTCGAATGATATGCTACAGTTAATGTTATCAAGTTTGCTTTAGCGAATCCTCGTTTTAAACTGGATGCCGCAATAACAATAGAAAAGTTCTAATGAAATTATTTGGCATTAGTTTTAATAAAAATGCAACAACGGAAAATTTCGTATTCTTCATGTATAATGAAGCGAAAATCTTTTGAAAAAAAAATCTTTAAAATACCTGAATGTGCTTATGAAAGTGTTTTGAATGGATAAAACAATACATTACATTTTTGATTTGATTCGTTTTGATTCACATCCTTTTTTTATTGCCATCAAAAATATAGTATACGCTATTTATTTTTCACTAGTTTTCCATTACTCTATTTGTGTGGGTGTATTATTACTATATATATGCTTTAAATATTTCTTATAGATAATCTCTAATGTAATTATTGCTAAATTGTTCTTATTTCGCATACAGTGTTAAATGCTAAAATTAAGTTTTTATTCATGCTGCAGATTGAGAGAATTCCCTTGCATAAATTAATTTAATTATTTAGTACCAAAAAGGAAAATGCATTTATATGGAAACTGAAAATGTACATTTTTTGTTGCTGTAAAAACATATTTTTTGCATTTTACAATATTGAAATAGTGCACACAGGTCAATTTCAAAATATCCATAATTATATCCTTCTTATTGCTTAAAAGAAAATGATCTTACACATTCACATGTTATTTAAAAAAAATCACGTGACAAAATTAATACTCTTTAATTTCAATATAAAAAAAAATTCTATCTTACATCAGCAGTATATTTTGTATATTTCGTGAATATATAATCTCGTTAAAATACTAAAAAGATGAACAAATGCTTTGTAGATAGTAAATAATGTATATTTGGTACCAAAATAAGCCAAAATATTTCACTGTTTAAAGTAATGAAATGAATTACATTTTTAAGATCTATTATTAAAATTAAGCATTAAATGACTTTCTTTTTTTGTAGGTATCCCTCACCCTACTGTTACATGGTGGAGAGAATCAGTGCTAGTTGATGAAACATTTTCCCAAACAAGTCAAGGTTACGTAAGGAATGAGCTCGCGCTTCCAAAATTACACAGAAGTGACCTACTGGTAACTTATTCATGTCAAGCATCCAACACGAATCTCACCGTACCAGTATCAGCATCCGTTACCATTGATATCAATCGTAAGTACATATACATTATTACTGTTCTCTTTGTTTTATATGTCTTAAAAGGAATCTAACCATAAAATTTTACTATAGTCTTTTTTTTCAATTCTTAATATTAACTCATATGTTTCCTTCTATATTTATTTATTTATTTATATGTCTTGTTCAAATTTTCAATCGTTTATAAAATACTTTTTATTCATTCGATCAAGTTCAAATAATTTTTTCAAACTTGTAATGGATGACACTTGATGTTTATACAGTTTTTTAAAATAGATTCAAAAATTACCGGTTAATTAAATTAATTAATTATCGGTTTTTCAGGCAAACTAGCCAAACCCGGTGTACATTGTAACAACAATGCAGACAAATCATGCTCTTTTTTCAATTCCTTTTATTAGTTCACTCTCTCCCTATATATATATATATATATCTTATAAAATTAAGTATTCATTCAATCTGGCAATAACTTGTTTATTGTACTCAGATTTAGCGCGGGCTCTGCATTTTAGAATGCAAATTTTAGGTAAGTTACCTTTTTCTCATAATGGATTTAGAATTTCTATCCATTATTTTCAATAGGTGTTTGCATGGTAGTATTAACAGAATGGGGGAAGGTTGGCTGGCCCCAAAACATGTTCAACCCCCCTTTTATGTAAATTATTTTATTTTTAAGCTGTCCTAAATCAGCAATGTTGATAATACTGTAGCATCTATGTTTTATATCTTTTTAAATTTAACTCTATTATTTAAATTTTTCTTATTTCCATTTAAAATCTATTCTCTGGTTATCTGACAATTTCAATTCTTTTCAGTTTGATCATGTTTGCTCATCTCTCTCTTGTAGAGAAATTTTGATTAATATATATATATATATATATATCTTGTTCAAATTTTCAATCGTTAATAAAATACTTTCTATTCATCCATTCAAAGTAGGAATTGACTTAACTTTTTTTATATTACTTGTTTGACTTTACATCAAATTTATTTTACCTGTTTCTTTATAATGTAAGAACCAATTAAATGATTTTGTACTTTGATATGTAGTGGGTATAATTTTTAATTAGATTTAAAATTTAATGACTTTTTGTTAAAAAGTCATATTAGTATTTTTAAGAAAAGGTTTACATTTAAATTTCCAGAGAAACCTATCTGAACCAAATTTTTTTTCTTTAATTTTTAAAACCCCTCTGTAATCCTCTTAATCAAACGAGAGTATTCTGATATTTCTGATTTAGTTTTGCAGCTGTGGTTTTTATTTGGAAATAGTAATATTGATTGATTTAATTGTGAAAAATAATTCTGGAAAACATTAAAAGTTTTAATTTAGAAGAGATATTTGAAGTTAATTTATCTTAAAGGCTAGTGAGACTTAGATTGTAAAAAAAAATCCATTCAGACATGGAAAAATAGTATGAATATAAGTTTCGAAAAGTACTAAAATCATGTAATTAGTTTCAAACATTATATTTAGAGTCGCCATATATTTGTAATTTCCTTTCCTCTTTTTCCTTCTGTAATGCAAGAACCATTTAAATGGTTTTTGTACTTCAATGTGCAGTGGGTATGACTTTTAATTAAATTTTAAATTGAATGAATTTTTCTTTAAAAATTCATATTAGTATTTTTTATAAAATATTTGCAGTTAAATTTTCAGAGAAACTTATCTGAACCACATTTTTTTTTCAATTTTTAAAACCCCTTTTTAATCTTTTTAATCAAACGAAGGCATTCTAATATTTATGATTTATTTTTGCAGCTGTGGATTTTATTTGGAAATAATAATATTGACTGATTTCAATGTAAAAAATAATCTTGGGAAATATTAAACGTTTTAATTGAGAAGGGATATTTGTAGTGTATTAATCTTAAAGGCTAGTGAGACCAGATTGTAAAAAAAATTCATTCAGGCATGAAAAAAATAGCATGAATATAATTTTCAAAAAATATTAATCATGTAATTAGTTTCAAACAATATATTTAAGAGACACGATGTGTCTATAATTTCCTTCCCCCAAAATTGCTAGCATCATAGAAAAATAATATCTGAGGAGACTCTTGTTTTACAGTACCAAACCTTTTAAACTAAAATAAAAACTTTTGATTAAATTTAACAAAAATAAATCAACTATTTTTCACATTTCATATTTTGTACCTTTACATTTATTTTTTATTTGTGCGCTAATTGTGATGGGAGTATTAGACAGAGATTAAATATATAGATAGTAAATAAGTATGTATTCACAAAAACACAAAAGTAATAAATATCATAGTTTATGGTTATGAATATATTTGTATTTATCAACCAAATATTATTTAAAATTATATCTCTATCAATGTATTTTAGCTGTTTACTTTTAAACTTCTGGGTAATTTTTGTCCAAGAAGTAAAGTAAAAGGTTCTTTTTATTCTGGAAGTTATTTGACTCGAAATTATATAAAAATTTAATTGACTTGAAAAACAAATTACAAGAAACTCAGAAGTTATTACTTTACAGAAAAAGCAAATAATTCTAATTTTTTATCAATTGTCTGAAAATAGAATTACTAAATATTTCAAAAATTAAAACTTTAAGATTATTTCATTAAATTATAATTTAAATGTCGAAGTTTTGATTCTAATAGCATATACACAAAGGCTAAAATATGTGTATTATAAGGAAGTTTTATTACAAAGTACGGAATTATGTGTCTCCTAGAGTAATTGTTTATTAAAGATGTATTGCAAGTTTAATTTCAAAGAAAAACATGAGGTTTAACCTTATGATTAAACACTTATTATCAAATATATAATACTTGAAATATAAAATATAACACTGTGTATCGTTAAACGAGTATTACTGCAAATTTCTATATGAATGCACAACACCGCACGTTTACATATGCTTGAACAGAATTATACATATGAATATGTGCGAGTATATATTTCTTCTATATATTATACCATAATACAGACGGATCTACATTTTATGAATCTCTATTTTGTGAACATTTTCCTGGAACCAAGAATATTTTATGATTTTCTTCATAAATTATAGTTTAAAAAAAAACTAAAAAATACCCTTTTAAAATTAATCGAACTAAGTTGTAACTTAATCTTTAAGTCGCCAAGTCTGGAAATGAGATCTGAAATTATTCGCCAGAAGCGAGATGGAATCTGAAAATGGGAAACAGTTAATTTTGATGATCCTGATCAGGACGATGGAGCAAAATTATAAGTTATTGTACTGTCATCGGCTCTGGACAAGTGAGCAAAATTTCGAATTAGTCTGATCTTTTAAAGTGGGTTAAAATAGAGTTCAAAGATTCCGTTACATACAAGTGAAGCTTATAAAAGGGCGTTAAAAAACCTCTAAATAGCGAAGTGCAATTCCCATTTAATGAACTTTTTCTCTTGTGATTCGATTTTTTATTTTCTTATTTTTAAAATATTTCTGGACATTTCAAATTATTTTCTCTTTTAACACATTTCATGAAGATCAATAACCTTAAGCTGGTTTTAACAGCTACCGAACTCAACCAAGAGCAATAAAGTTGGCACAATCTTTGAAAAAAAATATGAATAAAATTAACAGATCTTATCAGTGACTTAATTTAAGGACGCGTGTGGTATCGTATGCTGGTTATAAGATAATGTATGTACATAAAATTATTTGCAGGTAATTAAATTAGAAAATTTCATTAAAATTCATCAATTTTAATACGAATTCATTTTTTTAAAGTTCAAAATACTGTGTATTCCTGAACCATTTATTCCCCCTTTGTTTTCTTTGAAGATTTCTTTTGATGTGGGTAGGATGTATAAAACAGTATATATATATATATATATTTATTTACAAAAAAGTACGAGTAGTTACTTTTTCATTAACGTACGGTGTTTATGAACTTATAATTTGTTTTATGTGGCTTTTAAAGTATATTAAAAGAAAAATTTGCATTTAAAAGTTTTCCACATAACGAACTTTTTTCGGGATTTTTCGATTTCGTTAAAAAAGGGCGCTTGTATATGTACTATATTTAGTGTATGTAGCATGTATATATAGTGTACTACGTCTATAAATATATGTACAATAGAAATATATATATTATTCTGAAAAATATTTATAAATATATTTTGTGCAGATTTTTATACTTATATTACCTTTCTGCCAATCTGTTACAGTTATGATGCTTTCCTATTCTTTTTATTTGGAATTTAAATTCAATAAACTACTCACACGCTTCTCGCGGGAAATAACATTTTCTCTAATCTCCAGGGGAAACTTTTCTCTAGGTAAACAAATCAATAAAATAATTCAATTCTTTTGTATAGCTAGAGAATATGTTCAAAAATATAATCTCCAGAGGGAAACCAATTCAGAAAATGAACTTAAAAACTAAAAATCCAGGGAGCGAAAGTGTTTCTCAGTTACGTGATACTGAAATAACTTGTAAAAAAAGAAGAGAAAAAAAAGAAGAAGGTTGATTCCATATCAATCCATTTCTGCATTGTCTACTTGAGCCCTGATTGTCAAAAAAAAGGAGAATGCACAAACTGACAGTCTCTCACAGCTTCGTTGCGGCCAAGAAGAAAAAGAAAGTAAAGAAGTAAGAATAAATAAAGAAAAAAATTCTCAAGGAGCCAGACAAAAAAAAAATTAAAAAAAGAGGATGAAAAAAAAAAAGATTTAGAAAGTGGCCCTTCTCTCGTCAAAGATCAGGATGTAAAAGAAAAATGCAAAGATAAAACGTTGGCTTGTTTTCTGACAGTTTTTCCACGGCAGAAATTCTAATAAGATTAAAAAGGTTGACTGGAGCGTAAGGGATGTTTTTACTTTGTTTTGAGATTAATGTTGACTTGTTAGTGCATATGTGATGAAGAAGTAGAATGGGTTTGCTTTTCTTTTGTTGATTTTTTGTAAAGTTGCAGTATATTTGCCTTGTGTATAGTGGTTTTAGAAAATTAAAAGAGATGATTAAATTTAGTAATTTCAGCAGTTCAAGCGGAAAAAATGTGGTGTTGCAACATTTTTTTTATGCATGCGTAGTTTGTAACAACATTTTATTTCATAAAATTTACTTTGGATCTTAGTGTGTGCCCTTAGAGCTAAAACTTTGGAAATTGATTTTGTTAATATTAGAAAATAACAACAAAAAAAAGGGAATACAGGAAAAATAAATTCTGTAAAAAGTAGTTTGATTTATACGGTATTTACTCAATGGCCTGTTTGCATTCAAAGTCGCTTACAATAAACCGATCGATAATTTAACTGAAACTACAGAAAAAACTTTATGAAACTATTTTTCTGAAAAAGGAAGCTGTTCACTATCTTGTGTAAAAATCTAAAGGTGAAAAGGTAAATATATCCCTGTAACTGCTATAAGGGAATACTCATATTAATAGGCCCACGTTTTATTTCGTTTATATATAATTCTTCAAGTATATATATACAAGGGTAAGTTAAAAGAGTAAATAGACTTTTGATGTTTCTCATTCCAAGGTTTGACAGCAGTGCTAGTGTTAAGCACTGACTGAGAGATAGTCAGCAACACTTCTATACAACCAAGGAGTAAAGAAGGCCATTGATTCATTTTTTGTTTGTGGGATATGTGATACCTGCACTGAATACCAATCATCACTTCCATCACTATACCCTCAACAACGACCACCCTTAGCGGTTGACGTCGATGGACTACCCGGATCTTTCGTTGTCACATAAGGAGGTTCATCCCAGTTTGAAGCACTCTATCCATTCGTAGATCTTGCATCGTGCCATACTGCGCTTGCATGCAACGAATAATTTCAGAGGGTTTCAC
The DNA here is from genome assembly GCA_019973975.1 of Trichonephila clavata. Taxonomy (NCBI): domain Eukaryota; kingdom Metazoa; phylum Arthropoda; class Arachnida; order Araneae; family Nephilidae; genus Trichonephila; species Trichonephila clavata. Next base: position 194,261 of record BMAO01036498.1, on the reverse strand, counting down.
ACCTACCGCTAAAAAATACGATTCGCTGTCCTTTCCTCTTTGGTGCAGATCAAAAACAGAAGTGCCATGTTGAACAGTCTGCTACACCCCAACGACTACGAGGAAAGACGAGTGACACATTGTATAGAAATTCTGGCGACCTCCACTCATTCAGCACTGGTTACTATTACTGTTTGCTAAATCTTGGGAAGAGAAATTGCGAAAGTCCTATTAGTTTTTAACTTTCCTCGTGTATATACATATATATATTCTATTATTTTAAAGCATTAATTGTTTTATTGATGGTAATATAAAATATCTTTACTTTGTGGTGATAGTATTTGGCACCTTGATTAAAACAAAACTTATAATTTAAAATCTTTATGCAAAATAATGTATAGTTTCAAAATAAATCTATAATAGTTAGTCTCTTGCATTCAACTTAAAGAGTTCAAGAAACAATAACAATTTTTCTATAGAAGAAAACTCTATCCCTGATATTTATTCCCTTTTCATGTTTAAGTAAGTTTTGCTAATTTAACTCGGTTTTACCCTAATATATTTTAATCTCGCCTCTCTCTTCTATCTTTCATATTTTCAGTAATTTTTAATTAGTTAAAAATTAATAATAATTATGTTCAGCTATTACTGATATATTCGAACTAAGCATTGCCTTTATTTATTGATCGTTGTAATAAATATTTAACCCTGTTTCCTTAAGATACAAGGACCATGAGTGAAATTTCCCTATTAGTTTTCTCTGATAAGTATAGTGGCAAATATTTTTACAAAATCCCCTGAAGAAATTTAGAATTAAATTATGTCGATGTTCAAGAATTTACGTATTTACTTTATTTAGATTTTAAAACTTTTCTTAACGATTTGTAAGTAAATTAGTAAATTATATGCACACATTTGCGCGATAGTTATACCCGTAATTTTGATACTTGATATATGCACGCTATTTTTAGCGCGTTTTTCACGTAGTGTAAAAAAGCGCTATTAGGACGCAAGTTTCGTCTTCGTCCTCGTCTTCGTTCCATATTTTGTCGTACCTTTTTCTCAGTCAATAAGCAACCGATTGACCTCGGGTTTTCGGCATTTGGTCGCATTTGTGCCCTAGATGAGCCGAATCATTTTTAAATTTAATAATTTTTAAATTTTTTTTAAAATTAAATTTTTTTTTTTAAGTATAGTACTACTTTTTGTTAGTAAAAAGTTCATTAGTTGCGTTATTATAAAACACAACATATGAAAAACGCGCTAAAATTACTTGGCCATGCCAATGATTGATATCTTGTTTCTTAATTGTTTTGTATCTTTGGAAATAATTTGTTATCAGTACGGTAAGCATTAGCGAATTTTTTTTTGGCGCGGTTTTAAGTTTGCCAAGATTTGGGTGCTTAATAGTTTTCATTTCAAGATTACAGCCTAGCTCTAAGAACCCGGTTTGAAAATAGTTTTTAAAAATAGCCTATTCTTGATGAAAGCGTTTAAAACAGTAAACCTACAATGATATTAGAAAGATGTAAGAAGTAAAAATAAGCAAGGACATACGTACAAGGGGTGATCAAATGAAAAGGTACGAAACGACACGGTGGGTACAAATATAGACTTTATTCAAAATATACACCATAGGCCTGAGCACAACGATCCCACTGATGAACAAGCCGCAGGATTCCTTGTTCCCAGAATTATTGTGGCTGTGACGAGACCCAGTCCTTCACAGTGTCCTTGAGTACGTCGTCCGAGTTGAAGCGCTTTCCTTTCAGGTGTTTCTTCAGTGGACCAAACACATGGAAATCGCAGGGTGACATGTCCGGACTGTAGGACGGATGGTCCAACGTCTCCCATTGGAACTTGTCCAGTTCCATTTGTGTGACTCTGGAGACGTGTGGACGCGCGTTATCATGGAGCAGAACCACACCCTCCGTGAGCAGCCCCGGTCTTTTGTCCTTGATGGACCTGCGTAGGCTTCGGAGTACACATCGGAGTTAATGCTTTTTCTGTGCTCGCATCATTTGGACGCCGCTTTTTATAAGAGCCTTTGCTCTCTCCTGCGCATGCGGGCACCCGCGCATGATCCGATGCCAGTCAGAGTCTCCAATGGCATCCCGAGATGTCTCGCTACATTCTCCCTTGGCGGAATATGCAAATATTTAACTGTTTCATTTTTATGTCGTTTCGTACCTTTTCATTTGATTACCCCTTGTATATTTTTGTTAAAACGGCAGGGAAAAATATGAATACCAGGATTTTAAATATATATATATATATAATATAAAGTAATTATATAAAAGTGTGGGGAAAAAAAGAACAGGAAAAGTGCGTAAAATAGATTGAGGGAAAAAATACGAAGAAAGTAACAAGTAAAAAGGTTTAAAACGTAAAAATGTTTGGTTGAAAAAAAGAAATTACTGTCTGGAGAAAAATTAAGATTGTGTGTGGAGAATGTTGTAAAAGGTTATGAATGTGACTCCACGACTCTCACTCTCTAAGCAATATGCCAATCAGCCGACCAAATGAGTGTTTATTTCTATGAATTTGAGGAAGGGTCACTCCTATAATAAACAATACATTTTCCTAAATTCCTACCACGCAATATAACTTTTAAATCTTCCTAGTCAATTGGAAGGAAGCTTGGTTTCAAAATAACTGAAATCAAGGAAATGAGTAAATGTTAGGTGTTCATAACCTTTCTCGTTCAACCTTTCATAAGATAATTCTAAATAGCAGTTATTGCTGATTATCGGTATACAACGTAAATACATGCTTACAGTAATACCCTGAACATATAAAATAGGTGGGTCTAGGTTATGTAATCACGTATGTCGAACTTATGTATGCCGTGGTATAATTTCGTATATAAGTATATGTACCTTGTTTTTATTTGGGGACAGAGGTGAAAGAAAATAGTAATTTAGAAAAAAAAATGTTTAACAAAATCTTAGACAACACCAATACAAAATCGCAAACCGAAGGTATTTGGCTGTAGAAGGTTTCATAAAATAAAGCAAAGTAGTCTGCCGACTCAAATAATATTTTTCCCCCGAAAAAGAAATTATTCGTTGTATGCTAATAATCTTTTATTCCTCGTGTTGAAAAAAATCCGCTCGTCTCTGAAATCTATGTTTTCTAAAATCTGTAACCCTGTTTCAAATAAACAGATAACTTCTCTCATATTCCTTTCTCTTATGTTTGATCTAAAGACACAAGTTCTTTAATGTCTTGTTCTTGTTCATGCATTTCTATGAGATCATTAATTGTCAGTCCCTGAGTGTGGGAATGCAGCAGTTCTTGAACGTCATCACTTTCCACTTTAGAATTTGTTTGTCTGGCAAAATCGACAACTTCTTCCATAACATTACCAATTTCGTCAAGCCCTATCACTGATTCTGCTTGAGTTAAGGTGACGAAAGGAAAAAGTGCTTAGTAAAGAGACGAATCGTTGAGATTTGAAAATCGCTTAACTTCGAGTTCGTATAAGTTGGGGTAACGTAAGTCTAGACAGCATACATATAAGATTACAAAATACGTACAGGACTGAAAAATTAAATGAATTACTGAAATTAAATGTGAACATGAGATCTAATCAATTTGTATAAAGAGAAAATACTAAAGGGACGATCAAACAGATGAAATTATAAGTTGTTGGTTTTCAAGTTGTTCATGAGTCTGGTCCGAATTTGAGACTTCAATGTATACATACCAATGTATACATACATGCTCAAAGTAAAATGTGAAAATAATACTTTGCTCCCCTTATTAAAAAAAGGATGGTCCTTCAGGCTAAGGGAATATAAATGTTCGGAATTATCTTAACTAAAAACAATTTCCTATTTCCTTGAAGATTATTAAAAGATTTTAAAGCATGGTATTTCCTTTTCATGATGTTTCTGTAGAATGATGATAAAAAATATAATTTGTAATATTTTGATTGCCAATGTGCCTAATATTTTTCTTAAAAACACTTCAATCAGTTTATTTTATGCATTTTTTTGCGAAAATGCAATTTTAAATATATCTCTCTTACGAGCCCAGACTCAATGATTTACTTTGAATGAAATATGACAAATTTAATTAAATTTCGCTTTTCAACCAAAATTATATTTTTAAGTAATTCAAAGCAAATTTTCTGCTCTAAATGTAATAAATGCAATAGTTGCAACAGTATTCTTGAATTTTAATCTAAAAAAATGATAAAATTAAATTCACAACTTAACAATTCTTCAAAAGATAACTGAAGCCCTTTACCAAGAAATACTTTTATTTATTACATGGAAACAAGATATCTTGAGAATTCATAAAGCATTGTTACTTTTTAAAGTTTGTTCTTTAATTTGAAGCAAAAATATCTGTTTAAAAATTTATTAAAAAAAATCTATTTTGTATTTTTTTTAGCATTTGAAGTACTATTTATCTTATTCCCGATTTCCAAGCTACTTTTTCTAAGTAAGAAATACGCTAAAAAGATTGAAATTAAAATCCACTTTGAGAATAAATTAAACACGATAGCGAAATATTTTTCCGGGAATGTTTTTTAAAAAAAATACTCGTAGAAGAAAACTCTACGGGGTTTAAAAAGCTTAGGTACTTTTTCTTCCTATTTTTAAATATAGTTTTATGAGAAATTTTCTTAATGACCTGATGTTTATCTTAGAATATTCAGAAACAAAATATAAAGTTTATGAAAACATGATTCAAATAACTCTTAGTCAGTTTTAAAGCATAATAGCATGCAAATAAACTAAATTTATTAAAAAATATTTAAAATAATTTGTTAATGTGCGATAAATATCTCCTTAAATTATCTGAAAAATAAACTGAAAGCTAATTTTGTATCATATGTTTTGAAATCAAAAGGATATTAATGTCAGGCAATGTCAATTATAATGTATTAAGTTTAATCATAAGCTCCTTCCATCGCGGCGTAGGAAAAAATGATATTTTTTCAATTTACATAAAATTAAATCACTGTTTACATTTGGCAAAATATACTCAATTATTTACAAGTTTCATATAATTGTTTTATTTAATATTATAAGTAGTATTTATTAATTAGTTAAGTTATTAGATAAAAAATAGGTAAGAATAATTACAGAAATCCTACTGGGAATTCAATTTTTATTATTTAGGTGATAAATACAAGTTAATGTTCTTTAGCAAAAATGCTAAATAAATAATAAAATGTAAATAAATAAAAATAAAAATAAAATATAACATTATAAGATGAGAGTGCGTTAACAGCACCCTTTATTATCAACATTTCTCACAATATAATTTTTGTCATCATAAAATTCTTAATACAGTTTAAAGTCATGAAAATTCGACACACAATAACCCAGCAGTCCGGATAAATCGGGCACACCCCCTTGCAAGTCAGAAAAAGACCCCACGTTCAAGGTCCTACCAGAAAATGATGAAGATGTTAAAGTTACCGACAAGCTCCTGAAACATTACATTGTGAGTAACTAAAGACTGTCGAAACCACAATCAAGTATTTTGATCAGTGAGAAAAGTTGGTAATGAACTTAATGTCCCTTTGTCATCTTTGTGATGATGCAGCAAAACACAGAATGCAGTACGGAAGACAACAGGACATTACAAAGATTTCTTTAAAAAAAGTAGCCAGTTTTTCTAAAGTCGGCTACATACTTTTTATTATAGACATGTTTATGTTTTCATAATGTATTTTTTCTAAGGTGTGGGTCAGGTAAATTTTTCATTTTCTTGTATAACTGCTCTACTCTTTCATAAAGTACATAGTTTTTCAGTGTTTAAAGAAACTCGCGCGTGGGCAGTTCATTTTCTGTTGTATTCTCAAGTAAACAATACATACAAGTGCAGTACAATATTTTCAGAGTAAACACTCGTACTTATACTTTAATCTCATTCTCGGTAATCTGGTCTTTTCACAAACTTGTCCACCTTTCGGTCTCCATTAAGCCTAGATTTCAGGACTCTACTGTAGTATATTTATAAGGAAGAAATTAAATAAATTTTTGTAATGATGATGTACATTTTTGCAACACAACTCACACCTTTATCTTTTTTTTATTTAAAATATTCTTTTTTACATTTTTTGCAAAAATTGAACAATATGTACCACATATATTACTTATATCAAAAATTTGGAAGCCTAAGTAGGATTTTGATATTGATAATGCAATTTTATGTAAATTTACCGTTACAGTTTCTATCCGTTATCCTATAAATCTGTAACTTATGTTAATATCCTGGAGTAATTATTTTTAACAACGTCATTTTAAAGTCCCTGAGGAGCTGTATGAAAGTAATTCGCTTTAACAATTCCGTTGTTTCAGTGCAACTGACAGTTTATATCCGTTTTCTGACATCAAAGCTCTTATCGAATTACAAATATTCGAAACTATCGAGATAAGGAAACGCAAAACTTCGAAACGTATCCCTTATTTTCAAATAAACGGATGTAACGGAGAAGCAGGTAAATTTATTTGATAGGTGCATTTTAAATCAAGAAATATTCTGTTATTTTAAGACTTTAATGGAAGGTAATCATATTTTACGAAAGATTATTTGTTTATGGATGTGTCGGTTGTTTTTTATTTGAAAGGAAAATATGGATATATTGCATGAAATTCTGACATTAAAATATATGGTTCTTGTAAATTATCTTCCTTTTTATTGTTTCTTGACATGATTTCAATATACTGTACAATTTGCATTTCTGTTAAAATGATAAAAACTTATGTACAACACAATTTTATAAATGTAATATGAATACGATGGTGTTACAATTGGAATATTTTAGCAATAAAAATAAAAAGTATTTCTGAGGAAAATGATGGTTTGGATTCAGTACAATATCCCTGTATTTGCGTTCATGCTTACAAGCCTAAGTAAGAAACATATATTTAATTCAATATACTTGTACATTGATGGGAAAACCCCAACACAAAGAAAAAGTTATTGTAGAGTAATGAATATTCGGAAAAACATTTGTCTAGGTGAGATATTTAATTTGTTTAAATTTCAAGCACAAGATTAATGCCAGTGTGAAAAGAGCTATTTCAAATGTGAAATGATGGTACATTAATAACCGGTGTTATATTCCAGAATTTTGAATTTAAGCAAGCAAACTCGCATGCATTCAAATTCAAATTTCGTGAGTACAAGTGCTGGATGCCAGTTTGTGGAATAAAGCTCTATGGCTTTTACACTTGGTCGGGCAATACACGGAGAGTTAACTCTGGTTGTGGATTATATCTGAAGGTTTCATCCAATTTTGTCTCATTCGTGCCCAATTGGTGATCCAACACATCGGTTATCTGTTGAGCAGCGATTCTTAAACTTCCGACCACCGCGTCCCCCTTAACCCCTTAATTGCCCCAGATGTGCATACTCTTCCTTCCAACGGAGAATTTTCCATTTCTAGTTCCACGGCTTTGGAGTACAATAACATGACTTTGATATAGTACTTCTAAAGAATTTACTTATCTGGGAGAAGAGGTGGGAAAGAGGAATTAAGGGGTATATTCCAGGAATGATGTAACTCATAGCTAAGCAGTTTTTCTTGTTTCTTCGTTTCAGTGAGCACTTTTCTGTTCATCATTTGCTGTCATTTTTGCTTACCGTGTGTAATAGGAGCTTTTATTAATTTTTTGTATTAATGCACTTAATGTGACACTGGGTATGAGTGCAACCATGTTTCGGGATATATCACAGAATTTATGAATTATAACTTATTTTTTATTATATTGTTGGCTCTAGAGATTAAATTTTTTATTTTTATTTTTTATTTTATATATATTTATATATATATATATAATATCTTTTTTTTCCTTCTTTTTTTAAAGTGGAAGTTAACAATTTTTAGAATAAAAAACACGCATTTTCCTTTCCCCCAATAAACCGCGTAACAACAAACGCCTGTGGGGAAAAACAGTGGCATTGTGGGGTGAATTTCGTAACTTTTCCTGTGTAGTTAAGAGGTTAGGGTATCAGCCTGACACCGTGAACCCCCTACCCGAAGATTTTGAACACTTCTCAGCATGGCTTAGTGAATTAAAGGCCAATCAATAATTCTAAGACTGCCTCTGCTACTTTATACAGATGTCTTTAATATTTATTTTTTACTTTATGAAAACAGTAAACATCTAATTTTAACTTACAAAATACTAATTTAAAATAAATAAATAATGTTCTAGCCTAGTAATTAGTTTAGTGATAAATTAGTACTCTAGTTTTTCTAAATTTTTCCACTAGACCTATCGGAGTCTATAGAAGAAAATCTTAACATTAAACAATAGACAATTGTGGACCTCCTAGAAAGGCGCTAGGGATCGCAGTGGTCCGTGGACCGCAGTTTAAGAATAATTGCTGTAGAGCATATGTTGTGCTACAACAGTGGTATGCGGGCACATATTATCCTTTTGGGAAACACATCCTTGATTGATGTTCGTAAATGGCAGAGCAACAGGTTGAATCTCCAGACTGATGAACGAGTTTAGAGTAAGGATAAGTGGAATAGCGACGACTGTCCTCCTTCTTTCATACGCGAAACTGCTTACCAGACCATATATTTGAAACAGCATATTTGTTCTTTGTATAAGGCGTTTATAAATATCCTTGCCTTTACTTTTTATAATAAAAATTATTATAATTTTATAATAAAAAATATAAATTTTATAATTAAAAATATACAAAAATTATAAGTTTTTTAAATTAAATATACAAAAATTATAAGTTTTTTAATTAAATATACAAAAATTATAATTTTATTGTAAACTTTATCATAATTTTCCATGCCGCCCATTCATTATAGTAGTTTGTGATGTTGACTGCTGTTCAGTTGGGCAGTCAACATCACTAACCACTATAAAGAGAATGGGTTCGAATCTCAGAGAAGTTCAGAAATCTCAGTTTGTAAATTATATCGCCTTTGTAGCATGGGGGTACTTTAAATTAGCTGTTGAGCCGTTAGTACTCGTGTGGAGTTGGTAGAACGGGAAGAGTTGTGGGAGACTCCTGACAACCTTCAGGGTATTCTTCCTCAAAATTGGAGTAAATCTCAAGAGTATATTGCCCTTTGCGTGATGAACTTTGGAGGCCTCAAACAGACACCGTCAGGCAGATGGCACATTAGAAATAACAACATAAATTCCTATAACAAAATAATGTGAATAAAATTTTCAATTAGGAACTATATTTGGTCTGTAGTTTAGATCGGTAGCTAAGATCTCTTTTCTAACAAAGCGCTTGAAAATCATGGTCTACATGAACCACCAGGAGACGAAATAAATTTTGAGGAAGTCCACAAGCAAAACAATGCCTTTAGGAGGTCCATAATATGAACTAAAAGTTTCACGATGAAAAATTGTTAACAAAATAATATGGCAAAAATAATGAAATAAGGCTCTAGAAATTTGCAGAAATATGACAGGAATCCAAAGATAGAAAAAGAGGTGTTTCTTGGAACTTTTTTTAGTTAATGAAAAGAAAACAATCCTTTTCGTAGAAATATTTCTTTTAATATATTATAAAATAAAATAAACTATCCTAAAAATCATCTTAGTTTAAAGACATCACAATCGGTACATTACTTAATAATCGAGAAGAATATGACTAAATGATAAATTCATTACATCATTTTAATTGAAAATATATTGTTTATAAACTTAGTAACTTAAACTTAGTATGTTAGTTTTTTATAGTGTTTAAAGGTTTTATTGATTCTCAAAATTTCAGCCCTGTGAAGTACAAGTTTATCAGATCTGTTAGCCAAAAACTTAAAATACACAAAGTGAACTAACTAAAAAAACATCCCATTCATCAAGAAATCAGTATACTCTATGACTTGAAACAACTACTACAATACTTCGGAATTGAAGGGGGGGGGAACGATTTGGACGTATTTTGGAGATATTTCAATTCATACTGCTTCCGCCTCTTATGAAACTTCTATTGGGAGGTTAATTCATTCACTGTTATTGATCACATGTATTCAAATGAGAGCATGCCTGGATGAACCAAGGAATTGATACAAATCAAAAGAAATTGAGAAATATTGTACATTGTTTACCTGGTAATGTCTGTAATGTCTCGTGCAGTCTTGGTGAAATTAAGCTGCAAAAAGTCTTTGCAAATGCCGGCAATTTATATTAGCTGTTACAGATTTAAGATATTAAGGCAGCTCACACAAGTAATACCTTCAGACAAATGATCAGTATAAGATGCAAAATGCAAGAATTGTAAAATTTCTCGCCTTGATGCAACAATATTTTCATAACACTAATAAAATGTTGCACAGCCAGAATTGTGATATGGAGAAACGAAGACGTCATTCTTTTTTCCCAATAGGTCATTCTTTAATGCTTAATTTCAACTGCACACACTTGTGGTATACAGTCAAAGGTAAGGGAAGCTATAAGTACTGTTCAAATTCCTTTTTGATGAAGACGAAGGCAAAAAGTACGAGGTGATCCAGATTCTTTTGTAACAGATTTGAATTCTTACATTAGAATTAAAATACTTCAGCGCGATCATTATTATCACGCACACAACATTTTTATCCTTACATTGCGTATAACGAGGATGGAACAAACTCTTACTGATAGAGCAGTTCCCCTTATAACCTCCGGTTGTATATTCGCATTACTATGCTAATTATGTTTTAGAAAATTTATCTGTTTGTGAGTTAAAATACGTACTATTTAAAAAATAGAATATTTTATTTCTGTGACAATAATCAATACTCATATAATTGTAATTATTAAAAAAATTAAAGACACCATCTTTTTTTTATTTAATTGTTCCTTATTTGAATAATATTAAACATGGGATTTTTACATATATCAATCACTTTGAAAATATTCTTTATATTGCTATTTTTTCTTCCAACTGCAATTTAACTACAAAGTTACATACATATAACATCAGTGTATACAACTAATGCTTCTTCATTTTATTTAAATTAGAATTGTATTTGTCTGTACTTTGTTATAAGAAATGAGACTCCCTCAACGAAATTTTCTCTTATACAAAAGACTGCTTGCAGCGAAGCCAATCACCAGTAGTTCAAATCACTTTTCAAAAAATTTCAAATTAATCCATAAAATATCTCATGATTTATATAATGACGGCAAGCAAGCACTGATCGCCATCCAAATCAACGAAATTGATGACTTTAACCCCAGCCGTGTCATCAAATGGCAGTGAATGTGACGTAAAGTAAAAGCAAAATAATAAAACTCTGATAGATGGCTTAATCATCTCCTAAACCAGGAATTAGTCTCCACGCTTATCCATGACTTACAGTAATAAGGAACATAACTCACAGACTCCATCAAGTGTGTCGAAAAGAAAGTTCTACTCAAGACGTGGGGAAGTGTGGGAGAATAAATTGTCAACGCAAGGTCCTTATAAGGCTCTAAATGCAGTATGTGAAATATCTAATACATAAGAATTGAAATCGATGAGAAGGTATTGGTGGAATAAAAGGCTTATTACAAAAGCAGGAATAATAGACGTGATTCCTAAGAAAGATAGCTGAAATTTAAGTATTTATTCTCCTTATATAAATTCGAAAATGTAGGTATTTCATTTTCCTTAGAGATCATTACTTTTCTATTTTACTTGGGTTAATGTACTAATCTTATAATAACACAGGATAAAATTTTTATAGATGTTGCACATTTATTGATTTCCTAAAGTTCTGTTCTTCGAATTTTATTACGGACCATTATCCTGCCTTATTTTAACTGTATCATGATTCTAGATGGGAAAATTGACGTCAAATTTAAAATAGTCGCTTTGAAAGCTAGAATTTTGTTTTCAATTGAATACTTGATTTTTCTTTGATTTTTTGCTTCAAGAATTGTTTCACCAATTTCTGTTCAAAATTAGTATTTGTCACTCCATGAACTAAGGCCTCATATTCTCTCTCTTTGAAATCAAATACTATATTTCACAATTATTTTGATATAGGATACTTAAAAGAAGGAGAAATACTAATGTAATAAAATTATTCAGTAACATAAATTTAGATTTATAAATATTACAATGTTTATAAATGTTTAAAAAAACTTTATTTTTAAGAAAAGTTAATATTTTTTTTACTGTAAATTTATTAAAATATACTATATATAAGAACTATATATATATACACAATATATATATAAAATATAAAAGACAAAATACATTTGTAAGTTATTGGCTTTACTAGACCACATAAACGATGTGTTAAAACTGATCAATTACATATTCTTTCAAAAAAGTACACATATATATTTACACATAATAATATACAGGGTGATTCATAAAGAAGTATACAGTTTAAATGAATTATAAATAAAGAACAATATAAGATAATATAAGTAACGTGTAATATAATTTTCTGGGATTAGTTTGTTTTGTTAGAAATAGTAATAGAGGTGTGTATATGTGAATCCTTACTCAGACGAGACACATTGAACCTGTAATTCCTTTATTCCTAAACGCGTGTTAAGGTACCTGATTAAAACACATCAATAGTGGCTTGATACGTTGCTTCAGCTCCCCTAAATCAACAAAAAAGGGGAAGCATGGATACCCCCCTCCCATACTCCCCCTCTTCGTACTCCCAAAGAAGAGATTTCACAGATCCAAAATGCAGTGGCGTAACGGAGAATATTCGCCCCCCCCCTCCGGCAAAGTCAGGTTTTGGGCCCCAAGAATCTTACAAAGGATTGCAAAACCATAGGCTTTTGGCCCTTCGGAATCCTGTCCTCCCCAATGTAGGGGTGTGCGTTACGCCACTGCCGAAATTTGACTCCTGTGATAGTTTGCTCGCTAAAAAAGGAAAGGACCAAACATTTTCTTTCTGGACACAGCACAAAACACATTTAGGGAAACCTCGCACGTGTTTCACTGTGTCACTTTCCTCAGAGACGAGGTATAAACTTTAAGATTACATCTACCTTATGTTTTGCTGAGGTTGGGCGTATCTTTGACTATTGATTTTAACATCATCAGAAAAGTGTATACTTATTTTTGAATCCTCCTGTATATCCACATATTACTAAAAAAATTCACAAGCTAGGAATTTTCTTTAAATTTTTTGAATGTGTCTAAACAGGGTTTGATTCGGAGAAAAATTGGTTAACTCGTAGAAATATTATTTTTCGATATTGTCCCAGAATTTAGTCATGTTGCGTGCGTAGAAGAAATATTGTATAGGCAAAGAAATATTTTTATACTAATAAAAACATTCCATTAGTAATAAAATGAAAACATCATGCTCATAACAGTACATTGGGAAAACTAAGATCTCTGACTAATAAATATATTTTAAAACATTAATACTGATTACAAAATATGTATTCCTTAACTTTTAAACACAGACACCTCCAGACGTAAAAATATAGCACAGCATGCACCACTTTAACTTCATGCCATTAATTTAAATATACTACTAAACCCCGATTTAACAAATTCGAGACCGACATTTTTTTCTCTACTTCGGAGTTACTTCTTATATCTAGGTTCAAACAAAATACATATTTTTTTGCAGATAACTTTTGAAAGTTCTATAATAAGCAGCTACGCAAAAAATATATATTCTAATTTATCTTATTGATCAACCAATTATATAAACATGTACAGTAAATTTGTTTCTGTATATATATTTATATATATGCATGTGAGTATGTATAAATCTTTATTTTTGTAATAAAAATAAATCAAAGGAATTTTTCAATTAATTATCCATTTCTTCTAAAATTTAAAGATTAAGTCGTAAAGTATTCTAAAGTAAATTAGCATAAATAGTTCTTTCTTACAAAGTAACATATGTTCTTTAAAAGTATCAAATGTTTTCCTTCTCATGCTTTGGTTTGTTGCTTGTCTGATTGAAATTTCAGTGTAAGAGGAAAAGAAAAAAACATTTAAAATGATAAATTACATGCATTTCTTTCTGAAAAATCAGATGTAATGTAACAATGGTACTTCAATTAATCTTAATTCAATTTTCTCTCTAAGAGTTGCAAAATAAAGGAATTAGAAAAGAAGATTTATGTAATTTCTAAGAGAAGAAAAGGAAACACAAATACGAAAACATTTGAAAGCCACTATAATTAAAATCTCATTAAAGTTGGGAAGATACTTCTAGGCACAGTTGTCTTTTTAAATAAATAAAGACATATATGTACCCATGTCCTGTACAAATTCATTCATTTTAATTTTAACAATCGAACTCTGGTATTTTGAAACAAGTTAGCCAGAGGGTTATTTTGTTCCATATTTTTTATAAAATTGTTCATGAATCTTACTACAAATAGAAATGAGAATATTGCCTACAGAGTTGAAGTAACGTGTAAAGAAGGGTTCAATGAAAATTGTAAGATTTAATCAGAAATTCTAAGATATACCTCAGAAATATTTTTATTCATTAATTGTCATTGAGGCATTAAATTATTTCTGAATAGCGCTGCTAGGGATTTAAATATTATTATAATTTTCGATTATGATATACACAAATTTTTTGTTATTATGTTGAGTAATAAACATCAAATTGTTATTAATATAATGGAGAAAATTATTATCTTTTAATGAAGAGAAGGCAAAAAGTAGGTAGAATAAAAGTAAACTCAAAGAATTTAATTTATTTGAATTTTTATTTTTTATTTTCTTATGCATATCAATATATCTCCAAAGTTATTTGTATTCTGTAAATCTGCATCTCGTAAAAATTGTATCACTTAAAGAATGATACAATTTTTTCTTTATTGGATACTTTTATCGAATTTATTTTACCTAATTTTCTCTTTTCATTCTCGTACCTTCTCAAACCATACAAGTAAAATTTTTCTAAGATTCCCTTAAAAAGCCGAATAACGATCTAAAATTTCAGGACTGCAAGTTAACTTTGTTTTATTTTCTCTTCCCTATAGTAAAACCTCTAGATGTCCGAATAACGAGTATCCAGCGGCACTTTTCAGCCGGACGGAAGGTCCAGCTGTCCTGTGAAAGTTCCGGTGCTCGCCCTAGGGCACAACTAACTTGGTGGCTGGACAACAAGCGAATTCAGTCAGGCAAGGAGACTGTGTCAGATAATTTGACATCTAGTTCACTATCCTTCTTGCCAAAGGCGGATGACAATGGCAAAATACTGTCCTGCCGGTCACAGAATCCGGCTCTCTCGAATAGTGCCATCGAAGATGGTTGGACTCTAACAGTGTTCTGTGAGTTGAATTTAGTTATACGTATCCTAGTTAAATTAGAGTTTATGCATAGTTCCTCTATTATAGACCTAATCTAGTTATAATTCTATGGCGATGGAATTGTGTTCTGCATTATCCAGATCTGTTTTATCAATTATATTGCATTCGGTGCTTAGGCTTCATTATAAAGCATGAAGCTAACCTGCTTTACATAGCTGGAATAATTTATTGCATTAATTTGATTGGATTTCTGATTCTTGTTTATAATAATACAATAATGCTAGGTTAATATAATTAAAATTTATGTACCAATATTTTATTTGTCTAAACAGTTGTGAAGAGTGAAATTTGAAGCGTTTATTATTTCGCAGTTTTATTTAATGTTAGAAGTTCAAAGAGTGCAAAATTTTAGATTGAATAAGTTCTCAAGCTAAATTTTCTAAATTTCTGTTTACAAGCCTCACTTTACTTACCTCATGTTGAGTAATACACTTCGTATTATAACGATATAAGTGGTAATATTTTGAAATACGTTTCATCTAAGTAAAATTAATTATGCATTGTTTGTTACGTTGGTATCATACATGGGAAAATCCTGAATATTAAAATTATTTCTCCGAAGAAAAACCGCTTTTTTTGCACGCCAAATTTGCATGTTTTGTTTTCGTGGATAACTTTTTTTTGGCCTTAATTCTGATTGGAACTATCTTGGCGAAAGCTCCATTGTCTTTATTACTCAAAATGGCTCTTTATTTGGAAGTATTCAAGGCAGTTTATTTCAAGAGATGTTTGTTTATAATAGGCAATAGTCATTTGATTACAATAACAGAAATATTTCAGTGTATCAATTTCATCTTTTTTTAAAGAATTATTGAGTTAGTAAGGCAAATTTTGACAATCCTTTATTAAATTTCTGAACAACTTGCATCCAATAATGTGGAGCTTAATGCTATTACACCCTGATAAAAGGAATTGAGCTCTAACTAAATGGAGCATTGTATTAAGACTGAATTAAATTTTAAAAAAAATTGGAATTCAGACATTTAAATGAAAAGTAAGTTTAGATAAGTTATCTATTTTAAGTAAAAAACAGTATTATTCTCTAATAAAAGAGTTCTTGTTATGTAAAAAGGTAATGTAATTTATGCATTAAAGTATTCATATGCTATTAAGATTACTGAAAAGTGAAAATATTCGCATTGCAGACTAATGTTATTTGAGTATAAAGCTTAATTTCAAAATTGAGAAATTTATTCAAATAAATTTCCTATTCTACTTCATTATTAATAAGCATGGCTTTTATAATGTTAAAAAATGTTTCTATGTAATTTTGTAATTATGAAATTGAATTCAAGTTATTGTAAACAACTATATATTTCTTGTTGAAGGGGAAAAAAGAATTAGTTCTCTCACTTTTTTTTTCTCTGATTGATAATTTGTTTTTTTTTCTATAAAGTTTTATAGTAGCATAGATATGTGTTAATATTAAAGATACTTTTTATATGCTTATTATAAGGAATACTGCTTTACTTTCTCGTACATTTAGAGATAAATGCATATGTATAAAGAGCAAAAGGAGATAAAATACTATTTATATAAAAATGCTTCTAACGACAGTTCTTATATCTTGTATTTATGTATTATAAGCAAGATTCATCATATTTCAATCATAATCATTCCTTTCAATGTCCCTCAGTTGTTCCTGAACTAAAATTGGTCCTGGGTGCCAACATACAGCCGGATGCCATTAAGGAAGGCACTGACGTGTTTTTCGAATGCAATGTCCGGGCAAATCCATGGGTCAACGAAGTGAAGTGGAGATTCGAAGGCTTTCCTCTCTACGGCAATACCTCAGCTGGAATCATTGTCTCCAATCATTCTTTGGTACTGCAAAAAGTGCGAAAGGAACATAGAGGATGCTATCAATGTGTAGCAGTGAATTCAGAAGGGGAAGGTAGAAGTGAGGAAGTTATGCTCAAAGTAAAATGTAAGCACTAATGTTTTCAGTTCTTATTTTATTTCAGTAGATCTCTTTAATTAATGAAACGAAATCTTAATTTTTTTAAATGTAAGACAGTTAAAAGTGACTTGCAATATTTGGTTTAGCTTTAAATGTTTGTCGAGTTTAGAATTATTAATCCTTTTGGCTTACTTCAATATTGTTGCCACACATTAAAATGTATTATTTTAAATCAATTTCTTTTAAATTACTAGCTAATATCTGAAATCGTATTCCAAAATCTAATTTAAAAGTATTCGAAAATACACAGGATAACTAATTTAAGTTAGTTCACTTTAGTAACTCAGCAAAGCATTATTAAACTACTTATCCAAGCTATAAAACATGTGTTAAGCTAAAATTGTTAAATCCATATTATAGGGCAAATCCACAGAGACATAAACGTAGAGATATATTTGTAAATATACCTATAAGTGGTTAAAAAAAGCATCGTTAAACATATGTCTGTTCATATTATGAAAAAATCAACAAAAGTAAATGTATTGAAATATAGGTACTGAAAGTAGCCATATTTTATCTTGCAATGTTAAAAAAGTTAAAATATGTTCCACAAAATAAAAACGTTGAAAATAAGTGAAATTTTCTCGTTTAAGATTATTGTATTAGAAGGAGATTATTACACATATATAAGTAGCAAGAAGCAAATACAAATCTGTTTCATATTCCACAATTGTTGTTTGTTCACAGGAATAAATTTTAAGTCATTTAAAGTATGAATAGAACTTAAGCAAACTGTATTATTATTTTTTTTTATCATAAATGATATTTTAGACGAATCAGAAAAACAACATTATGCGTAAATGTTTTGAATCAGAATCAAAATAAACAATATGGTTTCTAGTCATAGCCTTTAAATAAGGCCCGGGCATTTAAAATATATCAACTTAACTTTCAAAAAGGGAAAAAAAGAAACTAAGAAATCATGCCAAAAAGTAGAAATAAAATTTTTTAAAGTAAAAAATAATAGCCAAAGTCTAGTCTTATTGACAGCTTTCAACTTATAATATTTTTATAAGTTCTATTAGAAGGGGTTAAATGTACAGTTTACTTTTTCCGTGGTCGTATATTTCATAAAAACAGAAAAAATAGGAAATATATAACTTCTAAAAAGATTTATATTGAATAAATATCGCTGGGCAAAGATGGAAATAAAATCGATTCTATTTTCATCTAATTCAACGATTATATTTACCAAAAAAGGATGGTAAAAAAAAACTACAAGCATATACGTTATATATTTGTTCTTGAAGCGATGAAAGAGGGTTAAGGTTAGGCCTAGATGGCGCCACTATAGACCATATGAATTTCAAATCGTCTTGTGTCGCGGACATTGGGTGATGGACCGCCTAAAGTATTTCCACAGAAATAGAAAAAGTCTTTCACACAATTGTTGCAGCTAAATAACATATTCTTATATAGGACTCGAGCAAAGCATTTTGAGTCACTTTCCTTTCTGCATTTTCTTTTCGAAAATGGAGCTCTAGTTCTGTTTTTGTTACTTTTCGTTCTATGAATTGACAGTAAAAATCCCCAGACTGAGATTTCAGAACTTTTGACATAGGCGAGGAGAAAAAAGTGGGGCCTCATTTTCTTTTGAGGCTCTACGTCACTTTTTCAATGGAGACTACGAAGGCTGCTTTTACACATGTCATTTATGTGTCTTTTTATATCATATTTTGGTATCGTGGCTTTAGATATTCTGCAAAATCATTTTTTATCATATTGAAAAAAGATGTTAACATACAAACCAATAAAATGTAGTTTCTAAGCAAAAATACGTAGCTATAACAGTTTATTTTCAAGATATTTTTTATAAGCACACACACACAATAACTAAGTAGCTATTCATTCCTAAATAATATTGCAAATATTTATTTTAAGATTTTAACCTTTTTGTATGTAAAGACTTATGTATATATATATATTAATTGTATTCCTTTTTCACAGATGCATTTCATAAGGTTCTATTAACGTAATTTTTAAAAAAGAGAATAATACTTAAAAATGTATTTAGAGTCAAAAATCCTGTATTCGTTTGGATATCTGACATATCAGTAATATCGGGGTTTAAATTTTGTCACCCCTCTCCATTTTTCTAAATATGAAATTTCAAATAAAGAAATAAAGATACAATTTTAAAAGCTCAAAACTGACAATACTTTGAAAAATACAATTTTTTATACTTTTAGAAATTTTATATTCCATTTAAAAATTTAGCGGAAATATGATTTTATTTCAGTAAAAATTAATTTGGTGTTAATGTTTAAAATAATTATTATTTCACATTTTAAGCCGACTGGGTGGCGTAGTTTATTTGTCGCTGGCCTTCTGCAAACAAGGTTGCAGGTTCGACCCCGGCCCAAGTCGGTGGATTTTCATGATGCAGGAAATGGACAGCGGCCATGTCGTATGATTATGCGGCATGTAAAAAATACCTTGAAGTGCCCGTTTGGCTTAGGTGTTCTCGGTAAAATTAAACTCCTAAGTTCAGTTTCACATCGTCAGAGCTTAAATGCTCTATCTGGGGAGGAAACTGGGCGTCAAAATTACTTGCGGTAATCGGTATCGCCGATAAGGGGCCTCACTAAAAAGTGATACGAGCTTCTGGGGAATGAACTACGTCTGCAAAGGTAAAAAATACCAATACACAGTCTCATTAGGAAAAAAAAACATTTTCAGTCACTCTGAAAACTTTTAAAATGCGTAATTTTCAAATCTGGAAAAAGTAAGAAATAAAAATATTCTCATATAATTTTCAAAAAAAAAAAAAAATGTAATAAAATACAAGTAAAAAAAATAATAATCATTTACTCATGCGTGCAATTAAATGACAAATATTATCTATGAGATACTCAAAGTTCAACTCTCAACTCAGTGGCGCAACAGCCCATAAGGCCCAAAGCTTACTATACCCATCCCAGTATTCTTGACTTTGGACACTGAGCACACCTGTATGAGCAGATGTTCCGGCCCAGTGGTCAATCGAAATTGAAACCCCAGTGTTTTGGTTCCCAAGCAAGCTAGGCACTCATTTATAGACCCACTGAAGTGATAAAAGCTGATTCCACTTTGTCCAGCCTGGGATTTGAACCCCGGACCTGTTGGAAGCGCATATTGCAAAGCTAATCCTAATTAGTACTATCAAATTTGGAAGCCCTTTTACTAAAAGATGTTCTAATGTATGGGGAACCTTAAGAGGTAAAAGTTTTTGTTAAATTCTGACTCAAAAGAAATGTTTTTTTTATATGCAAATGTTTTTTTTTTCTTTCTCCTTATTGGTAATTTGAGACTTAAAAAAAAGCTTTGAATCTTAAAAGTAATCTGATCAAATTAATAATTTGATTAATACAAATACTTGGCCTCAAAGGGGTAAATTAAAATAAACCACATGTGTTTTTTTGGCACAATATGCATTCTTTCATAAACACCTATTATGATTTTGTGTATACCTCTTTTTGAAATTAGGATATTTCCCCATCTTATTTTCTTTCATTTATTTTTCAGATGCTCCAGTATGCCGGCATCCTAGCGTTGCCGTTCATGGTGTCGCTCGATATGAAGCTGTTAATGTTAGTTGCGAAGTGGAAGCTGATCCCCCACAAGTCAGTTTCCGGTGGGCTTTGAATAATACCGTCGAGAATATAGACATTCCCTCGCAATCATCTGAGGGGACTATTAGCACCGTTGTTTACACACCTCGCACAATGCTGGGATATGGAGCACTACTTTGTTGGGCCCAAAACAACATCGGACATCAGAAAGACCCGTGTATTATTCGAATAATACCTGCAGGTAAGTTGGAACTGCAGATTATTTTATATGTTAACTGTAAGACAAGAATCAAGTATTGTATTTGTAAATATGCATGCTATTAAATTTTCATAAAAGTTGATTGTAAGTTTGAAATATATGAAATAAATATTTTCCATGCAGATGGTATCTTGTAGCATTTACACATTTTATATATGTTTAGAAGTGTTTTTAAAAAATTATAATTATATTTTAAATTATGCAACATATTTGATATTCCACAATTTAAATTCATATATTGTACGAGAGAGTACGTATTCAGTTGGACCGAAGTTGCTAAATCCCGAAAGAAAGTTCGTTATATGGAAAATTCGTTATATAGAGGTTCATCTTTCATTTAAATTTTAAATTCATAAACACTACATATTTAAAAAGTAATTATTCACACCTTTTTGTAAATTAATTCATATTTATTTTACATATTTTACCTATTAAAAAAAAGAAAGAAAAACCGCAAGAAAAGTTTCCGGACGCATTTACCCACTTCCTGAAGAATTAAATATTTTTCTTTGATGCTCAAGCACTTAGGTTTTGACATTTTTGAGTTACAAGAAACTAAGTTACCAGAACGACTGAACAACACTACAAATGAACGGAGACTAGTTCAAGGACACTAGACTGCCCTGAGGGTGAAAGAGGATATCGAAGATGCTTCGAGTTAACTGGACAATGGAGATTAAATGTTGAACTTCTTGGATGAAATGCCCAGAATTATATTGCTCTCGGTGAGTTAGGCAGCTAATAAAACCAGTTCAAGGTTTTATTAGCTGCCTAAAATATGTTTAAGAGAGAATAACTTGAAATGGTCAGATGCTTTAAAAATAGAGAGAAAAAATTAAATCACAAGAGAAAAATTCGTTATATAGAAAATTTAAGTTCCTACTGGGTGGTTATTTTAAGAAGAAAATTGTGAAGTGTGTGTGTTCTTGGTTCTAGAAAAAAGTTCGCTTCATAGAAAAATTCGCAATATAGAGGTTCGTAAAGCGGAGGTTCGACTGTATTGTAAATCCGATGTATTCGAAAGCATGCTAATGGAAATCTTTATACTCATATTTACAACTTAACTTATTTGATATAACATTATGAAACAAATAAAAATTTACTTCAATTTCAATTTTTAGGCTGATTCAATTACATGTCAATCTCTGAGAATTTATTTTGTGTACGGCATAGTTTTGTGTAATACTTAAAGAACATGTTCCAGAAATTTATTTTCATAAATAGCTAATAATTGCTCAGAAATTCACATGATTGAAAATATAATGTTATGTTCCGTTTGAACACAAATATAACTATAATTTTAAAATTGACATAACATTCAAATGAAGATAAAATTTTCGAAATCGCTTCTAGGTGTTAAAAATATTCAAAATTGTAAGAATTAAGAATCCACATCAGAAAATATTTTATAAGTAAACACGAAAGAAAGGAACCGTAAGAATCAGATGTCATTCGTACAAAAAACATTTTGGGTAATAAAAAGCTCGACTCTTTTGCTGTTTGAAAAATACCAAGACACTTTTTGCATTTTTGCATTTATCCAAGTCTTCAAAAACAGTCTTTCTCTCTCTCTTCTCTCTCTATCTCTCTTTCTTTCTTTCATTTTATGTTACTATATATATAAATATATATATATATATATATATATATATATATGTGTGTGTGTGTGTGTGTGTGTAGTATAATAAAAAATGACGAATTGTAATATATATATTTATAATCAAAATTTCTCTACAAGAGAGAGATGAATAAACATAATTAAAACTGAAAAGAATTGAAATTGTAAGGTAACCAGACAACAGAATTTAAAAGGAAATATGAAATATTAAATAATAGAGTTAAATATAAAATATATAAAAGAATGGATGCTAAGTATTATCAACATTGCAGACTTAGAACAGCTTATATATAAAAGATATTTTATATAAGATATATATACATATATGTATATATATATATATATATATATATATATATATATATAAATGTAAAAATTATTATTTTATTAATTTATGTAAACTTGAATACTATTGAAAAAATGTACGCATTATATTTTCAAAGCATATTTATTTTTTGGAAAGTGTTTTACTTCATATGTTAAAAAGAAATATATTAAGCTTAAGTCTTTCGTTACATGATTTTGACATAAAGTGGTTTAAGAAAAAGAAGCATTTCTTCTTTTCTTACATGGGTGATTTATTCTAACCCGATTTATTATTGCTGATTGCTATGTAGGTAAAAGAAAACTAGTGACTTATTTGCTAGACTCAAACGTGAAGTAAGTCTAAAAAAATGCCTTTTCTTAGAAAAAAATTACTGAAGAAAGAGCATGTCCTAAATTGAAGATTAGTTTACTTGTTTACCAAAAACTTTATAAAGAATTTGAACTAACCAAGCGAGCAAAATGAGTAGCATATTTTCAGATAAAAAAATTGTACACCATAAATTATTTCGTAAAGCAGTTTATCTTTTTTTAGACATTAATTACTGAGTGAAACTATAAGCTGGATTCAATCTTTGTGTATGGGGCTGATTTTTATGGAGGTATCGTTTATGGTTCATCTTACTTTAAAACAATATACGAATAACCAAAAATTTGAAATGAATAATATTTCTAGTATTTTGATTTAAAATTTTTATTTTTTTCTCCTTATTTAAATCTAAATACACATATCACAAACTTACATATTTGTTTTATAGCTTTTTAAAATGGTTATTGAATATTGAGAAACGTGGTCAGTTTTTATAGCACATACACATATACCATTGTTTTCTTACACTACGCTGTTATACTAAGACCTTAAGTATTAGAACATTTTTTAACAGAATTCAAAAAAAAATTTACATTTGAATTACTTTTTTTATTTATTGTTTTTTAACTTACAGTAATTGCTTTGAAGTACAATAACGTATGGAGGGGGCTTTATATATTGCATTAATGTTATGTGCATATATGATTACTGCAGTACACATATTGCGTTTTAAACAAGTTTTGTTTGAGAAAGTCTGTGTTTTTAAAATGAACAATTTATTTACAAATAATGAAAACATTCTTTAAATCCACAAAATAAATAAAAATATATTTCATGTATTTCTCTCTCTCTCTCTTTTTTAAAAAAAAAAGTAACTTCAATTGAGAGATTGGATTTATACTTATTTTCGCAAATACTTTTTATACATGATACTGTGCATTCTTTTAAAATTATTTTACACTTACTATTGTTTTTTCAACAATAAAAGAATATATATATATATATTCTTTTATTGTTGAAAAAACAATAGTAAGTAAACAAATGACTATAGTTATCTTAGGTATATAACTATTTTTTGTAAATTTTTGTAATATATATATATACACTACAATGCAGTAGACATGTAAGTATAATTTCCAGCTTCCAATACACTTTTATCAAATCCTCTGTAGCTGTTCTATGCATGAGAAAGTTTGTAGTTTTAAACTAATTAGATTTGAATTTGCATGCTTTTCAATATAAATATAACTTAAAGATAGGTAAGTAACAGGGCTAATCACCCTTTTCTGAACATTTTCTAACAGTAGTTTATTTTTATCTCCTTTAATAGGTCCTCCAGAATCTGTTAAAAGTTGTACCGTGTCCAACCAGTCCGTATCATTTTTAGTCGTCGAGTGCGAGCCTGGATACGATGGTGGAATGAGACAGTCTTTTCATCTCGAAGTTTACAATTCTGCTGTGGAGCACCTCCAGGCTAATGTATCTTCACAGGAATCTCCAGTGTTTCAAGTTGGCAATTTGCCTTCTGCTACCTCTTTTATTCTGGTCTTGTACGCTTCCAATGCCAAAGGTCGCAGTAATTCAGTAGCACTCATGACCAATACCCTAATGCCGGCAGAAAGAAGAACTGAAGAAGAAGCCTCCAATGGTAAAGGAAAAGTTTCTTTTTCGTTTAACTGAATTACCTCAAGCTATCATATTATTCTTAATGGTCTTATCATTAAAAACTTTTATGATTTGATAAGGGCAAGCTAACTGGTTCTATTCCCTTTGTATATTGATGTTAATGGCTATTTTAATGAAAACCAGATACCATAGTGCTGTTGATAACGAAATATTGTTGGAAGCTTCTCAGAAATGCAATTAGAATAGCTATAAATAGCTAAAAATTGCTAGTTCACTACCGCAGTATTAAAAACCCCGTACAATTCTTGAATTCACCATAAAATATCCATAAAAGATTCTTCCTAAGTATGTTTTATAATTCACGTGAAGAAGCTTATCTAATGTAATTTTAATCAATAAGGCTCCTTTTCCTTAAGAAAATATTCCAAGGAGAGGCTTCCTCTAAAACCTTTTAAATTTCTTACGTAAAATAGACGAAAAATCTGTTTTCAAGAGTTTCTTATTCAAATAATAAACGTAGTATAAAATTAATATGTATAAACTATTTAATATTTCATATTTATAAAATATTTGGAACATAGATTTTTTTGATAAAAATCTAGAGAAGATAAAAAGTATAAACTGGTTTTATAAAATTTTCAATTGAACAAAATGTTTTGGAACAGCTGGTTTGATGTTGTTGCTTTAACCATTTAAAATTATAAATAAACTTTTGCAGTAAAATGCTTCAAAATATTTAAGTTTTCAAATGTTTACAGAGAATAAAGACATTAACGTATAAATAATTTTATTTCCAACCCATATAAATTTATGGCAACTTCATCAAGGAGCAATTTCTTTTACTGTTCAATATTTATTTTATAACGTACGAATTCTTTTTTTTATCTATCCACCAACACTTCTAAATATAAGTAAATATTTAGTTCATTTGCTAAAACCTAGTATCAGATTATGATTACCAGGTCTATTTGGATTCTAAAAAATTTAGAGTATCTCTTGTTATATTATGTACTAGCTTTCATGGCCCGGCGTTGCACGGGCTTTTACCGAGTGCATACATATGTGCATTGATAAAAAAAACGTACAAAATGACAAATGAAATTCATAAAATGTCTTTTTTGAAACTAATTTTTTAAAAAAATAAAGATAATCAGTTTTATAATATTTTTTAAAAATATATGGCTAACTATTTTTGCTCATTATTTTACATATGTGTATAAATTTTTTAATATTAATATTTTTAAATGATTATAATTATAATGATTCATATAAATGTAATATTTCTAGAATGAATATTATGAAATAACTATTAATATTATATAAATGATGAGCTTGTGAATTATGACACAGTTATGAATAGCAATAATAAGTAACAAAATATAACATGCATGCAGCTATTTCATGTTTAATTATGTTTTGTTTATTATGGTACATATGTGTGTAAATATTTTTCATATTGAATAAATATTGCTGTAAGAAGTGGTATATAAATGAAAAAATGTATTACAAAATGATATTATGTTCAGTAAAACAAAGAAAAAAATACTTTGAAATTAAAAATACTTTTGTAACCTGAGAGAATGCTTGAAGTATTACAAGGCTCGGAAATAGACTGGCAATTAATAATGAAGTATATAATTTATGAACATTGCTATTAGTCTTTCTACGGAAATTATGGTTATAAACCTATTATATGGTTAATTATGGTTATTATGGTTATTATGAATAAACCTTGTTTCTAACAGTTAAAAAAAACATGATAAATAAAATTGATAATAAAAGTATCCATTTATTTAATTTTTGTAACATTTAAAACTACCTTTGTATTGGAAAAAAAATTGTGTGGAACCATTAGCCTGTGCATTGAATATTATATTTAAAGCACAGTTTCCAGAGTGAGGGGCGAGGACCCTGTTCCACATTTCACACCACAATACACAAAATAAGTGTTTACATAAAAAACTGTTTTAATAGTTAATTATCTATACACTTATCTTGCATTATTAATGTCTACATTTTTAAATTTCAGAATCAAAAAATACTAACGCACATATGTACATTGATAAAAGGGTATATTTATTTTAACTTTTTAAATTTCAGACTACCCTTTTCTTTTAAAGAAAAAAAGTAAAGATTATCAGTTTTATTATGTTTTTCAAAGATAATATGCAGGTATTTAATTCAAAAACTTGTTAATTATATTTTTTTCATTATTTTATACATGTAAAATATTTTTCACATGCAAGAAATACTTTTATATGTGATACATAAATGAAAAAAAGTATTACAAAATTACATTATGTTTCATAAAACGAAGCGGACATCATCCTTCACATTGACCGCGCACGGCAGTGCTGCAGTTAGAGTCTTGAGTGTAGCGAAAGCTCTCAGCACTCCGCCACCAGACAGTTAACCAATGTTTGGCTAAATGTAAAATCGCCTATTTTAAATTATTTTAAAAATCATTACCTTTATTTTAAGGGCGTAATTTTTACGTTAATGCTCTCAAACATCACCAACTATTTGCAAAATAACGTACTTTGAAATAAAAAATGTACAAATTACTACTTTTAATTTATTTCTCAGAAAAAACATAAGTTTACGAAAATCACAAATATTTTTTAAAATCCGTAATTTTGAAGCAATTTTTTCAATCTTCGTATATGTTTCGGATAATATTACTGTACAGACGGAAAAAAGGTTTTGTGAGATTATCTTCATAAATGACGAAGTTACTCAATGTGAAGTAAAAATTAAGACTACTTTTTAAAAATTCTTTAAAAAAAAAGTTTTGGAAATTTTATTTTTTAAATGAATGGATCTAAAAGAGAAAGGCTTGAAGTTAATTAGTGTAGAATATCGATTTAATAACACGAAAAGTAATTCATACCCAACGATTTAGAAATAGTTTTCATAAAAACGCATCAGTTTTAACACTATTTTAAAAAATTCGAAAAAAATAGAAAATATCGTTATTTTACAAAAAAAATTACACCGTGTTGTGGCGAAATAAATGATCTTTCCGATTCTGTAATTATTTTTTGTCTAATTGCGACACTGAAAATCGAATGACAATTTTAATATGGTGGAAAACGTAAGATTACCACTCGGCCGAAACGGAAGGGAAGTTCCGCCAAGTAAGCAACCGGCAGGAGTAAAACAATTCGGCGTTTTAAGGTTTTTAATTAATATCTTTTTAACTAATTACAATATCGGAATATAAATAGGCAATACGGCTTCCCCGGAAAATTCCCGATCTTTTGGTACCTTCCGCGACTTTCTGCGTGGTGCTGTTCGTGAGAAGATAGACGCACATAGATAGATAGATAGATAGATAGATAGATAGATAGATAGATAGATACATACATACGTTTGTTTACCTTCGAATTTTAATAGTGTAAGATATATTTAGTTTAAATACTTATATTCAAATAAAATATTATTTGAGCTGATATGAAGACTAATTGTAAGTCAGCTGTAAAAGAATAAATTAAAAATCATAATGCATGCTAACATTCAATGTAAATAAAAATTCTTTTCAAAAATAGGAAGCGCTTTGTAAAAATACCTCGCAAAATTCTCTAAAAATAAATAAAATTTAATTCATAGTACTAATGTGTAGCTTATATAATATGGCTCTCCAGTCATGAAATAAAAAAAATCAATAGTCCATTGAAAAAAATGCTGGCCACATTCATCATGCTCTATAACAGTGTAAAAATATTTACGAAATATTTCGAAGTCAAGTGGTATTAACATATTTAATTTGACAAGAGATCGGCAAACTGCAGATCTTTTCATAGATATTTGTGACTCTTAAAACTTCTACCTCCACTTATTATTGAAAATATAATTATGTCTCTAATAAAAATATTGTTTTCCTTACCTTTTATTATTTATAATTAGAGTCAACTCTCAATAATTCAATGTTGGAGGGACCAAAATGAAAGACTTCGAATTATCTAGAGGTTAGGAAAAAACTCCCAAAATACACGAAGATAAATTTTTTTCTAATGCATTTAAATTTGAAACTATGTTGTTGTTGTCGTGTCCTTCCCGCAGGGAAGGAATGAAAGTTGCCATTGCCTTTGAGACAGGTTGGACTTCTTAACGATAGATGGCGACACCACCTATCTCCACCTCCACAACTTTTGCATGGAACTGAAGGGGAGGGAAATATTCTCCAGTCCCCTGCACTCGTGGTTTCTGCTGCGACCGCCCACAAGACTTTCGGACCCACTGATTTAACGAGCACGTACTCTGTCTATACTCGGTGGTATTTTAGTGGCATCGGACATCGAGCCCAGGCCCTCCGGTCTGGCACTAGGTCCGGTCTGGCACCCTCCGGTCCAATGCTCTAACCACTAGGCTACCCACGGCCCCCGAAAAACTATGTTATAAAATAACAATTGTACATATGTATAAAATTATTTTTAAGTATTTTTAAAAAGTACATATCCTACACAGTATAAATATTATAGAGAAGCTAAAGTCCCGTATTAAAATAATACATTTATGTAATAAAACAATTATTAAAATAATACATATTGTATATCTTTATCTTAATCTTTTTCGACGAAAAAAACTAGTTAATTTGTTATCGGTTCCCTCAGATACTATCCCCAACACCATTGGTCCTTCAAGGCAGGGTCCTGTCCAGCCTATGCCCCTATTTGGTGCCACATATCACAATGAGTCATAAATCGCCAAGTCACTCCGACGCAAACACGCATCTCTTCTTCACACAATAGCGGACCATCATCCTTTCTGAACGTATGTGTAGCAAGATCACATGTTAAACGAAAGATATGAATGACTGACAACAAGTGCGGCCGGTCTATTTTCCACTTGAAGAAGGAAAGCAATAATAGTATATTTTGGCTTGAGGTACCGAGAAACCCAAAGAAGGGATGGCAGACAGATGGTCATCAAATGTTCTATGTTACAGGGGAGACACACAGAGACAATACAACACAAAACATGTAAGCTACAACCTGTTTGCTACAGAGCTCTACATGACAGTGTGTTCAAATTGTCGTTAGTTATATGAGCTAACTTCGAATTATCGCGTATTGTAGTGTGGCCAGCTTCAAATTTTGCTTGGAAATATTATTGAGTGTACCAAAATATATTGTTTTAGTTCGAAATATGAAGAGTTTTTCTAGGGACTGAGTATATACTTCGAATTAGCGAGAGGTTCGTATTATCGAAGGTTTGAATTAGCGAGAGTCGACTGTATCTATTGAAAAACTTTACCTGCATTTTCATATACATTAAGGCATTTAACTGGTTCAAAATATTTACTTATCCACGAAAAAAAATTTCAATTACAAAGTGCTTTGAGAATTAGTGAAAGTTATTAGTTATTAGTTCTAAAGCAGTTAAGAGTCCAATTTAGTGATAAAAATGCTATGATTGGAAAACTCTCCTAAACATAAAGGAGCTCGGGAACATTCATGAATAGATTAGAGATACTTTTAAACTCCCTACAAAAGAGGCAAAAACGCATTCTTTATTTTATAACACGCTTAAGGGTCGATAAAAGAGTTTTGAAATGACGCAAAAAAACCACACAAAAAAAAGTCCATTTCTTCATTATTAGAGTAAACTTAAAGTTCTAAAATCAAGCACTTACGGTATTATTGATACGGAAAAAACTTTCATGATGGTTGTGTGTGTGAAAGTTTAATTTCAAACATTATATTTTGACGACATTTGTTCTTAAGTTGAGTCTCCTTATTTTCTGAATCAACGGAGAATGGTATTTTGTATTAGATTTTATTTAAATATTAGAAAAAAGTATTAAGAGCACTACAGTCATTATCACGACCGCTACAATTGCTGTCATTTCTTCCTCTCCTATTGTACCCGCGTACTGCTTGATACCTCATTTGCCACTTCGCTCTTCTCTGTCGATAGTTTACCACTCCCTGATTTATTCCGCCATAATTTTATTTTATTTAAATATGCTACCTCTCCTTTAATCACTGAATCACCATCTTACATAACCTGGTAGTCATATATTTTGATACAATGTCCTTGAATGATAGTGTGTGGTACATTTTCTTGCCGAAATACACGACAAGGGAATTTTGTCGATGCCATCTACTTGCAACCAATAAATTTATATTTAATACGACCGACTGTAAAAAATGACATTGAAAAAGAAACGAATCAACTCTGCTAATATTACAAAATATTTTTTAATCAAATTATGATAAAATATTTAAATTTATGCTAACAATAAAATATATAGATCAATATTATAAACTTCAGTCGCTATTTTAACTTTTTAATTTCCTGCCGTGATTTTGGTTTATATATTGCTTTCTGGTTCATATATTCATAATAATTCATAATTCTTTCATAATTTTGGTTCATATATTATATTCTGATTTATATATTAAATTCTGGTTTATATATTGAGTTCTGGTTTAAATATTGAATTCTGTTTTATATATTGCATTCTGTTTGGTTTATATATTGCATTCACTTTGGTTTATATATTAAGGTAAATATTATTAAAATTAATATGAATGAATGTGAATATTATAAATAAACATTCCAGTCGCCTTCTTGTTTCTCTTTTTTGCATGTATAAATGACAGCTCGCTTATTCGCTGTATCTACTCTGTCTTTAAATTGTTTATAGAAGAGAATTATGAAACATGTTTCTTTTCCCTTTCTTATGAAACTTGCAAAGGGAACAGAAGAATCGCCCTTTTTATTTTATTAGACTCACATGAGGCAACAGTCTTTACTGTTTGAAATCCAAATAACGATAACAATGAACTTCGACAACGTGAGAATTGGAATTCAGGAGAAATAAATGTTGTTTTTCTTGGAGTTCCAACAACAGTTAGTCTTCTCTTCAATAATTTTACGGCAAGGATGTAATCTGTGGGGGAAAATATGAACTGTAATATTTTGTGAGCAGTGCTCAAAATTTACCTTATTGGGCACAACACAACATTCCATCCTTGATTATTGTCACTTTTTAATGGTGATTTGAAAAATATCTAAGACTCTAAAAGCGTTATATGGGAGAATAGCTTTACATGGAAAGCAAAAAAAGGAGATTATCAATTTTTCTTATTACCTAAAAAGAAGAAAAAATAATAATAAAAAAATATTTTTCATTAGGTTCTAGAAGTAACCACTTAGACACTCTAAATTATGTACTGAAATGTTTAGTAAATCTGTTAGAGGGGTATTTGGGGAAGGGCATTACTAAACATAGAATAATATAAACAAAATAAGGAAAATTTTCCTTTAACTATTCCAGCAAAACTCATTTATATTTTTAAGTAATGCGAGATTCTGTAAAAAGCCTTTTATTTATGTTATACCTTAAATAAAGAAAATGTATCATTTTTTTATCTTTTATCATTAAGTAAAGCTGAATTTTGCTGAATGAATTTTAAGGATTCTGAATGGAATTTTTACTGCTCCAAGCGTGTAAAAAGAGAGATTTTCTTAGAATGTTTTTTCTCGCAGAGATTATACAACCTTCTTCCGCATGACACAAAAATTTCTCTTACAGTAGTGAACATTAATAGTTTTGCAATAGATTTATTATTCGATATATGGTATCTTTAATTATACTATGCTGCTGTTTATAAAAAAGGTAACACCATGAAGGAATCATGAGGATTAAATAAAATTTAATGCACAAACGACTTGTATTAGTACAAATAAATGAAAAAATTTTCAAAGTAAAAAAAAACATTAACAAGTGTCCAAAATCAGTATTTGATGTAGCCACCACGCGCTGCAATAAGTGCTGCTATACGACGTGGCATGGAGTCAAATATATTTTGAATGTTTGCTTGTGGAAGAGAATTCCACATTACTTGTATGAGCAGCAAAGGTTCGCCTTTTGAAGCTGAAGGACGCGGATTACGAGCGAGACGCCGACCAACCAAATCCCACACCTGCTCAACAGGCGACATATCCTGCGAATAAGCAGGCCAAGGAACAATTTGCGTTGGGCTGAACAGAAGTGTCAAACAGTCTTTGCAATATGCGGACGTGCATTATCCTGCTGAAAGATAGCTCCAGGGATGCCTTGAAGGAAGGGAACGACTTCGGGCTGAGGACTTCACGGATGGACGTGTTGCTATTGAGGTTACCCTCAATTAGTAGCAAATTGGATCATCCACGGTACAAAATCACACCCCAAACCATAACTCCAGGTGCTAGACCCCTATGTCATTCGATAACGCACTCTGGAAGGCAGCGATTGATTGATTCATCTGAAAAGACAACTTGGTGCCAATCAGCTTGCTAGGTGCTGTGCTCTTGAGCCCCTGGCAGACGCAGCCGTCGATGGTTTGCCGTTAGGGGGAGCCTGTATAAAGGGACCCTTGTACGCAATTCATGGTGCAGCAGACGCCGTCGAATTGAAGAAGCCGACATTAGTACACATGTAGCAGTACACCAACATGCTGCCAATTGCCTGGAGGAAGCTGTACGGTCATTCACCACCAGGTGTTGATCGTCGCGTGCTGGCATCCCCTTCCGTCGTCCACTGCTAGTTTTTCTAAATGTTCGGTACTCGTCGGTCCACTGCTTCCAAACTCACATCACTGTGGAACTGTTCCACTGCGCACGAGCTCATATTGCGCGATAGGAAAATCCTCCTTCTCGAAGGCCATTAATCCTCCCCGTTCAATCTCCGTAAGTTGTTGGAATTTCTCCTCGTTTCGTCGTGAAGGCATACTTTGGTCTCTGCAAACGTTCGTCACTTACAAATAATCATTAACTATTTTCAACGTCCTGCTACAGCCCTCTATTTATACGCTTTCAGCATCAGTTCAGAGGGCACTGTGCACGCCACGCTTCCGCGGTGGCTCTGAAACTTTTGTTGTTTTGCGTAACATTCTGTAGATATTTGATAAAAATTTCATTTCATTTAATTCTGATGATTCCTTCATGGTATTAATTTTTTTACAAACAGCAGTGTATATGTAACTCAAAGAAAGGAATGTTAAAAAAATGTCTATCACTTGCTTAAAACATTTTAAAGAATCACTTCGAATAAAAATTCTCTGGTATTCTCATCGATTTTTAAGTTAAAAACTTCCGTATTATGCATTTTGTAACATTTTAAGAAGTTTAAAATAATTAAAACTTTTACGGATTGTTATTTGATCGAAAACAATTATTGATTATTACATACAGTTATAATTAAAGTAAAAAATGTGGTTTCACTTTTGCCATTATAAACTTCTTCCCTGATTTGATTTTTAAAAATTAGTTATGATACATATTCCTCAACACATTTATTTCATTATATATATATGTAACGAAGTAAGTTTTTTATTGCATTTATTGCAATTAATACTTAAAAAAGGGCAAAAATTAAAACTCCTTTAACAATTAAGGCATAATTATAGTGTAGACTGTGAAATAAACAAACATGTGTGTTGTTATAATTAGTTTAAATCAATTTTCACCTCAGTTAACTCAAGTTTGTGGAATCCAATAATTAATCAGATAAATGAGGGTGATAATTAAATAATGATGATAGAATTCAATTTTAATCAAAGGTAAATTAAGGAACTTTTAATTAATTAAAACTTTGTCTGTTTTTTAATGAAATATCAATCTTAGTCTTCTTGTAATGCAGTTAAACATGATTATTGATAATGAGAGTAACATCCAAAATAGCTCATATCCTTTTGATTACAATTAATTAATTATTAGTTTAAATACATAATTAAATTTTGAAAACTTTATTTACATATATTCGGAAAAGCACTTTTATATCAGCTGTTTCATGTTCAAAGAAATGAAAACAACTAGAGAGATGATAAACAACTACTAATGTTCGAGGAATTTTCGTTTTATTGTTCAGGTTTGCTTTGTTCAAACGAAACTGAAAAAATGATTTTAAAATATTTTTCAAATTTATTTTTGTTCTATGTGCTTAAGCTGTAGAATTTTCAAGGCAAAAATTTTAATATTTCCCATTTATCATTTAATTTGTTTTGATAATTAATAAAAAAGGATTTTTTATAATGTTTCTTGTACACAATTATAATTTGATATATAACAGAAAAAAGTTCTAAAAATATTAATAATTTTATTTTTTATTCATTAGCTCCGAAAGAAGAAGCTTCAAATGTAAGTCCGTTGTTAGCTGTACTCATTGGTGTGGTTGCCGTTTTAGTAGTTGTGGCTATAGCAATCATTATTGTAATGCGGAAACAAGGAAGAGATTTGGATAAAAGTAAGTGAATTTTATCAATTTACTTCAAAAAGATTTTTTTAAAAAAAAATATGTTTTTGATTTGATCAATTTAAAAAAAAAGAACTATTGTTGTTTTAAAATAAAATCAATTTTACAAGGTAATTAAATTTTAATTCCATTTATTTTATTTAGTTGAAATTTAAAAAAAAAGAAAAATTGAAATGCATCCACTTTTGTTTTGCACTTATAATAGTATTGATAAAATTACCCTTAAAGTCTATTTAAGTTTTGCAACATGTCATATACGTTCAAAGAAGAAAATACACATCAATTTAATTATTTTAGAAATATTTCACAATAAAAAATTCAGAAATTTCTTAAGATATCTATTTAAGTATACGAACGAGAATTGAAGAGTTTGTCTAAATCCCATTGGGTTTTATATTTAAAACTGAAATTATGAATTGGAAATATTGTTATCAGGAAACACAAATTACTCTGTCTTATACTTATAAATCTTGTTTTAAGTAAATAATTTTTAAAACTTTCTTTTCGTAAATGAGCACATAATAAAAATTGGAAGCTACTTCAAAATACTTCCATGATTTATGATAACTTAGAAATTTTAGAAAAATTATATATATACATATATATAGAGAGAGATACATAAAGATCTTAATTAAAAGAAATTAAATGTTCTGTAATCCAATAATTTTGTAAAATAAACTTTCTTTTAAGATTACTATTACTCAGTATTAAAATGCTTATTAAATTTTTATGTCACTTTTATTGTAGGAGTGCTGGTGAAATATACACCAAATTAACCATTTCCAAACTAATGAAAATCAGCTTCATTAAAATCAGTAAATTTCATTATATCTCAACATAATTTTAATGCATAGATTTCAAAAGTAGAAAATTTTAATCTCCAAGGAAATCATCTCCAAGATTAATGAAAATAAATTTTCTTTTATTAAATTAACAGAAAACAAAATGTAAACTTATCTTAATTAAAGCAATTTTTAACGTGAATGTGATATTACTTTACTTTCAACTTACTTTATTTTCATTTTTTTGCAAAAATAATTAATATCTGAAAATCAAAAATATTTTGTATAAATTATTCTTTGTCAATAATGACACTATTAATTGTTTCATTAATAAAGAATTGAATAAACTATGGAACACTACATTCGACTTAGAAAGAAAAAACGTTAATGTTAAGTGTTGATATTTAATGAAAAAATTAAAAATACTTTCTTAAAGCATGAATTATATTTATTAAATAATACATGGACGAAATTAATTATAACAAATTATGTAAATCTCCCTCTCATTGCAAAATAATTACAGTATACTTTTTTTTTATCTATTTGCAAACGTTTTGCAAAAATAGAAACACATACATGCTATTTTAATTATACTTTGTTTGAAATGCATGTAATTTGGGATAATATATATGTAGAATTAAATTCAAATGTATCACAATGAAAAACATTATGATTATTTCACGCAATGAAACTAAATTGATTTTTTTCTTTTTTGGTTAAATACAAATGAGATAGTATTTACATTTTGTTTAATAAATGAATTCAAACACATTTTTTGCGTCTCATTTTGAAGTTTGATTTATTCTGAATAATCTGAATAATTTCTTTTCTCTCTCACAGGACCACCGACTCAAGACAACGTCATAAAGTAAGTTTAAAAAATAGATTCATTACAATTGCAGATTAAATTTCTCATTTTTTTTACTACTCTAATACCTAACATATTTTCTTTAATTAATTTTATTTGTCTTCCCAGATGTGACATACCTCTTAAAAAAGACAGCGATGACATTCCAGACTCAACGGTTGAGAGTCCTGACGTCATACCGAACACTAATGATACTCAAGGTAAGGTATTTATAGTCAAAAACATTTAATTGAGAAAACATTTTACGCATTCTAGTTATTCCCGGCAATTTGCAATCTTTTATTTGAATTTTTCTTCTCAATTATGTCTTCGAATGTTAATGTGGATACCTCGGCTTGAAGATAATGCTTTCATCCTACGTTATTTTTACAGTTAATCAACAAAAGTGAATCTCTGAATGACTTAATTTAATTAAATCTCATGTTCTCTGCTAAGTGATATTTAATTAATGTATAGATGAGCTCTGTTCATTCTTTAAAGAAGTTTTTATTTTTTTTCTTTTTTTTTCAGTTTACATCG
This sequence comes from Trichonephila clavata, assembly GCA_019973975.1. Lineage (NCBI taxonomy): Eukaryota > Metazoa > Arthropoda > Arachnida > Araneae > Nephilidae > Trichonephila > Trichonephila clavata. Next base: position 156,986 of record BMAO01036498.1, on the reverse strand, counting down.
CCGATACTGGTGAAATGAATGGGAAGGATGAGACTACATACGAATTTTTCAAGTCAAAAGACTATCCTTATGATTACATAACAGCCGTAAGGCCACAGAAATCTGCACCGGCAAGTTTTCTTTCATAAATTACGTCTGATGCTCTGCTTTACATATTATTAATATCATTAGAAATTTAAAAGACTTGTAATACTATCGATTTAGTAGCAGAATTCCCAGAATAATGATTTATCGAATAGAAACATTACGTATTTAACTTAACTAAAACAATATTCTTATGCATTTAAATGTAATTTACCTAAAAAGTTTTTTGTTAGTATGATCAGGTTTTTTTATTTTGTTCTCAAATGTGTTTTGATTTTGATAATTCTAAATTTTCAATTAGTCGGTCAATATGTTTTCTTTGTATTTTTTCCCGTTATACGTATAATATTTTTTGAAATATTATTGCGTGTAAAACTTTTTAGTCAGATTAAATAGTTTACTATTAGAAATTCTTGTTTCCTTTTTTTGAAAAAAAAAAAAACCTTTGTGAAAATATTTTGATTAGTTCTTAACAAATCGGGAATTATAGAAATGTGTTTAAACTAATAAAAACCGTATTGTACATGCCCGAGTTCATTTCTAAATAAAAAAAAAATACTTAATTAAGTATTTGAAATGGAATGAGAGCACTCTAACTCTATATTGAGTATAATATAGAGTTAACAGTCTCATACATATTTATATATTTTACAATGCAAATAAAATAGGAATAACTTTGAAAAGAACAGTTTAATAAGACAGATTTATTGATGATAAATGAAAGATAGCTCTAAAAAGATGTTAGATATTTCCATATTTAGCAATATTTGAATCTATTAAAAATTATCAGGTTAGAGCTTATTTTAGCTTCTAGAAACAATTTTTCCCATTAGGGCTGTATTTTAAAAGCCTTTGCAGAAACGGCAAGTCCTCAAATATGAGAGCCATTTCCTTGTGGAACCATCTAGTGGCGATCTTGGTATCAAATTTAGCCGCTTGAATTAATTTTAATTCAAGCCCTCGTCGGATGCTAAACATTGCCTTGATTTAATTTTTTCTGAGAGTACCAGAGCCAAATTGATACTCAAGGGATATTTTACAAGCCCCACAATCACATGACATGCGTGCCTTAAATTTTTGAATCCAGAAAATCTATCGATTCCAGTAGGGTTCGAACCCGCAACCTTAGGCTTACGAAACGGGCATGCTATCTCTAAGTCACCGCGCTTACCCGACTTCTAGAAACAGTATAATTTATTTGCTTCAGTCACAACAATCTTGGAATTATTATTTTTTTTCTTTTGTTAATTTAGAGTTTCAGTTTTTACTACCAATGCATGTTAAAGTAATTGTTGTTCTATTTATCAACTGTTAGAGATTTTTTTTATAATAGATCTAAAGCTGTGAGAATTTGTTAATTAACTTTTGATAAAATACTAGTTCTTAATTAGCCCTTCATAGCTATATGATTCAATGCAAAATTTAGATTTATTTAATCAAATTAGAGAATGATCTAAAAAATGCGATATAATCCTACAATACATTTACAAAAAAAATCTCTAATAGATTATATGCGTTTAATTAAGATATGAATGTAATAAAAATTCTTTAGTGAAAACAAAATTAAATTTTTATTTTTATATGTTGTAGATTTTTTTGTTAAATGTACAATGGTATGCCAATCATTAAAACAAACCATTTAATTTTTTTTTCATTAAAATATTTGGAATTAAATCCTAGAATATACATTTCTTAAAATACTAACAAGTAATCATAATTAGCATATTTATAAATATACCTAAGTGTATATGTTTTTTTTTTATTAAGAGGGAAGAGGAAATCACATACGCCGAATTGGCTCATAAAGAAGCTCAATGTACTGTAGTGAATCGAATGCAACCGCCTACAGAATATGCTGAACTAGACTTTCAGAGGAGGCTACCGACGTATCCTTGGCCACCCTCTGTAAGAGATGATCCAATGAGATCTTCGTTAGAAGCCGGAGAGTTTCCCTTGATGGGTGGAACTACTTCACACAAGAGTAAAGTAAGTATATTACGTCGATAGAAAATTCAATTACTTAAAATCATCGGATGTGAAACGTCTAAAACTAATCTACGTTAACTGGAAGAAAATATCCCAGTGAATGTTTCTCTAAGTGTGAGAAATTTGTAGGGAGGAATGAAGAAATTGTAAACGAAATATATGTGCGAAATCAGAAATACGAGATTATATAATTTGTTTTAATATTATTTAGGAATTTATAATAAAGTTTTTATTGGAGACTTTTTTTTTGAGAAAATTAATTGAGATAGTTTAATATTTCAATACAAAGCCACACACACATTTATACACATATATATATATATTTAATGTAAGCAGTATTTTCATCATAAATAAACCTTTCGCTTAAATGAATATGGTTTTACTTAATAAAAATGGAAATTGTGTGTGTGTGAAGCATTTGTACTTCTTTATCACATTTTTTTCGTTCATCATAAAAATATATATAAGAACATTCACTCACCACGAGTTCTTAAAAGTTATTGCACCTATAGATTTGAAATTTGGCAAACATGTTACTTTTTTATGGGTAACATCTTTCCTCTCGATTGCTGAAGATTTGCGGGAGTGATTTCGTGAAAAGGGACGAAAATACGTAACACGAAGTTGGAGAAGCGCGCGCTATTCAGTGAAGTTCTGTTTTATTTCTCCCTCATTCTCTCTCTCTCGAGAGGGGCTCCACCCCATCCCCACCCCCTGCGGTCAGGCCGTGGTATCTTTTTGTTTTTGTTTTCTTACTTAAGGATCAGAGAAGAAGCTAAGTCCTTTAGGCAGAGACGTGGTTAGACAATGACGAACGTGTTTCGATACCTGACTTCGATTGCTGCGTACAATTTAAACGACCGGGCCACAGAGCAGCTGGTGTTGCGATCTATCGTAAACAGAACAACTCACATGTTGTGGCTCGACATATGGATATTACTTATCGTCAAACAAGTGGACTGGGTATTGTTAGTCAAGATATTGGGGACATATGTGCGGCAAAATGCTTATTTGAAAATGGACAAACAGTGATTTCGGTGGTCGTATACATTTCTCCGAATGAAACGGTTAAAAAAATTAAAGATTTCCTGCATTTTTTACTTTTACCATACTCCGAAGGTTGGTCTGCTCTTTTTTAAAAAAAAAAAACTATCACTCGCTTCCCATGATTTTGAGTGGTGATTTTAAAGTTAACTTCAGTTTGCTAGAAGCCGAGCCACTCATAGCTTTTTTGAATGATGAACTCAAGCTCGAAATGAACACAAATCGAACAACTAACAGTGGTACTGTTACTAACGCTATTTTTCAACAGTTTTTAAATACTTTGAAAACACAAGTATATGTGTCATATTTTAGTTATAAATTATCATTAACGCTCTGCCCCAAATTGAACAAGGGTAATTATTTTTGATAAAAAATTGCATTATTCCTTGTGTTAGTTAAATAAAATTTCATTAAAGATATAATTATTCCATAGAAAATTATTTCCAATCATACTCGATTCATTTTTTTCAGGATTTAAGCTGCTATTGCGAATTTACCACGATAACATGTCAGATGTTACACATCGTATGCGACTACTGTAAGGCTCGTTTCTTTTTTTTAAATGGTAATCCGCTGAGAGAATGGGTTTTGTGAAATTGAACTCCCGGGAGGGGGTTGCGAAGTTTTGTAACAAAAATTCCCGTTATTGAACTATTAGACTCGCAAACTTGAAATTTGAAAAACATGTTTCTTCGTTGAGAAAAGAACAGATATTGTTGAAATCGACTGCCTCGGGGACTCGTGAGGGTGTTACAAGGGGTATTGTAGTTAAAAATTACCTGTTTTATGGGCCAAAAACTTAAGAGCTTCTAAATTGGTATACATGGTACTTAAATACATTAAAATATATTTAAAAGTATGTAACATCTGATGCCATCTTGTGGTTTAATGCTGTAAAATAAAAATATGTATATGTATATGTTTGTATCTGTATATGTTTACACGCCCACACACATTGAAACGAACTGGAGTTCGCATTAATATTGTGAGAGGGAAAATTAAGACTTTTTTGAAACAAAATTTATTTATTTTAACCTCAATACCTCAAAAATAAATATGAAATAGGAGCTAAATAAACCTCGGTTCCTAGATAAAATAATAAAGATCCACGTAACTCTTAAAAGACGGCTTTTGTGAACAACTAGGCAGGAACCAATTCAGAGAAGTCCGATCGACAATTCCATTTAGAAGAGTTTACATCCCCCCCCCAATACAGGAGTTTCCTTCTAATTCCTAGATTCTGATCAAAATATATAATTGCCGATTCACTATTCAACCTTACACTCTCGCCTCCTTTTCAATTACAATCTCATCATCTTCTTCTTTCTTACTTACCATTCTTTAAATAGTGATCTTAATCTGCATATCACGGTTCCTTCACAAGACGAAGTTTGCAAATCAAGTAATCATCTAAATTGATTTCCCCTGAGGTTAATTGTAAAAGTTATAGTGTGAGAATCCGCTACAATGTATATTTATATATACTTGGTTTGTTATATTAATTACGTAATATATCTCTTTTGAAACACATAATTTCCTAAATGAAGTTACACATAAAATTGTACTTTAAGAGAATAAGCAAATATTTCTAATTTCTAAAAGCATTTTAAATTTGCTGTATATCACGCTCTATCGTGATATATGCATTAAATACGTTTAAATATTAATGTAATAAAATTAGATAAATTGTTTTCGTTTTCAAAAATTAGTCTCTTTTTAAATGCATCCGAGAAATTGAGTTTTTATAATATCTTACTTAACAATAAACCATCATCTTTTTTTATTTGGCTAATATCTAGAGTGATTATATTAATTCATTTTTTTAGTGTTATCTCAGAAAGCAATTTTTAAAAATACTGTAGCTCATAATTGTGAGTTGCTTCATGAAATATCTAAAACATTAACAAGATTAATGAGAAAACAGACCCATGAACACAGAAATGAGATGTACCGGATGTATTTAGCAAAATCCAGAGATAATTTTCACAAATAGTTATAAAATATGCATTATGATTTATTAACCCAAATTAACGTACTATCTATATCATTTTGTTTGGTGTTTGCACCCAAAGGTTTATTTGTAAGTTAAGAAATAATGAAAAATTTAAAGATGTGACATCATTGAATGCGATTTGTTAAAAGTAGAATGAAATCACGAAAGCAAATATCAGAATTCCCTATAGAGATATGTTTGTAGCCTGTTGTAAGATGTTAACATGTGCATAACAACACTAAACTAAATCTTGCAAGCATACCTCTTCCCCATTAACGATAGATTGCGAGGGAGTGACAACACTACTAATTGCAGCATGTGATATATTCGGACGATTGAAGGAGATTTCATCGTGAATGACATCTTGATGACGTTGAGTGAAATGGAAACTACGATATTCACTTGTGGATTAATGGAATCCTGGATGCAAAATTCAAGATGTGTGCAACCTGTAAGCGAGAAGACTTTTGAATTGTGCAATAGTTGCGCCTTTATTGTTATTTAGGTAAAGTTTGTCTCAGGTATGATGCTCCACTTCTGTAGAGTTTTAGAAATGATCTCGCATGCGTAAACTTTATATTTTATAGGGCTCTCTTGTGCATATCTTCAACGATTCGTTTGTGTGCAGGACAGTCTATTGATTCGCAATATTCGAGGTTTGAAGTACACCAAGTACAAATCACTCTATGATAGGGTTGACAATAGGTACAATTCCATTACTAGCGTATTTCCGTAATACGAGGGCGTTACAAATGAAAGTAATCCAACCCCCTTGCGCAAGAATGGTTCGGTCCATTATCTGTTATGCACGCGTGTAGCACAGTAACATCCCTCATTTACGAAAGTGACGCAAAAGTGTTAAGTTCAAGTTCTTTAAAGCACGCGTATACTGGGTTTAAGAGGGTAGCATGACATAATGGACGGTTCAAAACAGGAAAAGGGTGGTGTGCTCAGGTTTTTGTCAGCTTAAGGTGTTTCTCAACAAGAAATGTATCGCTGTATGGCTGTCGTGTATGGTGAACATTGCATCTCATTGGCCACTGTGAAGCTTTGGAGCAAACGGTTCATAGAAGGACATGAAAGTTGCATAGATAATCCTAGACCGGGCCAAATCCGCCTCGCAAGTGCCCCCCCCTGAAAAAATTGCACAGGTTGATGAGCTGATTCAAAAAGAAAGGCGGATAAGCATCGATGCACCTGCTGGAGAGAGTTTCGGGAAACTGAAAAAACATCTTAAGGCTACAAGATTCGTATCGGACGATGCCGTGAAGGAGTCAGATACAGTCTATTTGAATCAAGAGCCAGGGAGTTTCATGAGACGGGAATCACGCGGCTCGTTTGCCAATGGGACAAATGTCTCAATGTTCATGGAGACTACTTTTAAATAAAGTACTCTGTTTGTCACATATTTGGATTGGTTCACTTTCACATTTGACTCACCTTCATACTTGCAATAAATAAATGTAGCCTCACTGGAAAAAATTATACTTTATTAATCAATGTGAAACAATTCTTTTTAATTTTGAAATAATAATTTCAACAACTTATACAAACTTTTTCTTCATATTTTAAATTACAAACGTTATATTATAAATCACACTAAGGATTGAACAGTTAAAAATTATCTTATTCAACTATTTTCTTATAGGAGAGCTTGAATATTCCTGAAACAACAACAGAGACAACACCCTTGTGAGACTGATACTGAAGTGGATTCTTTTTCCAAGGTGTTCAAGAATTGTTCTAAACTCACAGACTGCCACACTCCACCAAAAGACATTTAACGCAAATGGAAACTGGACGAATCTTTGACGTATCATATGGTGTTCAAGTAAAAAAAAAGAGGTACCTCTGATTGAAAATTTGGTTTACATACTTCCCGTCCTTTGAAGTTGCCTGCATTTGTGATTGAAATATGAGTTAATGCACAAAACATGATTCAATATAATGTCATGTAACGCTTCGAGTAAAGATGTTGTGAAAAAGACTAAAAAGAATGGACAACTGGAGCTTTTGAACAAAATTATTGTAATGAGTGTGCCTGCCACCGCAGTTGTTGAGAGATATCTGTGATTTTCTTGAGCAGTTCACTATGTCTGACTGCAAGTGATTATACTTGTTTCAAAACAGTGTTCTTTTACGTGATATCCAAAACGAACTAGTTTTTGGAAGCAACCAAGGCTTTGAATGATTGGACAACTTAATTATGTCATTGGAGATAAATTCTAGAAGTTTGTCACTTGGTCGAGTTTGTGAAATTGGAAGCTCTCTTCATCAGTTGAAGAAGTTATTTAAACAAGGAATTAAAACTCCTATCATGTGCTCAATTTAAACTTCTGTAATAACTACGTATAAGTATGGGTAATGTGTGGGAGGTATGGATATTTCATACTCGACTGTTTTCTCTGCACAAAGTGAAATTTTCGTCGATGGAGCTTATCATTCATCAAAAACAATTGTCATGGATTTGTGTGACTCATTCTTTAAGTCTATATAATATTACTGAGTACACTGTTAGTGTGGTGCATTTCAATACTTACTTGGACTGTACGCAGCAAACAGTAAGAGTATCTCATTCATAAGTGAAAGATTCATGAAATTTGCATTTCATCATTACTTGGACTGATCAAAATATATCAAACACGTATAAGTAAGTATTTATACATTTTGTACGTATTTGATTTTTTTCGAATGTTATTATGGCAAATTTTGCATTAATAATATATCTTATAGAAAATTTTTTAGTTTAGGACATCATTAATTCTATGGTTAATTATCGATAGTAAAATATTCTCCGAATTAGAGTCTAACAGCTAAAAAAATAGGTTTATAGTATCCTTATACAAGTTCTAGTGCAATTTTATAATACTAGCATTATGGATTTCAAACAAGCCTTGTAATTGTTTCAGTTTTCAAATTAACAATAAAGTTAAACTTTGCTCAACCATACGATAAAAATATTCGGTGAAAAAACTAATTTGCTAAACTAGCAAGAAAATTGTCTGATAATATACTGCAGTAAGCCGTCTGGGTGGCGTAGTTGGTTAGGCGCTGGCCTGTTGCGCCTAAGTTTGTGGATTGGAACCCGCCACAAGTCGGTGAATTTTCATGATGCAAAAAATCTACAGCGTCTATGTTGTATTATTATGCGGCATGTTAAAAATCAGTAAATACCTAAATGGATTGGGTTCTAAAATCAAAATCAAAGTCCTTGTACAGTTTCACATCGTCATAGCTTTAATGCTTCCCTCTGAACAGGAAACTGGGAGTAAAAACTCCATTGTGGTAATGGGTATCTACCCATATGGAGCAGCACTAAAAAGATATACCTGCTCCCATAAAATGCATTAGGTCTGCAACGGTTATTACCAATCCATTGACCCATTTGAAAGAAAAAGAATGCACAGCAGTAAAAATAATGCAATGCTTCTATCTAAACAACAAGTAGAAAAAATAAGTGGATTTATAATTTAGAGAGATATTAATCTCAAATAAGAAATATGCACACACAGAAATGCTAAATATTTTCTTCGCTAAATGTAATGTTTTTCTTTTAATTTTATACAAAACACTCTTTTTTTCAGATATTACAAAATATGTAATTAATTACATTGAATATTTAAAAAAGCATTTTTTTTGCTAGTTAATTAGTTTCTGTGAGCTTGTAAAATTAAATTTATATTTATTACTACATTATTTTAACAGGTGGAAGAAGCGTTATAATATATGTCTAGCATGATCATATTACCTTAAATTGTTAATAACATTTACGAATTATCTAAGATTTTAATCGTACTTAATATTAACACATTCTTCTTTTGTTTTACTCCTTGTTAACTCTAATAACAATACGATGAAATTAATTTAATTATATCTAATTCTATCTTTCACATTAAAATTGTTAACATAACAAATATAAATCAATAATAATGAATTCTAATATGTATAACCCCATTCATTTTGTTTTAAAAGCACTCAAAGTACTCGTTAATGAAAAAAAATCGAGTATATACAAAATACTAATTTGGCCATCTTTGTTTTAGAATTAAAGAACTTCACCTTAATTTACTAAAATTAACTGAACTTTCATCACAGTGGTAAAAACTTATCAAATATTTTATTAAATAATCCAATAAATATTAAAATATTTGAAGGATATTTAACAAATATTTTTAATAAAAGTGTTTTACTAATAAATTCAATACAAACTATCAAAAATGATCTGCATTCTGTTCAGAGTATCAAAAAATTCAATATGCAGTTGCTTAATCAAGCGAAATTAATTAAATCTAAGTCATTGTCATTTTCGATTCATTACCATATATTATATATATCATCTCATTTCAGAGACGCATTGTTTGTAATTTATGAAAATTATTATTATAGTTTCATTACATTACCTCTCATCCTTCATTTTTAATATAATCTAATTTTAATCCCTTTTTTAATTTTTGCAGTCAAGTACAACTCAACCACTCAAGCTCATTAAACTTTTGCACCTCTTTGTCTTTTTAACTTTGAAGGAAAGAGTAAACGTTGGAAGATATGAAATATGAGAAGACTTTTCATCGATTTCCACCAGGAGTCTTCAAAAGATGCAGTGGAGGATGCTATGCTATGATAATTATCTCTCTCAATAACTCATTTTCACTTTTTGAATTCTGAACAAATATTAAAGGCATAATTTGTCAAGAGTTTTAATTAATTTCAGACGCTGCGTTTGATGAAAAGACAGCACAAACGTTATGTTTTATTTTTGGAGTTTGGAGGTACTTTTTGAAGTTTTAAAGTATTTTCTTTGGTACCTAGGTGGAAGTTTCACTTAAAATGTAAAGATACTCAAGAATTTGGATGTGTTAAACTTTTTAAAAGCTAAAATTGTTCAGAATACCAGATATTCTTTTTTAAAAAAATAATCTGAATTTACTGGCAGAAGTAAATATCTATTTTTATAAAGAATAGTAAATTATCATATAACTGATTGTTTGACAATTGAAATACTTTTCTCATTCAGAATGTTCATTAGTTAAGTTTGAAATGTAACAAAAATAAAAGGAAAGATAAGTTTCTTTTTACATTATTGTATTATATTTTTGTTAGTTATTTTAAGTATATTAATTATGAATAAAGCTATAAATCATAGATAAATGTTCGATAAGAAAAATAAAAGTAATATAAAGCTTCCTGTGTAATTATATGATTCCAAAATACTCAGATTATAGAAAAAATGTTTTTTTAACTCTTAGAATGAGAATTATTTTAACCTATATGCATCAATAGTGAAATGGTTTAATATGAAATTGTTTAAATTAATACAAAATCATCTCCAAGTGAAAATGAACTAGGTAGAAGAATGACAGAATAATATATTAAATACAAAAAAAAATCTAATATTAGCACAAAATCTGCTTTTCATAATTAAATAAATAATGTAAGTGTAGTTATTTACTAATATATAGAAATCAAATATTAAACATTTGGTTTAAATGATTTCCCTTTTTGTATTTCATTTTCTTTTTTCTTTTTGTATTTTATTTCTCTTAAAATATAAAATATTTAAGTTATTTGAAAAAAAAATATTATTATAAAAATAATTTTTAGAACCTGATTAATTGTAATTTATCGTTTTACTTTGAGGTGCATGTATTATATATATATATATATATATTAATAAGAGGTTATATGTGTGAACAAATCGTCATAAGAATGAAAAGACACACTCATAGATGTATCTTTACTGAATATTTACAATAATTGCCATTGAGGAAAAATTTTTTAAAAAAATTCAATAATCAATAGCTGCAGTTGAGACATTGACGTAAATTGGGATAATTTAAGACACATTTGAAAGAGTTATAGTTACAAATAGTTTATATCAACTGTTTTATTAAATTCTATATAGTTCGCGAATATAGAATAACTCATTACATATAAAAATACATATAAACTAAAAACATTTTAACAATCTTTTAAGTTCCCGAAATAAATAAATATTATATAGAATAATGGTTGAATTTATATATATCTATACTCTATGATATTATCAGTTATTATTTAATGAATAATACTATTGTTGCTGTTATTATAATTTAAGGCCTGCTGTCTAATGAATAAATGATAAAAAAAAGCCCTTAATAACCATTTTACACTGAAAGGGAATATTATCGAAATAATAAAAAGATTTAGTCTTAAATCTATCTAAAAGATGCTAAATGTGACTATTTTATATTTATAACCTGTTTACTGAAAGCTGATTTCGTAAAATAAAATTACATTGAAGCGTTTAATTTTTATTTTTTAACTGTAATACATAATTTTAATTAAATTATAGCATTTTCCACAGTTACCAATGTTGAAATATATTTCTTATACATGAATATTAAAAAGATGAATTTTAATCACATAAATTTTTCTATAATATGTCTCATACAAAAGCTTTGTGTAAGATTTAACATATATGTATTTTTTTTAAAAAAATGAGTTTTAAACTGATTGGTATTAAAAATATGACATATATAGATCCACGCAAAAAATTATTTTCAACATTTGTCCATTTATGGTGAAGATAATTATTTATCAATTGCAAAGATACATTATGACTGCTTAAAACTTGAAAAAAAATTATTATTTGTCATATTAGTCATAATGACATACTAGTCATATTTAAAATTTCACATAAAATAATAATGGGATTATTAAAGTATCTGAAGGTTTGACCATTGTAAAAATCTTCTGAGTTGTACAGTTCTGAGTTCTGAGCTTACAAGTATTGTATCATGTATAGCATTGCTTACCAACCTTTTTGTTGCCAGTCAACGGTTGATAAATTTACCGCGGCCCTCTGAAGGGGACGTTGATTGTTTATATGTTGGATTGTTTTGATTTAACGATTTCAATTTAATTACATTTAAGTAATCCTTCATAATAAAATATAACTGCACCAAAAAAATATAAAGTGATTTAATTTTGTATAATATAAAGAGATTGTGCAGTGAAAAGTTGCACAAACCTCAAAGAAATACACTACAGTTAATAAAATAGAAATAATTTAATGTTCTTTGTGCGTCCCGGTACTATTTGATCCATGGATGGGTGCCAGTTCGCGTTGCAGGGGTCGAAGACCACTGATATATTGGACACATAATTCACCGGTATACTCGAAATTTCATTTCAAATTAAAAAACAATTCATCCAAAATCCAGCAATTCCAATGGAAGGTTAAAAAATGTAACGAAATGATGTTTTTTTTCTTTTCATTTTACCATTTATTAAATAAAAATTAACAGGATACACACTTCTAATAGCAACATAAAAAAAGCGAACAAACAAAAAATGCAATTTTTAAAAGGCCATATATTTTTCAAAATTCTTCAAAGGTACAAAATAAATGAAAAATTTCAAATCCCCACCAAAATGATAAAACACAATTTCATTTTTTTTTATCCTATCATTTATAAATTCGATATGATTAGTGGCGTCTGTAGGCCGTTCCCAAATAAAACGTTCATTTTACTCTATCATTTGAAAGACAGATTTCGAATGGCGCAGAATTTTGCCGGAATTCTATAGAACACGGAGATATTTCTACCGTACGATAAGAGACTTCGAAAATCTTGTATGTATTTCGAGTGCCTTCCCCCCGAGACTTTCTGAAAGAAGAAATTTTTGTGAACTCCAGATCAAAGAGACAATTTATAACAAAAAGAGATAAATTATATTACGTCCACTTGAAAATTGATGACTGGTGTTGTAAATGTAGAAGCATTTTTCAACTGTACTCGTTTTGTATATATAAAAGAATTTTAACAATTTGTCTTGGACTCTTTTTTCTTATCTATACATTTATTTGCTAGTAAAATATTCCTTAAACTTATTTTTATTGTGTTAGTTTCTTATCACTATTTGCCTGAGATATAAATGAATGTATACATCAATTTAACGCCAAATAAAGCTTTTGATGAGCTAACATGAAAACTTAAGTGTATATACATGTTTCTGAGATTCAGGAAAATATAAATTTTCCTTATATATATCAAAATTACATATATAAACAATTTTTTCACAATGTGTAATCACTATTTGCCCTTTGTTTGAGAGATTTTACAGTTGAATGCTCTGCTTTTAGTTATGTTCATTAATTAAAACCACACAGTTTGACTTATTTGGTACTAAGTCGAATTTCCTGGAACAAATATTTAGTTTTTTGCATGGCATTGAACTTTCCCATATATATATATAGATTTAATTTTCCAATAGAATACATTTTTACTTTATATATGACACTGTTTTAATCCTTTAAAATATTTTATCAAGTAAAGTGGATTATTGGAACTGGGGAAAATACTAGTTTAATACTTAATGGCTCAAGAGGACTCAGTGTCAAAAATTTAAATAAATAAACAACTATCCAAGAGAATATAAAATTAATTCTAAGTTGAATATCTGTTTTTTATACCGTATTCTGTGACAGTCTCAATAAAAATAAACAAGGAAAATTACTGTATGAAAATGTCCATTATATATAAGAATTATTGTACAGTTCAAAAAAGTTTAAAATTTACTTCAGGTAATTTCGTTCAAATTATATCCGAAAAATATTGAATAGTATGTGTATTCGTTTCTATAATTAAGTCATTGGTACAACAAAACTGAAAAAAATGTACAGACGAGACATACACTTCAAAATTTCTAAGGGTGCTTAAAAATAGGTAGTTAAAAAGTTAAAATTTCAGCTTCAGGCAGATTAAATTTGGTATAAAAATATTGAAGAAAGAAATCTTAAAAAAAATTGGCATATGTGCATTGTTAATGTTATTAACTCTGAATTAAAAACCATATAGTTTTCAAAGTAACAACTAATCGAAACCTTTTTGTAGTGTTCCGAAATTTATTAATTATATTTAAATGTCTATTTTTATCATGAAAAAATGCAGACATAAGGATTGCACTTTTTGGAGATCGAGGTGATATACAAATTCTACGTACATTACGTTTAATTTTTCAACGTGCAGAATTGGATTAACTAAATTATTTCATAAAACAATTTTAATCGAAAAAAGTAGATGCAAATTAATATTTAAAACTTCTTAATTCCGTATATTTCTGAATAATTTTCTTCTTCAATATTAAAAAGACAAATTTAAAAAATACTTTACAGGAAAATGTTATAATTGTGATGAATATACATTGGTATTAATTCAAGCGTTCAAGATCGTTTGAACAAACATTCAAGAGCGTCGCGATGCTGTATTTCTTCATTAAGTATTGTATTCAACTAAACATACGTCACTTCTTCTAAAACAGGCTTAACAGAAATAAATCTCGAAATTTTTTTCACTAAAATGCTATTTATATATAAATGTTTTTCTATATTATATACATTTAGATTGATATATGTATTGTATATTTTGCAAATAAGTTAAGCTATGTTTACAAATTTACTTTTTTTTGGTATTATTATTTAACGGAGTAACAATTTCGCATTTTTAAAAGTATTTTTATCTTACCTTATAAAAACTACAAAATACAATTTGATTCTAATATGCAACTGATTATTACTTCACAAGAAAACTTAAGATAAAGAACAATGTTATACTCTGACATTTGTGCATACTTGTGCAAGATAATAGCTCAGTTTATCATGGTTTTTTTAGATGCACACCCGTTAAGATTTTATTTTAAAGCTTACATGATGTTTTAATTAGATTATTATAAATTTTAATGAACTATAATGGAGTGTAGCTTAAAAAAGAAATTTGGAATTTAGTACTTCATCAAGAAAACTATATAAATGTTTATTCACAAAAATTCTATCTTTTACATGCTATTGATATTAATAAGACGACGTTTTAAAATCAGAGCTCTCTAATTATATCAGTAAGAGAGAAAAATGAACCAGTAGTTTAAAATTTTAATTTTAATACATTATTGTAACTCGTGCATGTGTATTTTTGTATGTGCTTATATACTTGTGTATAATATCAAACATAAAAGATGTATTTTTATTATTTTTACATCAAGTTTTTTTTTTTTTAAATTAACGATACGATAACTGGAATTCTAAAGTTTTGTAATCCTTTTAGAATTTCCTTTTAATAATTTTTTTATTAAACATTTCTACTGGAATCTAAAATTCAGAATAATAATAAAAGCTTTTAAAAATATTGTCTTTTAATGTGCAATGTTATACTAGTTGTTTAAATATTCTAATTTTAATCAGTCTATATCTGTATAAACGGATGAATGCAAACTATGCTTTTCTTAAGATTTCGAAAATCGTTGCACTCACATGGTAAACAATTCTTTATAAAACGCACAATATAGAAAACTGCAAAATGCGGCGTATAACGCACACTTTCAACACAAAATATAAAATCGAAACTTACGGGTGCACGTTATACACCTAGTATAAAAAGGAGACATCTGAAAATAAAAGTAAAACGATCACGGGGGAAAAATTAGGCTTCTACATTAATCAAAATATTGTTTATTTAAAAGAAACGACATTCTCCTTACGAACTTAAAGACTTGCAATTGTAGAAGTATGCATTTTTTTTTCTAAAGCTTAGAATAATATCTCGAATAAATTACTTTAAAATGTTAAAGTATTGCACACGTACATTTTACGTTTCTTCGTGCGCGTTATACGCCGGATTTTATGACACACACACACACACACATATATATATATATATATATATATATATATATATATATATAATATATATATATATGGGACGGCGTCTAGGGGAAGGTTCGATTTTAAAGTTAAAATAAGCACGCAGAGTTAAAATAACTTAATTTATTAATAACACAACTAAAACATTTACTATTTACAAGAGGTTTTAAATAATTCGAGATAGCACCATACTAATTCCAAAAACACGTACTCTTCCTCAAAACAACGGAGAGAGCGATTTCCTCTGACCTGCCTTCGTTCAAGTTTTGGTGCAACTCTCAGTTTTTCTTTTCTGCCCCCTTTATAAATACATGAAGTGGCAAGGGGAAGCGATCCTTGACTAGTTTTCGGTTCAGTTTCCTATAGTCAATGCATAGTCTGTCGGTACCGTCTTTCTTCTTGACTAACACGATTGGACTTGCATATTCAGAAGAGCTTGGTCTCGCGATTCCCTTATCCAACCATTCGTCGATCTGCTTGTTGACGGTCTGATTCTCCAGAAACGACAAACGGCATGCTGTTTGGTAAACTGGTAAATCATCCTTCAGGATAATTCTCATGGACACATTTGTCGTTTCGGTCTTCTTAGGTGTATAGCTGTTGATTAGTTCAGAGAGTTTCTTTCTTATTCGAGGATTTATAACATGTTTAACTTCGATTTCTTCTTCAGTTCTTGCTTCATAAACCTGTGTATTCACAAACCACACCTTCTCTTCGTGTTTACGTAAATAAACACCTTTTTTTATCAAAGCCAACAAAAGCTTGTTCCAAAATGTCTGATCCTATCACTGCCTGGAACTCCAAATGCACCGCAGGCACGACATGCCATATTACGGAATATGTCTCTCCATCCAATTCGATTTCTCGTTGGAACGATCCTTTTGTTTTGACTTCGTACTTTCCCAATCCAGATAACACGACAATGTCCTTCGAGAGCTTCGATTGCTCGATGATTCCTTTGCTTACATCTTCACGAATGAGCGAAACTGAGCTTCCAGTGTCGATTAGAGCCTCAAAAGTCTTGTTTCCGATGGTTATTTTCCTGGTCTTAATTCTGTCTTGCTGAATTCGAGAACAGATCTGGACCGGAGAGCTTGAAGATTTATTGATTTTCGTACCCTTGTTGCGCTTTGTACAATCTACGGCATAGTGACCTGGTCCCCTGCAGTAGCTACATGTTACCTGTTTAACTTTTTTATCGTAAGTTCTCGTCGATTGAAAGCATTTTCTATCATTCCAATTATTTCCAAGGTGAAAACGTTCATGCCTTTGAGAACAATTATCGTTATTGTTCGATCTCTTAGCAAATGAGTTTAACTGCTTTGGCCCTATAGTTCTTCGGATGTCCTCATAATCTTCCTTCATATTAAACTTATGAAAATTTTCGTCAAACAGTTTATTCGAGGCTTGAACGTTTTTGGTGTTATTCGGCATACCGGCAGTCTGTTGCGCTTGTATTCGCAACTTCTCTAATTCGTTTTCTCGTCTTTCTCTCTCATCCTTTCCCATATCCTCTCTCTCAGCCCTCTCTCTGTCAGCCCTTTCTCTCTCTTCTCTTTCTGTACGTTTCTCCACTATACTATCAAGCATCTTTTTAACATCGTCCTCAACGTAATCTGGGCTTTTTACGATCAGCTCCTTTAACTTCAATTTTGTGATACCTGCTTCGATAGTAAGATCCAAATCCTCGGCGAGTGACACCAAATCCTCTTTCCCTTTCGCGTGTAAGAATGCCATTTTTATTCTCAGAATGGTGACCCAGAGAACAACTTAAATTTTTACCCAAGTTAAATGAGACAAAACCATTAAAATGCCACGCAAAAAGTTTACTCAATTAAAAAGAAACAAAAGATAATTTAATTAAGATGCAATTATCAATTATAAACAATTATAGACAAAAATGGACTTTTTAAAGAATTCCCGGAACTTAAATCCTTTTGCAAAACACAACAGTATTACAGTTAATATCAATTTTATTTTTTATTAAGAAAAACAACGCGTTCCTCTCATTTATCAAAAAGAGATTACTAAGAAAAAACACGGAAAGTACTCAGTTATTAATCCAAAACTAAAAGAACATCAAATATCTATGTCTGCAATTAAACCAATAATAGTACCTAGTACTTCAAAATTCAATTTCAGATTCACAGAACAGGAAATATACACACAAAATCATTCATTTATATAATTTTCGCCTATTACTCACACAGTACCAAAAAAAAAAAGAATACTAGCACAATTCAATGTAATTCTGAAGACATTTTACGCTGACCTCAATGACACAGGAAATCTTGTTTCGTGTTGATAACTCGCAATTTGATGCAGTTCCAAAGGTTCTCTCGTCAGTGTTGACCTCAATGATCAAGGTAATCCCGTTCAATTCGTTCAGTATCTCGTTGAGTTGCTGGGCTTCCAGTTTTGGTTGACTGTAGCTGACGTGGAAATTCGCCAAGATTCCGTGTTTCTAACCAAGTCATTGGACTCCTTTTTCCTGTTGACTGTTCTCGCTGAAATATTTCCGTATCGCTCGTAAGACTTCCGTATCGCTCGTAAAATTTCTTATCCAGCTGAAGGCTTCGCCGGGTCTCTATTCGATGCAAGGCAAGGTCTATGTACCGCTCAGGAAATCAAAAATCGATGAGGAGGTAAAACTTAAAAAATGCTCTTAGATAAAACTTTGAATAGTTTAAAAAATCTGGGTCGAACCCCCAATTTGTGGGACGGCGTCTAGGGGAAGGTTCGATTTTAATGTTAAAATAAGCACGCAGAGTTAAAATAACTTAATTTATTAATAACACAACTAAAACATTTACTATTTACAAGGTGTTTTAAATAATTCGAGATAGCACCATACTAATTCCGAAAACACGTATTCTTCCTCAAAACAACGGAGAGAGCGATTTCCTCTGACCTGCCTTCGTTCAAGCTTTGGTGCAACTCTCAGTTTTTCTCTTGTGCCCCCTTTATAAATACATGACATCATCGTATCGCGCAGCTAAAACTCGCGTGGTTTCGATTAGTGGTGCCATCTCTTACAATAAAAATCAAAAGAAGCAAAAGAAAACTTGCACTCCTTTCCTACATATATATATATATATGATGAAAATAACATATCAAGAAGAAAGCACTGACTACTAGTGAAATTTAATTCTCATTTGATACATGTATAACTTACAAATGATCTCAAAATGAAAGCAAAAGAGTAGTATAATAGTAAAGCAGCTATTGATCTTATACCAACCCTCTTTAATAGGGCGTTACATTCCACAATGCAAGTGACTCTAGGTTGAGGTATTCAATCAAACAGAAGCAGATATTGTCCGAGGGCAGATTGGCCACTCTCTTTATAGGTCACGTGCTTAACATTGGAAATAATAGCCGCAATGGTATTGCCACAGTGGTCTGCCACTGTGTTGCTTCTTTGGTATCGTGTTTAACGTTTCTTTAGGAACAATCAACAAATAATTATATGCATACAAATAATCCTTTACTTAGTGTATTGTGTTTATATACATCTACAAAACTTTTTTTTATAACATAAAATGACAACCAATTTTATGAAAAGATTTCCACGCAGAAAAAAAAAGCAGAATGGAATATTAAAATAAATAAAGAACAACAAAATGGTAGTCGCAAATTTTTGCGAACAAATTATTGACTCCCCTGACAATTATCATTAGTTTTCAATTGTTAAACAATATGAAACCTTTAGAATTAGCTGACCTTTAGTTAAATAACCTTCCTTTTGACTTTTGACAGAAATTTAATAATTGTGTTTAATCAGATCTTATACAAATTTTGAACAATGTTCTGAGGCATACTTTCCGAGCAGTGAGAGATTCATTAAATTTCCTTCACATTTGAATTTTATTGATCATCCGATAAAATTGCCTTGGTAGATTACCCCAATATTTTTCGATATTATTCAGATCAAGGAATAGCCATGGTCAGTTGAGTAATGTTACGCTGTTTGCCACAAACTGATGTTTTACATCTTTGGCTGTATGTAAAGCAGAATTAAAATTATATTGTTGAAATATAAAATTCTGCTTCGTTATTCATGGCCATAATTTAAAATTGTGCTGTGAAGTATATCATTATTAGTGTATCTATTTGTGTGTTTCTATAAGATAAAATTTATTTTATTTTTATCGTGATATCCAGTGCATACTCAAATCATTCCTTCATACAGATCCACGACCTTGGTTTCAATTATCATGGAAATAGTAGTCATACCTATCAAATTCATCCAAACAAAATTTGTCTTATCATCAAAGATGAATATTAGAATATTATGTGCGTGTATCCACATTCCTTCCAATAAACATGATTTTCAGCAATCAATATAATATCTTTGTCGGATTTTAAATACTGTTTTCTTTTGAATTTTTCTTTTAATTATTTTGATTATTCTAGAAAATACTTTTGCATAGTTCTAAGATATCCTCTAATAATCGTTTCTGTAAGAAGTGGACGTAAAATAAAAGCAAAACTCAATTATTGCTTCGGTCATAATTAGAATAGACTTTTGGAAGCCCAAAATTTTGCTTAACTTCGTACAAAGAAAGACTGCATGGTTATTCCTTTTGATTGCACGATCAATATCATGAACAGAGATAATTTGTGGTCAATAAACTCATTGACTTTTGCTTGTTTGTAATCAAATATTTTTATACCATTCCCTATACTTACATTATGCAAAAATAAAGCACGGAATAGACGTTAATAAGAAGAGACAATTTCTTATTTACGTTGTTTGCCAATTATAGTATATTTTTGACATGTTCTCGATTTTCACGATCTTTATAATTGACGCTTCTATTCTTTTTTTAGTGTCATTAGATTTTCTATTAAATAAATTAAGACAAAAATTTGCATAAACTTATTTGTTTGTTTTCTAAACACAATAGATACTACCTACACTACAAAGTTATATATTTCCAATTTTTACCATTCGATAGATCTATAATACTTAAGTAATGACAAAGGATTTATTTATGTCTACGATCATTCGCTGAATGTACCAAACATGCTCCATAGGGATGCGGGAAGACCATGAAAGTATTTGCATATTGCGTAAGTTTTCTGGGACTAATCGTGCTTTGTGCAATGTGGCATTAACTTGCTGAAACAAAGCACCTGGAACTCTGGTAAGAAACGGAACCACATGAGACCTCACAGCCTCCTCCACATACAACTTAGATGATTTTATTCTACAGACCTTTATTAAAGAGACTGTATGTCTATAAATATCGTAAAGTCTATTGTTTGAAAATAAAGATTTTCTATAGAAAAGTTAGGATCTGGAAAACTGTCGAAGGGACTCTTACAACCTGACGCGATTCTTTTGATAACTCTAAAAAAAGGTGAATTACCGCATGTTGATTATCTCCGTTCCTCTGAGTTAAACCTTTGCAATTGAAGACACTGATATGTCGGAGTTAAAGGCAGTGCTCACAATAGGCACTAAAATTTAAGATTCGTTCTTTCTTCGTTTCTTGTTTTCCGATAGTTTTTACACCTACATAATTCCTTACATCAGTGCTTCTCAAACTTTCTATACTTGCGACCGAATTTTTAATCATACTTTTCATCGCGTCTCCTCTCCATACAATAACAATGAATTAAATTCAATAACAATATACTTTGACGTAAAGCTATGACACACGACTTTATTTATAAATCATACAAATTATCAAGATAACTATTAAATTTTATATATAATTTATGACATGCCATAGGGTCAAGGACAACTATTAAACTTGTTCTTAACTTAGTACTGTTAAAATAAATATGAAATACATTGTGCAGCACTGATACATTTATAAGAGTATTACATCAGTGTAAATGTGTATTTTATTTTTTTTATTTTCTCAGAATGTATTTTGATTTGCTTCCTTCAGTAAATTAATGAATTTTTAAAAAAAAAATCTTTTGTTTTCGACTTTTTTATGTACTTGCGCCCCTTTGTAGGGTTACCCCGCCCCCTAAAGGGGTGTGCCCCACAGTTTGAGAAACACTGCCTTACATCTCAAAGAATGGTGGATTAGTTTGGAACTGGATTTATGTGTACTTACTGAACAATTCTCTCTTCGGTACTTATGATTTATCTGGCTTTTAATAAATTGGTCAACGTTATGTTACTTTTTTATAGGAATGTATATCCACAAATGTGTACGCATGCGTATGTAGAAGGCGCAATGAGTCTACAGCTCGGTCGAACACTTCCGCCGTATCAGTATACCAGCTGATTTACTGTTGATGAGATGAATCGTTTTACGCATTAAGAGCTAGAGCACGGGGTACTCAAGCTTTTTTTCTGCTGAGCCGCATACATATGTCAGCTATTTCACGGTCGGCTGTATACATATGTTAGCTATTTCACGCAGACCACATCATAAGGATAAAGGGTAGAGGGTTAAAATGTGGAAAATTGGCCAAAATATTTTAACTCCTGCTTTGCTTTTTTTAATTATAAATTTTTATATATATTTTTTTATTTTTGTCACTAACACTGAATTGGAAACATTTAAGAAACACTCCTTCTCAATTTTTGCATTAACCAATTTCATATGTGATTACCAATAACATAACAAACTTCATATGATGTCTTTGTTACTGCTGTGACATTACCACTGACAAAACACTTTGTTGCCTATTATTTGTTGCCTATTTATTATCTCTTGAAAGAGATATTCGTGGAAAAGTGTCACTAAATGATTCCTTTTTACTGGTATTTTTAAATGCAGCACTTTTGTGACAAATCAAACAATTAGTGATCCATGCTTAATTATCTCTGCCAAATAGTCAACCATCCAATCGTAGTGAAACGAAATATTTTCTTCGGATATTTTTCGGTTGCAAGGTATCAAAGATAGTTAAAAATTAGTTCCACCCATAAAAGTATCACTACTCCACTATTGTCTGTTGCCACTAACCATGACTGTTACAAATACGTAAAGAATATTAATTCGTACTGGTACGACATTGACAACAAAAAGCAAAATTGATATATTTGATTTCTTGACACCAAATACATCGTTCTTAAATAAATGCCTTTTTTGGAGCAATGGGCACTGAACGGGTCTCTTAAAAAGGCTCAATGGGCCGCAGGTGGAGAATCGCTGAGCTAGAAGGTTTGCATCTCGCATGTGGGGCAATTGGTGAAAGTGGGCACTGAGCTAGGCAAGCTTACGAAAGTCGAAACCACAACAGAAGAATATCAAAGCATCAAATACTTACACTTGTGCATCGCAATCTGTGCGAAAGGGATTTATTAAGCATCAACAAGCACTACATGAGGAGAAAATGACTGACACAAATTCGTAACGTCGAAGAAAGAGTCCTACAGTCCATCAAAAAAAATCCGAACACAAGCACATGAGTTACTGTTCAGCAGCATGGGATCTGTCCGTCAGCAATGTGGTGGATACTGCACGAGCAGGTAATGCATCCTTACCTTCTACAAAGGGTGCAATTACTGCTCTTAATGATTATCTGAAGCGTATGTAATTTGCGTAAAGGTTCATGCAGGAAGATGCTGTAGACCCCCAGTTTTTTCCAGCTTTTTACAGTGAAGCGTCATTCAGTCGTGAAGATGTATTCAATGCACATAATCATTATGTGAGCTTACGATAACCCACATGGTATGAAAAGTCTCTCTGCACAACATCGTTTTGCCTTAAATTTGGGGAATGGAAACATTGGTGACTGTTTGTTGTGACCTTATTAGCTACCATCCAATTGAACGGCAGGGAATACCAAATCTTTCTCAAGATAGTGTAACAGACACTTCTGTGCGCAGTTACCGCATATATTCGGTGAGTTATGGGATGGCGGGGATCTAGCCCCTGGCACAATTTTTGTGTATGATTACTAGAACCAAAAGTTCGATGCTCGAGGGATTGGTAGAGGTGAACCAATCATTTGGCCCCCAAGTACCCAAATTAACCATGCTTGGACTTCTTTTTCTACGGAGCCATGAGAGACTATGCTTATGAGATCCCCGTAGACATTGAAATGAACCTTCTTTCATAAATAGTGGTCGGAACACGGGCACTATCCGTGACATGCCAGACGTTTTTGAAAATGTTCAGTGGTCAATGCAACCGTGCTGTGAACCCTGGGTAGTATAAACGGTCGAATTTTGAGGACCTATTGTAAATCTGTACTTAACCTTGTTGGAATAAAATTCACATACGTTACCACAGAATTCTATTGTTTCCTAGAGTTCATTTATTTGCCCATTTTTTTCAAGTAAATGACGTTTTGCGAACATACTTTCCTGTATGAAATAAGTTTGTTGACTTGTTCCTTCGTCACGAAACTTGAACTATAAGTTTTAAACCACCCCTATATCAGCTGACTTAAGATTGCATCACCACTGCTGTGTTCACCAGCGCTATTGTATAGAATGAAATTAATTTGCATACCAGCTTCATCTTTTGCTATTTTCAAAGTTTCAAGGTTATAGTACTATTTCTTCGATTTTAGATACTATCATTGACTATACATTATTTTTCTTTTACGAGTGTATATCTAAGAAACATTATCAAGGATAAAATACGTAATTCTGATACGTTGGATGTTGAATATCTCTTTTACTCCAGAAATAAGTTATACGCTACATAAATATTTGTATAATAAACGACAAAATATTTAAGAAATTTTTAATGGTTATATAATAGGCACGTATATTAATTATATATATATAGCTCATATAATTATTTATTTTACTTTAGTTTTGATGTGTGAAAACCACAGCTGGATCGTCTGGCTCACTATATTGTATGGGATATTTTTTCAATCGAATTAATAGATTTGTTACCTGAAGCAAAAAAAAAAAAATGTAGTCGGGGTAATGCACGTAATATTTGTCTAGAATCTCACAGTGAATTAGGAAGAGTAGGATAACACCTGAAGTGTTGTCCTTAATGCTTGAATGTATTTTAAACGTTTGAGGTTCATCGTCTATAATCTTTGTGATGCTTATTAATAAATAATTTTTGACGTTATTAATAAATAAATTTTGCAAAGTTCATGAAACATGATACTTATGAACTACTTTTACATCTTAATATTTATATTACGTCAGATAATGTGTCTCCTTATGTATTCTTGGTTCAACTTGTTTCACACCTCATTTTCTTCCATAAGTTTTGAAAAGTGTATCAAAAGAAATTATTTACAGTTCTAAGAATTCAATTTCCATTTCAATAACGTGTCAATTAATTTATTCCGAATTACAGATTTGTAAACCAATAATCTGTATTCCTACATATGTTAAAGCTTAATTTGTTTTCATTTTCAATAGTATGGGAGAATTTTTTTTAACTTTTAGGAATTTACTTATTTAGTTTTAGACAAAACAAATGGATTTCCATTTTAATTAAGTCTTCTTCATTTCTTTTTTTATTTTTTGAATATTTTTCGATCAATTTTTGTAAATAAACCAGACAAGGTTTGTACATAATTATAAAAGAGCAAAAGTTAATTATTGATTATTCAGCCAAATCTTACGGAAATATTATTTTTCCTATGAAAGGTAATAAAAATTCAAAATAAACTAAATTCAACAAATAATAAACTAAAATAAATAATAAACTAATTCAATATTTTATTTTTATTACTTTTGACTAAACAAATGATTAGTTTAACTGATAAAAGTAAGTTAAACTTTTCATATCTAAATTTAATACAAAATATTCTTAAGTATTTTGTGAAAAATTCTTAACATAAATATGAAATTTAAATATTGGACATTTATAAAAAATATGATTTAAGATGTAGAACAAAAATTCTATTGTCTTACGTATTTTGAACAAATTTTAAACTTTAGGACACTAACAGACAAAACACAATATAAATGTTGTAGTAGATTTAATTTATTAATACATTTCATGCAAACCCTATCTACTTTGCAAGGGAAAAAAGATCTTACAGCACAAGCAAATCAAAATAGTAGTTTAGAATTTTTTTACTGTGCTTCCGCATTTTACAAGACATTTTCAAAATAATTTTTTTTTCTGAAAAAAATATATAGCTGATGGAAGTTATATTTTCCAGTTGCAAAAGTTATTCAACCTTTTCCATCAGTTGGGTTCAGTCAGTAATATCAAAATCGGGAGTTCATCTTTCTTAAACCATACACTTGGAAACGGAAATGCTGCGTCACCAACAATATTCGTATTCATCTTGCGATGTATCGAAAGTGGAGTGAATGCAAAAGACCTTCATTTTCATTCTTGACTTTACCCTGGTTGCAACGAATGATATTTTTTCCCCATATCGATCTTAAAGGAATGTTCTATATCTGAATCAGTTTACTAGGGATTCACGCAAGCCATCTACTAAAGTGCTTTTTCCCTCTTTTTTTCTCTTTTTTAAAAAAATATTTAATGTTTAGAAAAGAAGAATTTTAAAAATGTTTACTTCATCGATATTTTACGGAAGGTTTTTGTTTATAAATAATTTAAATGGCTATTTAAACGATGAACTTTCAAATTTTGCATATAAAAAGCAAGCTGTTCAGTTTTGGATGAATTTACTATGGGTAAGTAGTGGTGATTTTAGAAAAATATGTCTTGAAATAAAAAAAAACTGCAAATATAATTTTTTCTTAAAAACCATGCATCTGTTTACTTCTAAATAGAAAAGTGCATGCTCTTGTTGAGTATTATTTCTTGAAAAATAGACTGAGATTTTTTAGAATGGATCACAACAAAAATTTTATACCAAGGAAACATTAAACAAATGGCGAAAAAGAATAGTTATTTTACTAACGAAACTCTCAACTTACA
This sequence comes from Trichonephila clavata, assembly GCA_019973975.1. NCBI lineage: Eukaryota > Metazoa > Arthropoda > Arachnida > Araneae > Nephilidae > Trichonephila > Trichonephila clavata. The sequence continues at coordinate 130,402 of BMAO01036498.1, read as the reverse complement.
ACATACATTAAAATATGGTGAATAATGCTCACCTCCTTTTTTAAGGAGAAACCTGAAATGTACGTGTGTAAAGCCATGAATGTTTCTACGTTTTGAAGTTAAGTATTCGAAGTAGTATTCTAGGCTTTAGAAAAAAAAGCATACTTTCGAATAAGGTATGTCATTTATTTTAAATAAACTGTGTTTTGATTTATGCAGATGTCTAATTTTTTTGCTCATATATTTTTTTATTTTATTTTCAAAGCTATAATTTTTAAACCAGGCATAGAGCACACACTCTTAAATTTCAACGTTATTCCCTGTGTTAAAAGTGCTCGTTATATTCCTTATTATGCGGTAGTTGTCCTTAGTAAAACAAAATTCCGTTTTTAAAAATCCTTAGTTGTATAGATGTGTATGATATATCAGTAGAAATCGAAACAACTGGAAATTTAAGAAAGGTAATTATCATGGTCTTGAGCTTCATTTTTAAGGAGATTTATGAGATTCATTTGGATTTCTACTCGAGAATTTTTTTCTGTGTAATAAAAATGAGTAATGTACATTAATCCGAAGTCTGAAAACTATTTGTGTAGTGGTGTGTAAAACAGAAATAGACTGCGATTCTTGAAAATGGATCACAGTAAAAATTTCTTAATAACAGAAATTTTTTAAAAGAAAGAAAGAAAAAGACAAAAACACAAGTGTTAGCTTACGTATAAAAAAAAACTCAAGACGTTCGATAAGATTACCAAAAATATATAAAATCGTTACAACGTAACAAAAAAAAAAAGAAAAACAAAGGATCGTTTCTTTAGGGAAGAATTCACACTATGGGCACAACCTGCCAAATGTAGCATACCTACAATGTGGCTGAACTTTTGTTGGCGAGAAAGTAGGGTTGTTTGGGAGGATAAAAATTAGTTGCTCTTTAGTTACGTTCAGAGGATGTGTGACCGGACAATCTCCACTTGATTTCATTAAAGGTGTAAGTCATCATTTGATAAATACTTTTCAATTTGAGCTCATTTTTTGTAATTAAGGCCTGACTCCACGCTGAACTAACTAAATGATGTTAATACATTTTAAAATTAAGCCATTAGTCAAAAAATTAACTTTGTTTCTTAGTGTTTCTGGTCAATAGCATTGTGTGTGATGATGAGGAATGCCCAAAGGAACCGAACTCAAGACGCCACTCACCTCCACTCCCCCGGATCGCCTCCAATCAACCAATAGCCATCATGCCTCTCCGCAGAAGGTAAAACTTCACAAATGTCGTTCCCACACCTAAGACTCTCACGATATGGGATTGAGGACTAATTTACAGTCCAAATGCCTACAGATACAAGGTCATCAACCTAAGGAACCGAGCTCAACCGAAGAGAGCTTAGAGCTACAATCCGATCCCTAGGGAAAGCATTGTATGTGAGGTTGTTTTCTATAATGAGCCCATTCTATGGTTTTGCAAATATCACTTATTAGTACTAATGTAAAAAAAATCATTATCACGATCGGCCACTTCATAACAAAAACAAAACCAGAATTTTAAAAATCTTTAATTTTCTCATATGCTTGAAAAATCAGTGGAAACTAATTATATACACTTGGCAATGTGGCCATCAAGGTATTGAGCCTTATTTTTAAGATCAGTCATGAGATCCAATTCTATTTCCAATCTAGGGCGTATGTGTTTTAATGTAGATTAAAGGTGACCGTGATGCATATTAAGCCGAATTAAATCGAAAATTCTCTGAGGTTCAAGTACGACGAATAAGGATTTTAAAAATGTCTATTTCGACAACATTTCACAAAATAGATTTTTTAATTAAAAATTTAATGCGTTATTTGATTGTCTAAGTAGATTTATTTATAATGCTTTGAATTTAATATCTCTTAACATTGTTAAATTTCTAGTGGAAAGTTATAAAGCTAAAACAAATGCTTCGATTTTGTAAATTCAAATTGATTTGGTTTAATCATGCAGGTTATGCAATTATCTGATTGAAGTTAAAGCAGCAATACTCAAGTGAGTGAGTGAGTGAATATTAACGTCCCACTGTTCAGCTACACGAGGGCTTTTGGGAATGGTCCGCGTAATTTTGAACCATGGTCAAGTTACGCGGACGACACCTGATCTGGCACCCCCCTCTCCTAACTACCACAGTACACCAAAGGGAGGACCTTTGAGCTCTCGACAGATTTAACGTGCATCACTCCCCTCGCCTACACGGCGGGTCTTCAGTGGTACTGGGATCGAACTCATGACATGCTAGCCACGATCCGATGCCTAGACCACTTGGCTACCGCGGCCACGCAGCAATACTCAAATGAGGAGAAAATATTTTCCAAAACAGTGATTCTTAAAGTGGTCTATATAGACCCCCAGGAGTTTGTGACGACCTGCAAGGCGTCCACACCAGAAAAAAATAGTTCGGGGGTCTATGATAGTAGTTATCATTAAACCAGATCATGATTATAAAAAAATCTTTAAAAAAATTTGATTTAGTGGAAGCCATATATTACCAATTTAATATTTACTAAGTTTAGTGAGGTTAATTTATGGTTACTACGTAACAGCATAAATTTTATAAGAGAAGGACCATTTTAGCATTTCTTTCCAAAATTAAGCTGGGGAAGTATGATATTGGACATCGCGAACTTTCTCAATTTGTCACAAACAGTCTGTCAGAATATTTTTACTTACGTTCAACATTTAAATGCCCTTATTCAGATTTTGAAACTAGGTTTGAGATTGCTTTTTTTATAGTAATAAAACAGCAGAGAGAAAGCACACAATGATTTCATATAGTCACTTTGAAAAAAAAATGCCATATTACAAGAGGAACTGATCAGAATAGGTCCTAACGAAGACTTTAAAATAAAGTTTAGAAATGGATGTCAGCAATTTTGGCTTTGAAAAAATATACCTGATATTTGTCTCAAATTATGGAAAATCGTGAGAAAGTTTTAACTGCTTTTCCTTGTGAGAGGAAGTTTCACTGAGTTTACCAATCTCAAAAAGAAAAAAAAAGAACTTGTCACTTATTAACAAAGAGATTTAGGGTTAAACCTGACTAGATTGATACATTAAATGTTAAAAATTTGTTATTGAAGCAACAGATTCCTCCCTCTCATTAAAAGCATTTGTTTGTTGTTTGTTATTTTATGTATTAATTTTAATTCATTACATGTGCTCCTTAAGTTTTAAACGCTATATGTCGTTAATGTTAAAAATTTAATTATTTTAAAGTAGTAGACAAAAAGACATTTAAGTTGATAAATTTGCAAAAATTTATTATTAGGTAAGAAGGGGTCTATATCCGAGACCGAAAAACATACCAAGGGATGTATGAGACAAAAAAGTTTGGGGACCTTTGTTCTAGAGTAATATTAATTAGAATATATGTGTATTGTTATATACATATATTCTAATTAATATTACTCTAATTTATATATATATATATATATATATATATTATATATATATATATATTATATATATATATATATATATTTTGGGAGAATTTTTGCTTAATAGTAGTCGGTTGTTCTTTCATATTTCTATGAGATTTTTATACTTTGGATTTGTTATATTTTGGATTTTGTATACTTTAAATTTCTATTTATTTTATTTTGGTCTTTCCTACCGAGTTGCAAAGGGGAAGGTTGGCGCCTTCAAACTAGTTTAACCCCACTTATTCGGTCCTAAGTCCGAAATTGCATTTTGACTCGCTAGCTTCTTATTTGTATTTCATTAGATTTGATCTTAATTTTTTTTTTTTTTTTTTTTTCCTGTTATGTTCTATTTTATATATAAATTTTTTCCATATATATATATATATATATATATATATATATAATGATTGAATGCTTAAAAGATAATATGACATCGTAATCTAAATAAATAGTTCTAGCAAAATCTCGTCAGTGATAAATGTAGCTAAAAACAAAATGTTTCGCATTTAGAATTTCACCAGAAAGTAATTGCCATTTCATATAATAAAATGGGTTAAAGAAAGCGTTAGAAGTTAATTTTCCTAAGGAGTTAAACATTTGTTTATGCTTATAACCTTGATTTGTAAGAGTGAAACTAAATAAGTCTTGCAAAATTCGGAATCACTTTTATAATCAATTCTATAAAACGAAGTAAATTTGGAAAAAAATATTAAATAAATTTTTTAAATGATATTGGAAACAAACTGTACACTAACATTTTAAAACAGTTTTCTTAAGACATAAATTCATTTTGCTGTACAGAGATTTTAAAATAGATCTTAATGGAAATATTAACCCATGGCTAATTATAATTGAGAAAATAAGCAGAACACAAAATAAAAGTTTTATAAATAAGAAATAAGTTCGAAGAAAGAGCTAACATCTCATTGTAGATCTGTTTTAAAATCCTTGTAGATCATATTTTACGGAAAAACTCTCATTTAAATGAAGAAATATTTTATTAAGTAAGCAAATAACTACAAAATACAGAATACTTTCTAAAATTTGCACATTCAAGAAAATATATTTTACATCTTAAAATGCATCACACACATAATTAAAGATACAAATTTAACGTAATAACTTTTAAAATTATTTAAGGGATTTTTTTTCTAGTATATCGCGAAAAAATGCTTATTTATAAAAAATTCTTCACTTTTTTTTTTTAATATTTGAACTAAATTAAGTTTTATTTATTATCGAATGCCACTAATCTGTTTATTAGGTTTAGCAAACTGTTTCGGCAATCCATTATACTAATTAAGATGGTCTTATAAAATGATTTTTATTCAAGAAGACATATTACATAAGGACTCAAACAGGATCACACATTTCTGAATTTTATGCGGTTGAAACGAAAAAAAATGTATTTCAAAAGAAATGTATTATATGTTTTATATCATTATTAATTTTGTTAAATTATTTATCTCTTTATATTTATTCTTTTACGATGCGTTTTAGAGGTTTTCTATTATATTTCGTATATTTAGAAATCTTTCATTCATTTTTGCTGGACGTTATTTGTTTTGGAATAACTTAGCGATTGGAGTGACTGAAATTCTTCATCTATATCCCCCCCCCCCGATCGAATTTATTATGCGGGAACTTTTGTAATTGAGTTAATGCCATGAGCACGAAACCAGTCTTGTAACCCGAGAAACATTTGATATTTTTAACTTAATTGCACAGCCAAATTAGATATTTATTTCCATAAATAAATCTTAATTTTTGTATTATATTACACTATATAGACCCTTTATTTAGTTCTTTTTTATTTACTTATAGTTTCCTTATATTGTGGAATCATCTAAAAAATTAAGTTTAAAATTACGATGTTATTTAAATTGTTAATTATAACCTCAGATAATCTTAATTAAACCATTAATTTTCTTAATTAAACAATTAAAACATTTTAATACTCCAAATAAATGAGATTATTTATAATTGGAATAGTGTAAGTTGATATTTTCAGGAAAGGTTGTTATTTTTTTATTTACGGAAGTTTGAGTGTTTTTAAATCAAGAGTAGCATTCTTACAATTTAATATTATGGCATTGACACAAAACCAATTGCTGAATGTACCGAACTTTTTATTTTGGAGCTACAACATTTAAAAAAGCTCTGCTGAGTTGTATATCAGGTATAAAAGTCCTTTCCTTTGAATCAATAATGTAAAGTTTATGTATTTGTTTATACTTACAAAAATTTGGATTATTTGCTTCTGTGGAATTTAGGAATCGAGGAAAGCAAATGGAATTTTCAGCTTGCTTGTGTACTTCATATACAATTGTTCTGTAAAATATAGGAAAAAGTTTTATTCTGCTCAATGGTTTGCAAGAAAATAAATATATATTTTCAACATAAACTCATGGAAACCAATATCACAGATGTTTACAAATCTGGAAAAAATTCAGTATATTTCAAAACTTCAGTCTCTATATCAGCGGAAGAAAAGTAGCACTCAATTTGTTCTGTGTAAAATATATTTCGTATTTGAAATATATTATTTACTATGTGAAAACCTAGTGAACATACATTATTCCGCTCTTTCAGCAAATCTCATATCTTTCTTCAAATACTACAATATTATTCAGTAATATTTACGTATTTTGCACTAGTTTATTGCACTACTTTTCTATGTAATATGAATAAATATACTAAGGAAATGAAAACTTAAATATATTAAGATTGTAATTGTTCTTGCAGTAAACGGCACCACGATAGCCGAGTAGTTATGGGTGTGACTTCATGTCCTCCAAAGAGTATCTTTAAGTTTAATGGTTTTCAATAAGGTGTAGCATTAGTTGAATTTATTATAGCTTCATTTTGAATGCCAAGACAAGCAACAGATAATAAGTACTCGAAGGTAGACCATAAAATACATATACAGTCGACTCTCGATAATTCGAAGTTGGAGGAACCAAAGAAAAACTTTGAATTATCAAGATAATAAGAAAAAAACTCCCAAAATACACGAAGTGAACATTTTTTTTTTTACTATTTACTACACATTTAAATTTTAAACTATGTAACAATACAACAATTATACAATATTACTTTAAAGTATTTTTAAAAAGTACATATATTATGCAGTATAAATATTATACAGAAGTTAAAAGTCCTCTGTCTTAAAAGAATACATTTATGTAGTAATTCTCTAACAGGACTCTTTCACGCCCTACCAAATCTCTTCTAATCCTCACTGGAAATAAAACCGTTTCACACCCAATTCCTTCAGACACTATCACCAATACTATTGCTTCTTCAAGGCAGGAGGCCAGTCCGGCTCATTCTCTATTTGGTGCCACATGCTATAAGCTACACAGATGAGCCATAGATCGTCATGTGAGTGAGACGGAAAAAGCACAATCCTACGCATCTCTTCTTCACAATAGCGGACCATCCTTTCTGAATTCATGGGTAGCAAGGCCACGTGTTAAATGAAATATATGGACGGCTGATAACAAGTGTAACCAGAACTGTCCACTTGAAGAAAGGAAGCAATAAAAGTGCCTTCTCGCCCGAGGAACCGCGAAATACAAAGAAGGGGTAGCAGACTGATGGTCATCAAAGGGGCTACGTTACAGTTGAGACACGCAAAGACAAAATGACACAAAACATGTAAGCTCCAACCTGTTTGTTACAGGTAAGTGTTTGCATCGTTGAGAGTCTTATAAGACATCTTCGAATTATTGCGTGTTGTTGTTTGGCCATCCACAGGTTTTACTTCGAAATATCGAGTGTACCAAAACGTATTGTTTTAGTTCGAAGTATCAAGAGTTTCTCTAAGGAATGAGCATATACTTTGAATTAGCGAGAGGTTCGCATTATCAAAGGTTTGAATTAACGAGGGTCGACTGTATATACACAAGCATGCGCACGCTTGTTCCCACACACTTGTAACCAAACAAGCACACACGCTATTAGCATCAGCTTTTCAGTGGAGTAAACACATGATGCATAAAATAAAAGATATTCCAACTTTAACATGGCACTTCACTCGTGAAACAAACGACCTTAACTTCACGCGCAGGGTATCTTATACAAAAGGGTGTTTACATTCTGTTTTTACCGTAAAATTTACATATAAAGGTGAAAAAGGAAGAAAGGTCAGACGTACAATATGTTTATTACACTTTTCATTCAAAAATTTAGTTTGTCTGTTCTTTTTATTTGGGTTTACATTGTTTACACACTCCTTTAGTCTTCGTCGCTAGTGAGTGCGATGTTTTTACTGGATCTTATTTATCTTTTAAATTTCGTAGAAGCATTAGTTGTTGGTTCTACATTCTTATGTAAATCGAAATCCAAAATACTTCAGAAATCAGCGTCTGGTTAAATGTTTAGTCGGTGGTTTCTGACTACTTAATAAAATAATTTGCGTATTTACAGTCGCAACGTTCAACGACGCAAAAATATTCTCATAGGCTAACGATTATATTTTCTAGCCATTGAATATGATGAGGTCATTTTATCAAAGGCGATAAATGCTCCCTTAGTTAAATTATCTGGATAGATTTCAGTAGAGGAATCATTCTTGCTATTATACTCTTCATGATTCGATTCTTCCTTATCATCCCCGCAAAGAGTTTTTCTTCATCCGAAAATATTGTTGTATCATATCTATTAAATACTATATCTATTAAGCTACTTAAATATCACATTTCTTCATCATAACTACAATAATACGTCATTGCATAAGAAAGATTTTAAAACGTACTCATTTATTTAGAACTGTAACGGCGATTCACGCGCAAGGAACGACATACCCGGAGAGGCAGTATCCAAAAATATACCTTTAGAATTTGCCTATAAGTGAAGGTCACTCAAAGGATATGACCTTAAAGTCAGCTAAACGAGAAACTATTCATTTTCCGAAAACGGCTTAGATGGAGTCCTGAAAAAAGTTAGGCGGTGTTATGACATACCCTACGCGTGAAGTGTCGGGTTAAGGCATGTGGTTCCATCAAACATGCGAACTGTAACAAAGGCCAACAAACGGATATGCAAAAATATTAAAAACATGTGCATTTTAAGATTTAATTGGCATTTGTTCAGAAGTGAGGTGACCAAATTGAAGAATCATTCAACATTTGGAAAAGAGCGATGATATGAAATAAAATTTTTAGAAATGAGAGAGAGAGAGAGAGTGACAAAAACACCGTACAGAACTTCAAGAAGCTAACAGATGAGCGAGAGTTGATATAATAATCATCCAATGAGCTCATAATCCTTATCCGACGTGTAACTGAGAAACCATTGACTGCAATGATTCTAGATATGTGACTCTCTTTGAATGACGGCTAAAACATTGCAAGATATTGCGTAGACTCCTCTCAACGTTGCACATCCCCAGCAGCTTTTGAACCACACGAAACGGAATACAATTATTTACATTGATGAGTTAAAATTCTATTTGAGCCCCGGTTACCAAGTAAGACGTGTCTGCTGAACTGAGAATAATGGTGGCATTTACAACTGACTGTCGCACGCAACAGCCGTAAGCACTCAGTTATGATATGCAGAATATTTCATTTGATAGTTGGATCTCTTTTGCAATCGGTTTTAACATTCTTAGAGAATAATACGTTATTGAGGTTCTACATTCCCTTTTCCCCCAGATTCGACAAAAATGATGGAAAACTTGCCAGCCTCTCTTAACTTTTCCAACGCTTCTCGGATTTCTTCTCAATCTAGCCCGTTTGGGATCTGATAAGTATGCGTCTCCGACCGTCCCAGTATCGCTTCCATTTAGCTCTCTTATTGGAATGGGCATGACAAGCAATTTCTCAGAAGGACGTCTGCCAACTTTACGAATCTGTACCAGCTGGATAACAGCTTGCATTTATCCCCGCATAAAAGCCGCGATGAAACCACAGTTTGCTGATCTGATTTGGTTCTATAATTGTATTTCCTGAATAAATATTCAATTATTTTTATACTGCTCTTTATTTTCAATACAAACATGTCACATTTAAAGATTTCGACCCATTGGGATAAATCTTCTTTTGAGCATGCATTTTTATGTTACAAAGTGCATTATAATCAAGTGTATACATGTATGTTTGTGCTTTCATCAATATGCTTAAAGAAGTTCTATTAAGTGTTTTAGAAATCCAAAAATTTCAAAATTTCTTAAAAGATAAATATTTTTAAAATATTCTTAAAATCATGCACAACGAGATACTAGCATTTATCATGAAATTTATAAAAAAAAGTCAAATACCCAGGGTTTGAAGAGTGATTTAACACACTTTAAGATTTGCTAGACAAATATTTTTTTCATTTAGATTTTAATGCTAATATTGATTAAGATGAAAATTGAAGATTGTGTCACTTTCTTTTGTACAGTTACTATTGTAAAAACATGCTGAACGTAAATCCTAAATGTTAAAAGAAGACTTTATTATTATTTTAGGAGATTTAAATTTGGCAATAAATATTTAATTTTTGATATATGAAAAACAACAACGGCTGAATATCATTTAATTATTGTAAATTAACTAGCATTATATGTATATCATATACGAGTATTAACGATGTATAGTATATTTTTGAAAAATGTAGTTTAAACATTCAATTAATAATATTATGCTAAATTGTCATAAGTATAATAAAGCTAAACAATGCATAGAAATAAAAAAAAAATAGCATAAGTCAGCAATCAAAGAGCCGAGTGTAACAACGTTTGAGATAATTGACGTGTAGCGTGAGGCTCAAGAAATGAAATTATTAGTTTATTACATCTACAGATATTAATTATAATATATACATTTAATTACAAGTTATTCAAACTATTGAGTATTTCCAATATACAAGATATGTTATTTGTGATGAAAAAGGCAAACACAGCTTCTTTTACGAATGCTCCAAACGGACTGTCTTTCCACTCTCTTTAGAGGGGGGTGACGGTCGCTTCTTAAAACTTAAACTACAATCGGGATTTTGACTTCCAGGTAGAATCAATAATTGGTTTTCTCATGACCATCGTTTGTCGGCGTGATATAGGATGAAAGGATCCCGCAATATTTTAAGGGTTCATATGTCGATGCGAACTGTATAATGCTATCTGCATAGGGAGCCAATCTTACTGCTGCCAAGGGGGAAACGTTACACGAGGTAATGTAATGGAAAACTTTTTGCGTTACGGACTAAGACTATAGAGTTAAACATGGTTTTAAGGCCAGAAAAATTTCCTGCATTTGTTTACTCAAGTGGGCTGAGGGGAAGAGAATGTAGAAGGAGGATACATTTCTAACAATATTCTATACAAAATTAAATTAAATGATTAATATTTTAAAAAAACTTTAACATAGTTTCCAATACAAATATTATGTAAATAGATTAATCTTCATATCAAAGCCAGAATATAAAAGGGTAAATAAGCATAGTATCACTTTGAGAAAAAAATTCTGTACAGCTTACCGCGAAAAAGTAAAAAAAAAAACTTCCGCTTAATCAAAACAATATAATTCGTTTGGAGAAAGTGTTAAAGTATTTAATACAAAACATAATTGTTAGTTGAGCAAACAAGAAATCGCTAAAGTTTAAGAGGTATTTATTGGAAAGAAAGAGAAATGATTATAAGTCGGTAAGATGCTAAATAAATATTAAGAAGGCAAAAAGAATTATTATTTTTAGCACTATTTGTGGATGTTTTTAGAAATGAGAAAGAAAAACCGAAAAAAAATAATAAAACCAGAGAAAGGAAAGGGAATTTATTAGAAGAGTATGTAAAGTAATAAATGATGAACCAGAAAAAAATAACAATATTAAAAGAAATAATTTAGATAGAATTTTTTAGAAATATATTTACAAAGAAAATAGATACTCGTGATCTAAGCAGCAATTAATAAATTTTCTACACAAAAAAAAATATGTTCGTACTATTGATAATCGATATACTTTATCATTGTAAAACAAGAAAATAAAATTTTACTTAAAAATCTTCTACTAAAGAGAGATGAATATTCAATAATCAAAACCAATAAAATTTGAAATTGCAAGATAACCAGACAATAGATTTTAGAAAGGATGTAACATATTAAAAATAATAGAGTTTAAAATATAAAAATATGGATGCTACAGTAATATAAACATTGCTGACTTAGAACAGCTCTTATATAAAAAATAATTTATATAAAATACGGGTTGAACATGTATTTTGGGCCAGCCCTTTCTGTTAATAACATTGAGTAAAAACCTGTTGAAAATAATGGATAGAATATCTAAATCCATTATAAGAAAAAAAAGGTAATTTACAAGGGGTGATCAAATGAAAAGGTACGAAACGACACGGTAGGTACAAATGTAGACTTTATTCATAATATACACCATAGGCCTGAGCAAAACGATCCCACTGATGAACAAGCTGCAGGATTCCTTGTTCCCAGAATTCCTGTGGCTGTGACGAGACCCAGTCCTTCACAGTGTCCTTGAGTACGTCGTCCGAGTTGAAGCGCTTTCCTTTCAGGTGTTTCTTCAGTGGACCAAACACATGGAAATCGCAGGGTGACATGTCCGAACTGTTGGACGGATGGTCCACCGTCTCCCATTGGAACTTGTCCAGTTCCATTTGTGTGACTCTGGAGACTTGTGGACGCGCGTTATCATGGAGCAGACCCACACCCTCCGTGAGCAGCCCCGGTCTTTTGTTTTTGATGGACCTGCGTAGGCGTCGGAGTGTCTCACAGTACACATCGGAGTTAATGCTTTTTCTGTGCTCGAGTAATTCTGTGCTCGCATCATTTGGACGCCACTTTTTATAAGAGCCTTTGCTCTCTCCTGCGCATGCGGGCACCCGCGCATGATCCGATCCCAGTCAGAGTCTCCAATGGCATCCCGAGATGTCTCGCTACATTCTCCCTTGGCGGAATATGCAAATATTTAACTGTTTCATTTTTATGTCGTTTCGTACCTTTTCATTTGATCACCCCTTGTAAATAAGAATTTAATTCAAAAATGCAGAGCCCGCTCAAAATCTAAGTACAACAAAGAAGTTATTGCCAGATTCTGGACCCAAATGCAAATTCAAAGCATGGAAATGGCTGAAAAGTAGCACTCAGCAAAAGTATGAAAAGGACAGAAATAAACAATTAAAACGTGTGTATACATAATACCATTATTTCAGGGACACTTTAACTGTGTATGAATTTTAAAAACATAATAAAAAATAAAAATAAAAGAATATAAGTAATTTTATCTAATGTTAGATTGTAGAGGTAACTATGTCTATCTAGGAAAAATGATATATTTATAATAATAAACTATTAATATTCTATGGAATTTTAATCCTTACTATTTAGAATTTCTTCATTCAAAAAACTTTTAACAAAACTAATAAAGTATATATATATATATATATATATATATATATATATTATAGAATTCCCGAAAAGGCAGAATTCTATTATGATAAAAGACTTTAATCAAAATTAATATTTCTTAATTTATTAATCAATGCACACAAAATTATTTAAAGGTTATCTGTGGGAGTTACTGATAGTTTTAATGAGGTTAAAATAATTAGAATAAAAATTATATATATGTATGTGTGTGTTTTGTAATTGAGTCATATAATTATAATACAGAGATTTTTCTTATTCTTTCGAAATAAATTAACAATTTTAACTATTTCAAGGCATTTTTAAATTACATTTGGTTAGGAAAAGAAGTTGTGAAAAAATAGTTTAGAAATGCTTAATTTTAATAGGGAATTAAAAAAATATGCTTATCATAATCGATTATTTAAGTACAAATAACATTAGTGTGGGGTAGGAAATAGCATTTAAGCTAACCGCAAAATTATTTTGAAATATATAAACAAAGTTAATTGAAACAAGTGTATGGAGCAGAATCTACTGCAAAACCAATTTATGCATTTTTCTGAAAATAGCAAAAACAAGCTGAATTTTCTCCTCTAGGTAAAATTTTTGGCGTAATAGTTAACTTGGCAAAGCAGTATTCTCGCATTACATTGTGAAATAAAGACATTATTTTGCTGGACTTATTAGTAATAAATTTTAAGAAAAAGTAGTTTATATTTAATGTTACACTTTTTCAACTACTTATACTTTATAAATTAATGTTTTAAAATTTTCATCCATCAAATTCGGTGTATTTATGTTGCTCGAGTAACATATCATTCACATATTAATCACATTTTATTATTTAATAATCAGATAATATCCAGACAATTTTCAATAAATAATAAAATAAATGATTTTGCAAGTAATAAATATCAAGTTGTTGAATGAACGTATTTTGATTCACGTTTTATTATTGTTAATTTAATATTATAAGTTGTAAATAAGTAGGATAAAATATAATCGTAGACATGAATTAAATTTTTTTATCAAAATTAAATAGAATATTATTATTATCTATGTAGGAAAAATAATAATTATTATTTCTTTTATAAAAATATGCATATAAGTTAGCTCGATTATTGCAAGCAGGTTCATCTTCTGGCAAGCTTTTTATCTGTTTCTAAAAAAAATTATATTTGTGATTTTCTTAAAAAGTTATGAATGTCTATCATAATTTTGAAAATTTATGATAATTTTTGGACCATAATTATCTCAACTTTCCAAAAGACTTATATTATAAACTTTCCATTAAATTATGTATTTTTTCCAAAGAACACACACAAACACAAGCAGCTAAGCGCACACACAGAAATTTATACAAAAGTAAAGTCATATATATATATTGTCTGCAGAAAAAAGCACTGATATTGATTTCCCCCCATAAGTTACGGAAGAAAACAGTAAAACTTTGCAGAAGCAAATAAATTTATGAGTCTGTATGTTTTCTGGCTACATAAAATAAAAGATTTGATTTATTTTACGTTCTATGTAGATTCGTGATCTATGATCATAATAATGTAAAATCGAAGTGTTTAAACTGATTTTTTTTGTTCGTTCAAATATTTCGTAACATAAGTTCTGTGACAAGTAAAAGTTTTTATATAGATATAATGAATTTTGTTACAAAAATAGGCGCATATATGATTTACATATTGCATTACAGTATAAAATTCTTTGTAAAAACTATTAAAATCAAACAGAATTACAATTCGTATAAAATACACAAAATTATGTAATATCAACAAATGCATTTTGATATTATGATCATTGCAACATCGTTAAGCATTAAAATATGAATGTTATCTATGAAATCTAAACATATAAAGGAGAAAAGCGGCTCACTGACTGACTGACTAATCACGATATCTCCGGAACTATTCAACCTACAGACTTGAAATTTGGTAAACATGTTCCTTTCATGGAGTAGAGGTCAGCTAAGAACGGAATTTTTGCAAAATTCGAGCCGCAAGAGGCGTTACGGGGGGTTAAGGTGTGTTATAAATAATTGTTTCCATTTTTACACTACTCGACGTACAATCTTGAAATTGGGTAAGCCAATTCCTTTTATAGAGTAGAGATCCGCTACAAAATGAGTTTGCTGAAAATCGACATCCAAGTGGCGTTGCGGGGGCATTATAGAATTTCCATTTTTAAATTATAAGACGCACAGACTTTAAATTTGATAAATATATTTATTTCATAGAGTAGAGATCAGCTACGAGATGGATTTTGGGAAAATAGCCCCCCAAGTGGCGTTGCAGGGAATCAAGGGGCGTAAAAGATAAATATTTTCGTTTTTAAAATACTTGACCTACCGGCTTGAAAATTGGTAGGCATAGTTTTTTCATGAAGTTAATATTCGCTATAAAATGAGTTTGGGAAAATTGACCCACAAGGGGTGTTGAGAGGGGTTAAGGCGCAAAAAAGATAAATATTTTCGTTTTTAAACTACTTGACCTATCGGCTTGAAAATTGGTAGGCATAGTTCTTTCATGGACTTAACATCCGCTACAACTTGGGTTTTATAGTATTAAATATGATAAACAGAATCCTTTTATGGAGTAAAGATCCACTATATAATGTGTTTTGTGAAAATCAACCCTAAGGTGGTGTTGCGGGGGCTCAAGGGGCGTTATAGATAATTTTTTTCCATTTTTAATTTATTAGATTCACAGTCTTCAAATTTGGTAAGCAGATTCCTGTCATAGAGTAGAGATCTACTGCAAAATGGGTTTTGTGAAAACAGATCCCCCCCAAGTGGCGTTGTGGGGTGTCAAGGGGGGTTACAGATAATTATTCCCATTTTTAAACTATTAGACGTACAGTCTTGAAATTTGGTAAGCATATTCCTTTCGTTGAGTACAGAACCGCTATAAAATGGGTTTCGTTAAAATTAACCCCAAGTTTGATTTCAAGGGATTAAGGGGCGTAAGAGATAAATATTTCCGTTTTTAAACTATTCGATGTACCTGCTTGAAAATTGGTAGGCATGTTCCTTTCATTGAATAGAGTTCCTCAAACAAAGAGTAAAACAAAAATCGATCCCTAACGAGGATTGCGAGGGGTCAAGGGGAGTTATAGTAAAATATCCTGTTTTAGAATTGTTAGACCTGTGTACTTGAAATTTGTTAAACCTGTTTCTTTTGTTGAATAGGGATCCACTAAGAATGCATTTGACGGGAATCAACTCCTGGGGTAGCAGTGGGTTACTGGGGCGTTGACAAAAAAATTTCTTTTTTCGAACTACAAGGACTATAATAATGAAATTTGGCTTACATTTTTCTTTTGTTGAATTGAAATCCACTAAGAACGGTTTTTGGGAGAACAACTCTCAACGGAATGACGGGGGAGGGAGGGATATTGATAGTAAAAACTTCGTTTTTGCCCTATTAGATTTAGATTTGAAATTTGGCTTCCATGTTTATTTTATGGAGCAGAAATCCACCTAAAATTGGTTTTGCGGAAATCACTTGGTTATAGGGTTTCGAAAGTGTAAACATCACTCTATACTTAATTTTAGAGATTATTAGGTAATACAAATTAATAGATCTGTCCTTTTTTTTATCAAGAGGCTAGAAATACTTAATTCTAGGAATGAGATATCAATATTTTATATATATAAACATATATATTTATAAAACATCATGAGGGGCGTAAAATACCCAGCGAAGCTGGAGGGTAACGGCTAGTAATATTTATATGTGATAAAAATATGGAATAACATGTTAAGTTTTTTACCTAATGTTTTCAGTAGATAGGGGAATTTCATAAATACGTTGGAATTTATACATTTCTTGTAATGACATTGGAATTTATTTAATGAAGAAAAGTGAGTGGAGTTTGCCCCCAAAAATGAAATTTAGTCAGTTCAAAATGAAGGTTGTTAGAATGAAATATATAATACTTAAATATTCAGTTATTATTAGTTTTTTCTAAGCTGGCACATTTTGAAGATCATTATTATTATAATATACCCAGATAAAATTTATTTATTTCTTCAAGTTGCAAATTCAATGTAACCTGTTTTGGAGATTTGGTCTCGAAAACTTCGTCTGAATATCTTAACATTACATTGAAGGCGAAAATAATATATATTTATTTGGCTTATTGTTTAGTTAAGTTTATAAAACAAACTTATTAATGTGTCACATTTGAATACATGTATGAAAAAGAATTCTTTCTGTGTGTATTTATTAGTAATTTAAGCACAAGCAAATGTTGAAATCTAATAATAAAAAAATATAAAATTAGAAATTACTTATTATATATTTTATTCAAAAAGAGTACTTCATAAAACGTTATTAATATTGATTAACATCATACTTTGAAGATACATAGGAGCAAGTAGCTATGACCTTACTGTTTTGAACCTCGATCAAGAAATCAACATAGCATACTTTGCGGGATGCCTAAGGGAAACGAGCTCACCTCAAAGAGGTTTATAGTTACAAAACGATCTTCCAGGAAACAACCACCCCCGCGTTCAATCTTTATTGAACAAAATCATAGTTCCCATTTTATACAGCAGCAGACATTAAATTTACATATTACAAATTAAAGGTAAATGAAGCGATATACATATATAATTACAAGTTACAAACAATTAAAGCTGAAAATAATAACAAAAAAGCATACAGAGTAAGAGAAGAAAAAGAATATGTGCATTATTCCAGCATTCTTGCAAATACACCAAAAATAATAAAAATATAAAATACAAATGCAACGTACAAAAAAAAAAAACCACAAAAAATTAGGGAATAAAGGGGGGGGGGACCCGACGGGGACCGCATAAGAGTACCGATCCAATCCCACCTAAGGAATTTGATCCGGATTGTAGAGGCAATTTTAATGCATGATTTTAGTTTTGAGTCAATGGAAGATTTCTAATGATAGATTGGAATGAGGTTTTCTCAGCATTTTGAGATGGAGAGACCAAATGGAAACCTTTAGTTAGATGACATGTGAAAACATACTGGTCAGCGTCCCTTACAGAACCACAAAGGCAATTGGGAGTAGCTTTTAATTTAAAGAGATGCAAATAAGAAACATATAGACCATGGTTTGTTAAGAATTGCGTGACGTAACTGAAATGGGGATTGATATCTAAACTTGGTTTGGGAAACGAGGGTTTGACTCGCATAAGCCAGTATTAGAGTTGGACCACCAACTTTCACAGTCCTCAATTTAATTTTTTGGATTTTAATGATAAAAGAGTGTGTGGGGGTATCTACAAACGTCCAAATTACACCCAAAAAATACTTTTAACTTAAACAGCTGCAACGTGCATCAACCTTTCTAAAAAAATCGTTTGTAGCGCCGCCAAAATTCGAATGCATGACTCGTTCGAAATAAGGCAGAATACGATTTCTTGACCATGACTACTCGATGAAACGGCCCCTGTATAAATTCCAACTGATATCTTTTCTGTGTAACCTGTATTTTAAGTAAATAGATGGAAAAGATAACAAGCATTGTTACTTGTAGACTAAATAAATTTCAAATTGAGTTACATGATAAGAATAAATGCATTGATAACTCTGATATATATTACAAAAAATACTTTATATTTTTTTATTATTTTTTTTTATTCCTAACTTTCTTATAGCTCTTTAGACAACGTTTTCAGTAGTACCTAAGGTCTATTCCAAAATAAACTATTCCCCCAAAAATTGAACATGAGAAAAATGCTCTAGGGAAATAGGGTTATATTTTCATCCCTGCAGCGATAGTGAATCTCAGAATTGAAGGACCGGAATACGTAAGAAGAATTTCGACTTCCTGAATTCGTATCACGATTTCCTGAGACTTCATACAGATACAATGGTCTGACGTCTCGAATAAAATCGCAGATCAATGAAACCAAACACCTTTCGAGTGCTGTAGAGCACAGAAAAAAAAAGCAACTTCGCAAGTGGGAAATACAGTCAAGAGACGTGATGGCAAATGTAAGTGAAAAACATGAACTTTTCCATTCATGTTACAAACTTCTACTTGAAAACGATAAGTTTAATACAGTTACATAGGATTAAACCTGATTTATTTTTCAAAAGGCTAGGCAGTTTGCAGGCGAAATATTTCAAATAACCAAAAACTTTACAAAATCTATGTATTCAGTTTTCATGTATATACCACGTATGCTTTCGTTCATTTTGGTAATTTCCCTCCAAGTACATTGATTTTTAAGAACTATACATCACTCGATTTAATTTTATTTGTAAGCGAGTATGTGTATGGTATTGCCGTTTGACAATAAAATTCATTTAATTGTCAAACTGCAATATCATATACATACTCACTTTCAAACATACGTATATACTTACATACACAAACTCGTGCATATATATATATATATGCACTGGTGTTCAAAAGTTAAGAATAAATCGTAAAATGCGAAAAACATGGAGTAAATATTCGTAAAATTATTCCAAATTTCTCCGGATATTAATTGGGTGAAGAAGAAAATTTAGTTTTTGCAAAACTTTTCTGTCGACTACGTCCTGCGCGAAACACCGGCGCACGTCGGAACGCGGAGAAACCGATTCACGCAGCATAGGCAGTTCAGATAAGTTTCGTGCAACTGCTGTGCGAAGAAACGTTGTTAACCATCAAACAAGGTGAATGATGGCACAAAGACACCAATTGGACATGTTTACGAAAGGAAGAATCGTTGGAATTTTGGAATCCTCACGATCACAAACCGAAGTGTCTCGAATTCTAAATGGGGACCAGTCTGTGATCTCAAGACTGTGGCAGAGGTTTCAAAGAACGGGAGATGTTACCCGACAACCAGTATCAGGTCCACCAAGAGTCACAACCCCTCACCAAGACCGATAACTGGTAATAAGTGCGCGACTTCAGAGGGGCAGTACTACCAGAGCACTGGGTTCGGCGCTCACAGTCACCACATGAATGCGAATTTCGAGACAAACTGTTTACAGGAGACTCAATGATACTGGCCTGTATGCCAGAAGACCAGCAGTTTGCATTCCCCTCACGTCTGCGCATAAACGTGCTCGTTTGAACTGGAGTTTAAAACATCAACATTGGAGTGTGGAAAGTGGGCCAATGTGATGTTCAATGACAAGTCCCGGTTTAGTCTGAGTAGTGATTCTCGGCGGGTAACGATATGGAGAGAACGTGGAACACGTTTTGAACCAAGAAACATAACGGACAGACATCATTTTCCATCAAGGGGAATAATGGTATGGACAGGCATCATAATGGACTGCCACACAGACCTCCATTTCTTTGACACGGGGTCTGTGACTGCTCAAAGAGACAGAGACGAAGTTCTTGAGCCTTATTTTCTCTTGTTTAGAAGTGCTGTCCGTCCTGCTTTCATATTCATGGATGATAATGCGCCATGTCATCGAGCGGTGCTGATTGATGACTTGCTTGAAACGGAAAACATCCAGCGCATGTCGTGGCCTGCGAACTTCCCTGATTTAAATCCTATCGAGCATGTATGGGATATGCTCGGGAGACAAATTGCAGCCCTTTCGCACCCACCAAGCTCCATTGCAGAACTGAAGAGAGCTCTCCAAGAAGCTTGGAACCGTTTGAGCTCACAACTCATTTATCATCTCTTAGCAAGTATGTTAAATCGCTGTGCAGCGTGCCTGGCTGTCATAGGTGACCACACGCCTTATTAGACTGCAGCATCAATATTTTATTTAATGTTTTCTTTCATTTTTTTTCTTTAAAGTGTGAGTCCTTGCTTTGCTCAGTTTTCTTTCAAACTGCTACTTTGGATAATAAAATTAATTATTATTATTCTTTTGATTCCCTTCCTTATTTTATAACCATTTTACACGCGCATATCACGTTTCACGCCATTCTGATTTACAGTTTCTTTCTTATTCACATAATTATCAATTATACTTAACTTTTGGACACCAGTGTATACAAGATATTCATAAGTTTATATGACATTAAAGTCTGACTTCACACTAAACATATGTTTATTGTATATAAGACAAAGACAATTCACGCGTTCACACTCACTCATCACGAAATACAGGAAATTGTCCGCATACTTGAAATTATGCAGGCATGCTTCTTTCGTTGAGTAGAGACCCGCTAAGATCATATTTTTGAGAAAATCGACTACCAAGGGGAGTTGTTGGGTTCTTATACACAAAATTTCTCTCTTTTTGTGTGCCTTTACAATTACAGACTAAAAATTTGAAAAACATGATAATATTGTCAGTTAAGCTTCATTAAAAATTGGTTTTGCAGAAACCTGTTCCTAGGAGAGGAGATTATGGAGACGTAAAAGATAAATATGCTTTAGGTTTAGGAATTCAAGAAGTCCTGTCATTTTTTAATGAAGAGGAGAGAAATGTAAGATTTTTTTTAATAGAATTGAAAACTTAGTATTAAAAAAAAGGACTTTTATATCAATAACTTACAAATAATATGTATAGATGCACCATTTTGAAATGCAAACCTCGGAGGGTTAGTAACGACTAATTATTTATGTGCGATGTATTTTCAAACGATATATAAAATGAATAAAAATAAATAATTATAGCTATATTTCAAAGTATTAATTTCTAACTTGTATCATATATTGACGTCATGAAAATATATGTTGAATTGCCCATTCTATTCCTGCTTTGATATATATCATATTAAAGTTGAAAAGCGATATGAGTCACGAGAATATCCAAAACCTATTGGCTTAAGCAATCGAGACGTTATAGAGCTTCAGTGTTGAGATGTAAGATTCAGGAAATTAGATACTTTAGTATAATACTTCACCATTCTTTAAAATTGTGAGATCCATCAAAAATATATTTTTGTAGCCCCTAGACGTATCTTTATTCTATTAAAAATAATTTTTGAGTACCTATTATTTATTGTCAATTTATTTCGAAAAAGAAATAAACATTTGAAGCAGCTTCATTACTTCTTGAAAGTAATGCATTGAAATGAATTTAATGAGAACAATCTTCAGTTATCAGAAATATTTGCAATATTAGGTTCTTTAATCAATTTTATATTTCTCATGGTTCAAAACTAAAAATTAAAAATGTTTTAAAACGCTACGGTTGGATTTTGAATTAACGTTTCATCAGAATTAAACATTTTATTTGTTAAATCAGGATTATTTTTATTATCGGAGTACAAATAAAGAACAAACTTTTTGCACTGGCAAATTGGAAATTCTACAATAGGCAACTACACAAAAAATTCTCATGGTTAGAATTTACAAACTTTTTATCCAACAGCTAAAGGTACAATTTAGTAAATTATAACTCGCCAGTTCATTGTTTTTTTTTAAATACTGAGATGATTAGTAGATGTTGACAATTTTTTTGATTCTTGACTCGAAAAATTTATTTTTCGATTTTATATATAGAAGAGAGATAAAAATACTGTCTCATTAACACCGCGCTGCATAAGGTGTATTTATAGATTCCGAAGAATGTATGGCCTTAGAATATGTAACAGTTATGATAGAAATTTCATTTTCAATTTCAACATCGGAATCTCTCTTCATTTACACCTTTTTTAGAAGTAAAATTTTCTGCAAAATAATATCCGTGTAATAAATCTCACTTCTCTTAAGAAAAAGAGCAAATGGTAAAATGTCTTAAGAAATCCCCTGCGTTGTGAAGTGAAATGTGATGAGAAAGGAAGTTTCTGTCCCATTCAAAGATCAAGCGATAGGTTGCACTCATTACTAATCGGCACTCTTAAAGTTGATAAATGGGTTTCTTTCCAGTTGTACAAAAAAAGTCTTTTTCTGCTCAGAGCAAAAAAAAAAAACAAAAAAAAATGTCATTTAAAAAAATGAATTTTTTTCTAATCCAAACTGATAAAAAAAATTGCGCTGTTGAAATAATTCATCGCGAATAAATAATAAATCGAGAAATTCGTTAAATAGGGTTATACTGTACTTCTTACACTTTACTTTTATTACAGTTTTACCATTTTTTTTTTTGCCTACCATACAAATTCAGGAAAAATTTCAACAGAAAATATAGAGAGGTGCAAATTAAATAATTATTTGGTTTCGAATTGCACCTTTCATTGCACTTAGAATGTCTACCACCTGGGGAATATTGTCGTCAGTTAAGATTTTAAGTGCATGTTGCAGATGCTAATGTAACACCTTTTTATTTCTTAAGCTAATACAACTATTTATACATCCATTTAGCATTTAGTTAAAACACGTTACCCTATTTGGCCCTAGAGTGTAAATTGTAAATATTATTAGAACATTTCGTAATTCCTCAGGCTTATCTATTTATTTATTTATCCATCACTGTGAACAAACACACCCTTCAAATACAGAATAAAGAGAAAATATTAAATACATAGGTACAACATAATATATAAATAAATTAAAGTATTAACATACGCACTGAATGAAAGTAAACGTGTTTATGCTAACATTTAGCCTACCTTTATTGGTAAAATAATTATCAGTAAGCAAATAATACAAATGTTTAACTTTCAGTTTATTTTAGAGTGGCAATTTCGATACTTGGGTCTTGACGTGATATACAAAGAGCAAAATAAATTTGTATTGCTACAATAATTAAATACATTAGGATAAGAAATTGAATGCTTCGTAAAAATCAGATAATGGTACGATCAAAGAAATCAATTTATAATATGAAGGGAGTTTTATATTATCTTATTAATGGTTTTATTTTCTTTTAATTTTATCATAGTTATTTAATTGTTTAAATTGAGGAAGAAAATTTATTAGAAAATTACGCAAAGAATACGATGTAAAGAAATTATATAATAGCAATTTTGTAAAATCTGCTCCTAAGAATCTTTTAAGATTAAATATACATGTTAATTTTTAATTTCATTTTTTTATTGAGAAGTTGATGCTTATCTGAAGCTATAAATTTCTCGCCTTGAGAGTTGCAGCACAATATTTTTAATCATTAATTATTCAAATGAATCTGATAAGAACGAAGAAGTCTGAATTGAAAATGGGCTTGAAGAACTTGTGAAAATATCAATAATTACACTCTTATACAAATAATTTGTTACCTCATTGTCTATTTTCTCAATTTTTGAAAATATCCTTATTGCAAATTAACTTTCAGAAAATAACCCCTTCATTGCATTTGTTTTTAAAATAGTCCAAAAAAATATATATAGTTAATTTTTTACCATAAAATAGTATTCCATAAAATAAGAAAATGTTTGAAAATTTATTTGTAGTTTTTATTGTTCTTGTTCATTTTTTTTTACAATCATCATTCTTTCTTTTAATTTGGTATATTTTATCATAATGCAGTTTAAAATCGTATATCTTTATCGAACTTTCTCCTTTCATCTTACATATTAACGTTAAGGCGACAATGGTACCCAAAAAATCATCAAACTATCGAAATTTTTTTTATTCAGCTTATATGATACCTTGCATCATTATAAACATGCCTGAACAATTTCAAAGTTTTACCTGAATTTTTTATTAAATTATGGAACAATTTTTTATGCTGGACAGCATATTAAACAAAACTGCCACGCACAATTTTCAGATAATCGGCTAGAAAAGTGCCTGATAAAAAGGAATTAATTATTTTTTTCCTCGCGCAAATGAGACTAACATATGTAGAATTACATATGCAGTTACAAATCATTGCGAGAAATAATTGTACAATCCATGCAAAAATTCTAGATTGCGTATTGTTTATTGGGGGGGGGGGAGCAAATGGATTTGGTCAAGATTTAAAACTCTTGTGTGATTTTAGTGATATTATTTTCAAGGAAATTAAAACTTCACAAAACGGATTCTCCCAAAGCACAAATACTAAATCTCATTTTGATAACTCATATAATTAAAAACGTAATTCGTAAGAACAGCAAAATTCTCCCAATTTTTATGTATTTGTTTTGGTGATACATACATAACCCGTGTGGGTGAAATTCAACACTATTATTATTAAAATATTTTAAGATATTTATTTGATAAAATGCACAGATGCAGTTCTTAGATTTTGATATATTTTACCTCTAAATTTTTATTTGATTTTGCTTTCATTCGTGTAAAATATTTAACATGCAAAGGCTTTTAAAATCATGGAAATAAAAAAATAAAGGCATAAACATCTTTTTTACACGTTGTGCATTACTTAAGTTGTAAAACTGAGCATTTGGAATTAGCTCTGAGGTGTGTGTATGTTTTTATAATTATTGAGGTAAAGTTTTGTGAAACATTGATCTTTCATTCGTCTTCTTCTTTATATTCATTATGCCACTATACTGTTTAATTATTCCAAATTTTTGCAATTTTGTAAGGTAAGTAGTTTTAAATAAGCTAATTAACATTTCATAAAAGTTTCAGACAATTCGATGAATATTATATCATGCTATTCATGGAATGAAAACTTTAAACTGATATTTCTCCATGTTGAATTTTTGATTACATACTAGCATTCAAAACCCTAAAGTGTTTTAGTTAATTGAAGTAGGGGTGTGAAATTTCTTATAAATGTTCTAAAATGTATATTTTGTAAAACTATCTGTGGAATCAGCTCTAAGATGCGTAGTAAAATTTTTAAAAATTTCAAAATCAAAATTGTTGCTTTTTCGAGAATATTCGTATGTTTCCCTACGAAGAAATTAACATAAAATTAATGATTAGCAGCATAATAAAACCATGCACACTTTTATGTAGTATGTTATAAGGAACTTTGAAATAAAATTTGAAAGAAATTTACATATTTAAAAAAAACATAAGGAATTTAAGAAATGTTAGAAAATCTCCAAATAGTTTAATTTCCGCATACATTTTGTAACAAATTTTAAATTTTTTATATGACATTATTACTTAATAATGACCTTTATTATATACAATTAAAACCAAATTTCAAAAATGAAAAATTAAAAAAAAATGTAAGGACGGTATCCAGTCACCTTAAATCATTAAAAATCAACCAGATAAAGAAACAACAAAAACTTACTTAACAAAATATAAATGATTAATAATTTATTTGCACTTTGCTAAAAAGCTCTTCTCAGTAAACTCTGAGCTATTGGAAGAAATAAATCATAGAAAACTAATTAAATCAACTCTTTTTTAATTTTATTTTATTTTACCACCAAGAATTATGTTAGAATTTTTCAGAAATGGGATTATGTACTGAAAAATTAATTTTAATCATTCTTTACCTATTTCTTTTCTATTTTTAGGAAAAAAAAGAAGACATATAATTCCATTTTTTCCCCTTTCAGCTTTGAATTTACCGTGTTAATAAGTTCCCATTTTATCTATACTACAAAAATGTTTTTTTTTTAAAGAATTTGTTTGATTAATTTTAAAACTTCAATTACGGTTTAATTAATGTTCAACCCTAAATCGTTGTTTGTATTTCATTAATCTGTACATTACCCAAATGCATCCTTAATGTCATGAATATTGTGATAGATTTTCTAAAAATGAGTTAATCTTTATTTACTTTCTTCAGTAATAAAATCACTTGATGAAAGACTAATTTTATTTTGAGAAGTTATATAAATGCATAAAGGATAGGATACTTGTATAAATGGATAAATAATAATTCTCTAATGAAAATTTCTAAAAAAAGTTTGTAAACTACTTTAAAAGAAATGGAGATTCCATAGTATATTTATTTCTAAAAGTAACCAAATGCTTAAAAATCATGTACTTAAGTTTTAAATTGCAACTCATACACCTATTTTCTCTTGCTTTTTAAATCAGTATTTCTTTTTTTTTATCTATTATATTTTAGCTAAAGAGAACTGCAATATAGTATGAAAATAACAATTAATCAACTTTGATACATCAAGGTTATTTTCTTTTTCAGTCATATGACTGTCCATATGACAAATGATAAAAAAAAAATGTAGTTTCAAATGGGCTTTCCAGAATGTTAAATCAACTAACTTCTATCGTGTGCTAAGAACAACTAGCTCAACATCTAAGAACAATATGCTCAACACATTGGGGGAGGTGCTGTTGAGTATTCTCTCTCAACTGATTTATGTATTTTTTCTATATATTATGACTTATTTCAAACAAAAATTTTATTGTTAGAAATTATTCGTAATTAAAATTTTTAAAATTGAACTAAAAAAAACCAGGGTTTTCTAAATTAAGTAAAAATATGAGTTACATATATAAAAAAAATCTTTACTGAAAGGAAAGTAGAGGACTGATTTCTTTATCCTTATTCACGTAATGCTTTCTCATACCTGCTTTATATATAGATTTCAAAGAATAACTTCATCTTAAACAGAAATTTCAGTGTAAACATAATATTTTAATCAAAAATTGTGGTTTTCAGACAAATTTTCCTACTAGAAAAATTCTAAATTTTAATTAAATTTGTATGTTTATGCAAGCTGAAAAAATTTAGCGAGATTGAGTATTGATAACTCCTATAAGAGTAAGATTTTTAAGAATGGAAGAGTTCTATATCGAAGAAAAAAAATCATAAGTCCAATTAGACAAGAAAATCAATGCTTCTGAAAATGGAGCTGTGATTATTTTTTAAAGGACCTTTTTCCCGTTACAGACTTGTCTTGCTTGAAAGAACTGAAAATTTGTTTTATGTGAAACAAACAATTTAAATCACCAGACATTTTCAAAAATAAAAACGGGTTTTTTTTTCATGATTTTTGCACAGAATTTTAAGCTAAAGTCATTTATGTAAGTTTTTAAAATATTTTTCATTTTAAGATATTTATGTAAATAAAATTTTGCATGCAAATAATAAAAAAAGAAATATCACACAGTAATTTCATTATGGCGGTTAATCAAACTAATAAGAAAAGATGCCCAAAAATGCTACATATAGTTGCATTTTTATTATATAACTCACACACATATACTACTTATATATATACTAACACATTATGTGAGTGATGTAGTTACGCAGTTGTAAAAAACTCATATACTAAAAAAAAATTAAAAAATTAAACACTTGTCTTGTATTAATATTTCAAGCATAAGCAATTACATTTTCTTCATACATTAATTATTAGTGATATAATGATGATAAATATCTGAATATAACTATGTTCAAATAATCGAGCAAGTCTTAAGTTTTAGCACCTTTGGCAGTTTTTTAACTACCAGTGAAATTAATTACTTAAAATATATATATATATATATATATATATATGGAAAATTAAATTAGATCTAAAATTAAATTCCCTATACCACTTTTTTAATTTTTATTTTCCGTTACATCTTCAAGTATTAAATTGAATACCCACTTTTTATTGAAGAACAGATGGCCCTAAGCAGAACTTTTATCCCCGACGATTAATTTTTATGACTTTGTTTATCATGTTTAACTTTCAAATATATCTCTTCAATAATTAGGGTACTTAGACACTTCTGACATAAGTGTAAGCCACTTCTCTCTCAGAGAAAGAACCTCTAGATAGAAAGCTGAATAAAGACTAAGTTAAAATGGCTTGATGTTGACTCGAAACACGATATATATATATATATATATATAAGTTACACACAGTTGCAATTGAGTTGGATATTCCCAAAAAATCTTTGATATTCCAATACAGATATCATTAAGTAAAATATTCATTCAACTGTAAGAAGTAATGCTCGATAGATAATATATATTGTTTTTGATTTAATACACATTTTTTTCTACCATACTTTGGAATTAACTGTTATCATTAAGATTATATATACACAAATGCCACGGATGTACTTTCAAAACCCCTAACTTTAATTGTATAATTTTTTAGGTCAGAAATTTTTTAAAACATAATGGCATAATTCTTTTTATTATATCATTAATAAAATAAACCATGCTTCCAAATAAATTTCAAAAGTAAGTGAATACTTACAAAAAATAATAAATCAATTTAAGGAATTTAAAGTATGAAATCTAGATTTTAGTTTCTTTGCATGATGATGGAATTTTCCTTCATAACAAAAAAATTTGGTGAATAAAAAATTGTACTCAAAACAGGTGTACTGTAAATTGGTTGTGTTTGTGTCAATTAATTTAAAGATTATTGCATAATAAGGATCGTAACCATCAAAAAAATTACATATCACAATCATTACAGCTGGTTTGCACTCACCATTGGCCTGTTTGTTGTTGTTGGAAGAAACGTGCGATTTCTTGAATATTTTTTGGAACTAATCTAAGCATTTTTTTTGCTAATAAAAGCAATAATGAATGGAAAAAAGGTTTGTTTTTTGTGCATCTCTATTTTCTGTGCAATTTATATATATCGAATGTTTCAAATAATCGTCCCAAAACTATGTAGTAGAAATTTATATTATTATGCAGTTGTTTCACTTCTAACATATGGCAAAAATGTTTTTTACTTTTTGTTTATTTTTTTTTATTCTTGTGGAGAAATTTAGAAGAGAGCGATATTAAAAATTACCGTAAAATCTGGAAAACGAACCCTTTTAGCACAAAAAATAAGATGGGAATTGATGGGTGCACGTTTTAAGCTGGGTATAAAAATTATAGCTTTTGAAATAAAAAAAAAGAGATGGACATAAAAAATTAGACTCCTTCTATATCGAAATAATGTTTGTTTAAAAGAAATGGCATACGTAATGAACTTAAAGAATTGTAGTTCTAGAAATAGACTATTTTTTTAAAAGCCTGGGATAATACCTTGAATAAATGACTTCAAAACATAAGAATACTGTATAGGTATATTTCAGGCTTCCTCGCAGAAAAAAAGAGTACCCGTTATACGCCGGATTTTACTGTACTTGGACCAGCCGTTGACGATCAGAAGATGGCATTAATAATAAAAATTCTGATGGCGATTACTGCATTGCAGATGAATTATAATAATAATTGTTTATTTAATTATCATCAAGAATAAAAGTAATGCAAATGGATATTATTTTTTTATTTAATTTTTACTGAGAGTAACATGCAAATTTGCATCATGATTCATATTTCCATTATACTGTTTTTTAATTATTTTATATTATATACATGCCTTTACCACTCACTTCTCTGGTTATTTCATGATGTTATATGAATATGTATTGTTTATATATATATATATATATATATATAAGTTACTGATATCTTAACATAAATAATTCGATTGTATTGGAAAATATTCTTGTAATTCTTGATTTAAAAGGGACAGAACTTCCAAATAATAATTTTTTGAATTAAAGTAGAATTATCTTTTACTCTCTCATAACCCCTTCCCAAATAGATTACCAGAAAACTCATTTTTAGTGGATCTCTACTTAATAAAATAAACATGCTTGTGAAATTTCAAGTCTAAATCTAATGGAATAATAACGGAATTTTTTTATCAATAAGCCCCAGTAACCAACTTTGGGTGTCGACCATCTGTAAGACCCGTTCAACAAACACGTTCAATTCAACAACAGGGACATACATACCAAATTCCATTACCGTCGGTATAGTAGTTTGAAAAGGGGTACTTTTTTTATCAATACACCGCAAAAGATTCCCTTTCCCCCAAAGAAGTTGATTTCCGTAAAATGCTTTCTTAAAGAATTTCCATTCAACAAAAGTAACACGTATACTAAATTTCATTACGCTAAGTAGTAGTTCGATAACGAATATTATTTTTTTATAAAAAAGTCCCAGCAACTTCCCGCTCTCTCCTTCCCACCGAAAATGAGTAGATTTCCGTAAAATCTATTCTTAACAAACCTAAAAACAAACAAACAAAAAAAACTGTTAACAAAACTTTGAGCTCTAAAGTTCATGTCTAAAAGTTCAAAAACGGTAATACTTATCTTGAACGCCCCTTAAGCCCACGCAGCGAACTTTCGGGTCGATTCTCAAAACACTTTTCATAGCAGATCTCTACTCTATGAAAGGAATGGGCTTACCAAATTTCTAGCATATAGATCAGTGCTTATCAAACCTTCAATATTTTCGACCCAATTTTCAAACATATTTTTCATCGCCCCCCCCCTCTACGATGTATGGAATTCAATAATAATAATATACTTTGACGTAAATCTATAATACGACTTTAATTATAAACTATAAAAATTATTAAGATAAGTAATAACTTTTGTACACAATTTTACTCGTATATATAAGAAGTCCATGGGTTCCCTGATAATTAATTTTTAACTTAATATTGTTAAATTAACTATCAAATATACATTGTGCGGTACATTTATAAGTGTATTATATCAGAGTAAATAGGTATTTTATTTTTATTATGTCAGAATCTATTTAGTTTTGCTTCTTTTCATTAAATTAATAATATTTTAAATAATCTTTGGTTTCAACTGTTCAATATACTCCCTTTCCTCACGTAGTATATTGTACCCCCTTAGGGGGGCATGCCCCCAGTTTGAAAAGCGCTGATTTAGATCTAATAGTTCAAAAACGAGAATATTTATACATATATAGCCACTTAAGCCCCCACGACACCCCTTGATGTTAAATTTTTGTAAAACATCTAATGTAGTGAATCTCAATTTTATAAACGGAACAGGTGTAGTTCCATTAGATCAAAAACGGGAATATTTATATCACCACTTAAGCATATGTAACGACCCTTAGGATTCTCTTTTCACCAAACCCCCCTTTTGTAGCGGACCTCTAATCCTTGAAAGGAACATGTCCACCGAATTTCAAAAATGCAGGTCTAATAAATCAAAAACGGGAATATTTATCTCTACCCCCCCTTAAGCCCCCGAAATGCCCTTTAAGGGTCAATTTTACAAATTCAGAAACCTTCGAGGGCATGCGTTGAACCATTCCCCAAATTTTCATCGCAATAGCTTAGGAAGGCATAAGAGACATACACACGCACATACACAAACATTAATTTTTTAGATATATATATATAGATTTATACTAAATTTTTTAACATCTTTACCTTAACCTAGAGCATGTATAAAATCACTCTAATTTATTTCACGGAAAAAGTATAAAATCATGCAAGGAAGGGTTAACTATTTAGTTTCTGGTATAATTACATAAACGACGCATACAAAATATAAAACAAATTATTTCGTCAATGCTAAAATCAAAGTAGATTACACCAATTGATATTTAATACATTTCCTCAAGATACGAATAAATTATCAGTAAAAGTCGGCTGTTCGGTATTTAATTGAACTAAATTTGTTGCACAGAGCAATTATATGTAGAAAGAAAATTTCTTTATTTCAAATGGGACACTTAAAGTGAATTCTTGAGGGCTTCGCAAAAAATGGACGCAGAACATATATAGAAACACAGTCCGTAATCTGTTTCGCTGATTGTTAATAGGCACCGTGAATTGCGATCGAGAACCAGAAATTGCGTCAAGGATTAGCGACAAGTGTAGCAATTAATAATTCAGTGCAATTTTGAACTTTCGCAAAAGCGAACGAATGGTACGTCAATTCATCACGCGGTTTCGACGCAAGAGCGCTCATTCATCATTATTACACCCGAAAACTCATTTGAAGAGGATTCTTGGGGAAAAGGCTCGTGTCGTCTAATTTTCAAAGTTAATTGACAGTCAAAACTGTCCTTATGAGAACCATCATAAATTACCAGGGTAATAAGGAATGCCGGCTCGTGCAGTTTGGCAGTTTGGTCTTTTTTAAAACTGGTCTTTCGGTGTGTCTACGCAGGAATGCCTTAACTGCATCTTGGGAGAGACTAGTCGAAGAACATTGATGGATTATACTATCTTTCAGCATGTATGGAAAAATATACTAATTCATAATTCTTTGCCTTCCATGGGTTTGGATTTGTTTACCTTACGGATAAAGTTAAGCATATAAGTTGCCTGGATTAATTAAACAGAAATGTGCTTAAAACTAATGACTTTAGTTTATTGTTTATGTTGACTGATAGCAGAATTTTGGCTTTGAGATAATGGCATATATTTAAGAAATCTTAAATACATATTATAAAATTTTTATGCAAATGAAGGGTCGATTTATTTTATAAATTCTCTCAAAGGTTGTGAAAAATAAAATTAGATTTAAACACATAATACTATTTATTCCAAAATTTTTACGACTTGCACATTTTCAAATAAAAATTACTGTTTTTATTGTGTGGAAATTAAAAAGTAAACTTTTCCCCCCGTAAATCGAAAACAACTCTGAAATATGTAAGGCGCAGAAAATAAAGTCGCAATCTTTTCTTACTTAATTTTAAAGCACCAACAAAATTAATAAACAGATATCTACATAAATTTTTACATATTCTGCTTAAATTTTGTACTTTATATTATTGCAATTGATTGGTGTGCAACATGAACATGGAAATACCTGAGAATATACAACTAATGAAAGAGGAAATAAAACGAATTAATTGAATTCAGGTAACAAAATGTATTTCGTGGATTTTATTTCGTTTAAATTTCTTAAGCACTTGTAACTTTGCTAATCTAAAAACATATTATCAAAATCAACTAAAATAATAAAATATAATATAAGAATATATTTAAAGGCTTTCAAGAATTTACTTAAGTCACTCTGACAAGGAGAAAAGCCCCCCCCCCCAAAAAAGGAGTGGTAGGGGGGGGAGAGACAAATTTTGGGTATTTATAGTTGCAAAAACTGTGTATTTTTTTTCTTTTTGTAAGAAAGTATTCGGAAGAAAAGAAATATATTAAGAGTATTATCAATCACTCCAACAAATTGTACACATATGTTCCTTGATAAAAAAATATCTAATATTACGTTAGAAATAATACATAGAATAATTTTGTACTGCATATAAGTTGTTTTATTGAAAACTGTGTGATTTACAATGCAAGGCATTTTTACAAATTGTACCTACTTTCAGTGAACACACAGTTTTTTTCATCGATTTTTGTAAAGACAAGCATTCATATATTATATAAAATGGGAAATAAATGAGCTTATCATATGTCTATAATTTTTAATCCCTTTTAATAAATAAGTTTAATAATAAAATAAAATAGAATAAAAAATAATAAAATAATTTGGTGTTTTTTTTTTTTTTTAACATTCAACTAATTTCTGAATTTTTTTATGTAAATTATGTTTTTTCATGAACAAATATTTTCAAATCAAATTCATACCGTAATTTTTCTTAAAACGTTATTCTTAAAATGAGATTATAATTAAATAACAAACTAACTTTCGTAAATTTATAATTAAAATGTTTGAAAATTAAAAAAAAATAATGCTTTAACTAAAAATGTATCACACTGAAATTTTTAAATGTAATTTTTATAAATAATCAATGGTATATAAGTATTTTTTTTTTGAAAACTAATAACTGTTTCAGATGAAATAGTACAAATATAATTTGAAAAGCATTTTTTTGTTATTTTTATTAACAATTCTCAAGTAATAAAAATTGCTTCAAATAATTTGTGTCACTAATTTCCTTTTTCATAAATTAAGTGGCCTTTTTAGATAAATCTACCCTATTAAGAAAAATTTCTTGAATAAATTACAGGATTTTTATTCGACTTTCAAATCATGGAAAACTTCTGTAGTTTGTTTTAAATAGAACAACAGGAATGACTATTATTATTCTTTAGACAGCTGTAATTTACAATAACTTGAAAATACCTTGAAGGGAGTTTTACAGAAGTTGAGAGCTAACTTTCATTAATTATGATTGACAGAACACTCATTAATTAAAAGAATAGTGAAATATTCACGGGTAACAATTTCTGCAATATATTCCGTTTCAGATATTTAACTTTTCTACTTCAAAAGACCAGCATGCTTAAATAAGTATTTGCATTATTTTCTGGACTTAAACTGTTATATACATAAAGCTGTAAATAATTAAAGAGGTTTTGACAGTCGTTATTTCGAGCAAGTAAATGCGTAAAAGTATTAGGTTTTCTATCACAAAATGAATGAATACTTTATATAATAAGAAACTTCTTTACACATTTCCGTTGAGAAAATTATCTTTTAAAATGAAAGTTTTATTTGTGTTGTTTAAATAGTTCAATAGAGTATGGTTTTTTTCCTGCTAAAATGTGTTTTAGTACATAAAAACCAAGTATCTAGAATATACTTTTTAAAAATTATAGTATTATGTTTTATCTTCATTATAGTATTATGTTTTATCTTCATTATAGTATTATGTTTTATCCTTTGAAAATGCTACATGCTTACATAAACAGTTCCAAGTATGTCACAAATTTTAAGGAAATTATATACATAATTATAAATTTAAAAAATAAAACTTGTACATATATATTCCAGATATAATAAAAATGAAAATATTAGCATGCAAAATCTTGACAAATACATTCTAATGATAGCATATTGGTTTCATTAATTCAGATTTATTTATTATAAATGTAATGAACAAATGGAAGTTTTTTTCTCGCAAATTTTATATACATTTCCGTTTTTTTAACGAATTTTGTGTTATTACTTCTTAATATTATCTTTAAATAGTGTAAATATTTTATATGTGTGGATGTTTAATAATATAATATTACTTTATGTGCGGCATTTGTTTTATAATAAAAACTGTAATATTCTCAAGCAATGCTGTCCCTTACATTATAATTGCCTTTTAATGGGAACTTGGTGACCAATCATTTTTGGTGATCAAATTTGGCTACTTGGTGACCATATGGATGTTTCTCGAAATTACTGGAAAGTCCATGCCGCCATGACTTATAACGTAAGTGGAATTTTCAAGAAACCACTGAAAGTTAGCCACTCAGTCAAAAAATAGTGGCAACTTGCAGAAACCGAGTCAGTATTTCAACATTTGCTAAAGTGTTCACTTGCCTACGACAAAAAGGTTGCTTGCTGATAATCTTTAACGTACCTGTATTTTTAAACACTAATAATTGTATCTGTGCTCTGAAGAAGGTGTGAAGACCTTCTGGAACTTATTGTGTGAATTTTACTGCTATATCCTATATTTAAAGGATTGTTTTCGACAATTATTGCATTACTCTTGAAGTGTTTTGTTCTTTAGCACAATGTCAACGATTTGCGATCCATGTAACCACATAGATATATTATTTTTTCCTTGTACACTGGACCCTAAAAAAGGGTTTTAAAATCTAAATATTCAACTTGTATTTCTTTAGATTAAATATTTCTTATTTAAATGTTTTTTTAAAGAAGAACACCAGAAATATCAAGATTGTAGCCTCTTTGGCCTACATTTGGTTAAAGTGGCAGTTAATCTCACACAAAAGACATTTATATTAATTTTATTTCATGAAGAAAAAAATCGTAAAATATAAAATTAACACACATATATTAGTAGATAACACACACACTTCATTAATTCATGGTTTTTTTTTTAATTTTTAGTTTTCATCATCATTAAAACTGTTACTTAATGTACATTCTTCCAAATCACAATGACGCAAACAAAATTTGATTGCGCTGGAAGATATATCTTTCTTTCGTATCTTGCATACCCTTTACTATGTATACTCACTTATTATATCATTCTATCACTTTTTGCCTTAAATGCAATCTTGATTAATCCTTACAAGTCTCTATAAAATATTTTTAGGTGGTTCAAATTTTTTTTTGAATAAACAGCATTTTTCAAAGTGCTAGATTGAAACACATTGTGAATCTAAATGTGCAGGACAGTTCACTCTTTAATGTTGAGAAAACTGGGTGCAATCAACTCATGAAAACGATATCTTCGTTTTGTTCCTTAAAACAATGTTTAAATGTCATCATTATGGAGAAAGCATTATTCTATAGAAATCAAATAGTACCATTGGGATGGATCATCAATAGTACATGATGTACTTAATAAGCAACGATGTATATGTATAATGACTTAATCCCAATTTAAGCATGCGCAACACATACTCAAATTAAAAAAACGGCCCAAAGCCTGCCAAAAAACATTTTTACAAGCATCATACTTCACTATTCTAACAGGTTTTAACTGTACTTTTAGGGGAATGTTTTTTTCATGCTATTTCCATTGAGCTGTAAAGCGTCTATATATGTTGTGTCACTTAACACAAAATTCATTGGGCCTTATTATTTTTCCAGTGATCCACTGCCAAATCCTAAGTGAATTTATATATATAAAAGTTTTTATTTTGGTTTCTGTAGGAGCACCGGACTTTGGCTTCAATAGCTCATGTAATAAATAATTCTTCAGACCCTGCCATTGCAGATTCTTTGTGAGTTCATAGATTAAGATCTGCTGCGATTTGTGCTGCACTGTTACTGTTCCATTATCTTTTACAATTCAGAAGATTAGGAGTGAAGATAAAACGCGGGCTCACGACAACATTCAGTTGCTTGATTGAGATATACAAAGGAAATATTCTACGCAAAATAGGGCTAATGATAAAACAGCATGTGTTGTTCTTTGTGGAGTAATATGCTGATCATAATTTGTGGAAAAATGCTAATAAGGGTTTAAGAAATGCTTTTAACATAAATGTTTAGGAAATAGAAATGTGTTGGAAATAGATCCGGTAACATGTAATTCAAGCTTAGTTGAAAATTGTGAAACAGGCTGTAATATGAATAAAAACCATCGTTACTTTCTGAAAAGAGTATGAGTAACGTGAAACATTACTGAAGCGACTTATACACCTATTTAAAATTTCTGTATAAACACCTCTCCAGTTACTGGTACAAGTCGAAATTAAGAGATCATAATGTCTGAATATTATTTTAAAGTAACAATACATCTAGTTTACTACAGAGTTTAATTTACACCTTCAACTTTAGAAATTTGCTGTTCTGAAAAAATTAAAAGCTTGGAGATAGTTCTGCATATAATTATTTCTACCAGTGGTTCCTAAATGAAATGGAATCATGACTTCTAGACCCTCATTTTTTCTTGATTTCTATAAACGAGACTAGGCTTAACTTGCACAATTCTAAGAATTCACACAACAGTTC
Source organism: Trichonephila clavata (assembly GCA_019973975.1). Lineage (NCBI taxonomy): Eukaryota > Metazoa > Arthropoda > Arachnida > Araneae > Nephilidae > Trichonephila > Trichonephila clavata. The sequence goes on along the minus strand of BMAO01036498.1, from coordinate 92,755 downwards.
TCATAATACATGAGAAATCTCCATTATTACATAAAATAAACATTGAATAATCTTAAACTTGCAAATGTCCAGTTTCTGAATAGTTTAGCATGTTTATTTCACCCAAAATGGAAATGCTTGTTAGTGTATCTAAATTCAGGTTAATCCATTTGAGGGTCATTTCGCGAAAAGGATTAACTTAGAGAGATCTCGCTAAGGATAAAATAATTATCCTATACAGTATAATCTGAAAACCAATATCACTTAATCTTTCTGTCTTCCTTTGAGGAAAATTAAAATTTCAATTGTACTAATTTAATCTCTTTACTCTGAAAAGAAAATATGTCAGAAAAATGAAAGGGGCATTACTGCTGTACTCAGAGTTCGATAAATAAAGGATGGAGCTGACTTAACCCTATAAAAACATTCTTTTATCACTAAAGTAATTTATGCAATTCTTTAAATTTGTGATAAATTGTCATTTCTGTTCAGAGTTTGTGAATTATTGTATATGAATAGTTTTTCCATAACGAATTTCTTTAAAAAGATAAAATGGGGAATTTTTACTAAATGCTTACATTTAAAGAACTGATACATTGTTGTAATGCCTTAATTTGTAAATAGTTTTAAATTTTATTCTTATTTTTCCCTATTACATTTTTTTCACATCACATCGTAATATGGTTTCGAAGTACCTTCAGTGTTGACAGATGGGTTTCAAATACTCTTTGTTTGATGTATCCTCACAGAATAAAGTTCAATCAGCTTAGGTCAGGTGACTCTGCTACCCGATGATTTCCTGCTTTAATGGGTCTGGAATGTACTGGGTGAAACGGGAAACCTTGTACAGCGGGACACCGTCGTATTGGAACCATATATTCTGAAAGTAACTCAACGGCACATCCACTGGAAAATTGGAAAGTACGCCCTTTAATGATAACAAACATCGGACTCTCATTAACCTTTCCTCGTAAAATAACTGGTCAATCAGTCTGTTTTTTAATAATCCGCACCAGACATTTATCAACCAGTGGTCTTGATATCGAATTTCGGCTGCACATCTTGGAATATCCAGCAACTAGAATCAGAGGTTTTGCTTGTTGTGTGTAGTGTCACTCTCAAAGTTTGTTTCATCCGTCGATATGATGTCGGCGAGAAACGATGGATGGATCTGCAAGCAGTTCATCATGAAGTTGCACCAATCATAGTGTCTATAATCATCTCCTGCCATTAGTGACTGCATAGATGTCGGTCCGTAATAATGAGCACACATTTCATTTAAGGAAGTCCAAATGTAGATTTTCCTTTTTTTCTCCCGCATTATGTCGCATTCCAATTTTGGATGTTACGAACCAAATAAATAAACATTTTATTCCTTCTATTTTTAACGTTATTTTACAAAAGGTGCCCCTTTTTTTAAAATCAATGATACTGAACAACTTTGTAATTGATTATTTTTATGTATCTCGTACTGTTTTTGAGATAAGAACGCTAATTCCAAATTTATCCACCAGGTAGCATTGTAATAAGTTTTTTGTGTAACACATTACAACTTTACTAACAACTTTACTATACCTAGACCACCAAACTTTTACGACTATTGCTCTAGCCGTTCATAGATTATTAGAGTGACAAAGGTCTTTAGAGGGCACACTGTATATATATATGACAGGCCCCAGGCCCGCGGGTTAAATGATGAGACATCATCTCTACAAAATGCTTCTTTATTCTGCTTGAATCATCAAATATCCAACATGGCGGCCCTTTGGCGCCAACACTATCGAACAATAGACGATACTTCGACCAAGAGTTCACCAGCTACCTCTCTCCAGTACGCGTTCGCCTTCGTCAGCGCTCGCTCCACCTTTAAATAGGTTTACTTACCCACAAATCCTTACGCGATGATAAAGAGTTCGCTCTATTTTTATTTATTACTCCCTTAATTTTAAAGTTAATCTTTTCAAACCTGACATATATATATATATATATATATTCTAAGTGTTAATGTACTTAATTCGTTCAAAAACTTTAAAAAAAACCCTTTTATAAAATAAATCAAAAACATTTAAAAATTAAAAAAAAACAATAGAAAAACTAAAAAAGATTTTATGTTTGAAATTATTCAGTTATAAAGTTAAAAGTTTAAGATATCTAACAGTATTTGCATAAATAATATCATTTTTATTCAAGCATTAAATAATAAATTTGAAATAGAAAAAATATTGGCCAGAAAACATATAGACATTGTAGATTAAAAAGCTATTCAACCCGGCGCATTGCTTACCAGATATGCTTTCGCCCATTTTTCCCTTTTGAAAAGAGTTTGCGAATTTTTATTCAATTCTATTCACAAAACGTAAACGAACATATATTATTATTTCTTCAATTTATTTTTAATCATTCATGATACATTTTCTTTTCTTATTCAATATGGAAATTGGATATATTTATAAAGCAACTCCATTTACATTTTAATAATTAGGAAGCATTTTATTATCTGTTTGTCTAATTTCATCTAAGCATTTCAAACTTCCAAAAACTGTTTATTTAAGTGATGTATAATAAGTGTATTTTATTTGAAATTGGGTACGATAAAATTATTTGGTATCTAAATGTACAGTAAGTGCACGCAGAAATAAATACATTTGGAATGTAAATTGACAAATTCAGTATGTAAACTGATAAAAGGGAGAAATAACTAGTATGACGAAAACAAATGTGATAAAATATTCAGTATTTACTTTTCATCGATGTTTAATATTCTGCTTTTCAAATGCTGCTTTCATAAATATTTATTATTCCATTAATAGCTTTTTAGCATTTCTGCGAAAAACTTTAAAAATACTTACTACGCTTGAGAGTGTGGTGACTAAAAAGTACAAAGAAAGCTAATTTGAAACTCATGACAATGCCTATCTATGAATACAGAGGCGTGGAAGATGAAAAATAAATTTCCAAAAATTAAACTTTACAGTTGTGGACTTCTAAAGGAACCACTTGTTTTAGCAATTAATCGCGAAAATTAATTAACAATTTACTTAAGATTAGGAAGCTTGGATAGTTCATTTAAGGATAAATATCATAGATACACCTTATTGAAGAACTGTTGACATATCAGGATTAGAAAGGAGATTCACGAAGCGATACCCCTTCATGAATAATACCTACGGAATATGCGAATGGAGGCAATGTTAATGCGATAAATTTAGTCTAGAATCAGCAACCATATGAGGCGGTTACTTAAAAAGGCATAGTGACCAGGTCAATCCGTCACATGATTTTTTTCTTTCCCTTTGAAACTGGTCTTCTTTCTTATCTTTCTAATCTGAATCAGATTAAATTCACGAGTCTGTTTACCTTCAGCATCCCCAGCATTCTTTTGAAAAGTTCGTCTTACGTCAAGGCAACACAGCTGAACAGATAGTGAGGTGTGGCTTCCAACGTAATGCACTTTGTACAAACCACGAACTTCTTACAACCGCTTAAGAATCTGACGGATTTTAAGAGGCTGGAAATTAAGCGTGTCAAAGGCGTTTGGTCTCTCTCTCTCTCTTTTCTGTTAGCGTCAAACTTTATAGCAGTGATGGGATTTTCACTACGATATCATATGTGTGCTGGTGGTATACTACAAATAATATCTATTGAAGTCTTTATTTTTGAGAATAATTTAAAGCAGGACAAAGGACACTCATTTATCCGAGGATAGCTGTGACATCCTAGTCAGCTTACCTGCAATATCATTATATTTTAGGTTCATTTGAGATGGTATCTACTGCAGATGAAAACAGTAGTTTTGGAAAGGGTTTTGAGATTATTTATGACTTCAATCCCTCTCCGGTCACTAACATTTTTCAAATTATCGAGATATAGAATAACACTTCGACTTCCCGAGAGAATCCATATCGACTTGGTTAACCTGCGATCTAAAAAAAAAAACATATCCCAAAGCCATACATATCTATTGCAGTCAGTACTGAACGGAAAACGGAAGAATAACCAGTATTTCTACTGTTAAGAGTAGCTCTTCTTCATCTCTATACATTACGTAAACTCCACTATCAGCGTGTTGAAATTCATCCGTACTGCCGTCTGTGTAAATCAATACAGTCTCAAAAGGTATATAGTTGAATACCTCTTGTAAATTCTGTCTTAAGTATTCCGGATTCTGAGTGGACTTGTTAGTGTATGTCATTAACTCTGCATGAAAGAATATAGATCTTGTCTATTCCGAGGCGACAATGTCAACTTACACCAAACACAAAATTATTTGGATGTGTTTCAAGGAACAAGCTTTTTTCACACACTTGAATTGACAGTTTTATTAAGTAGTTGGTACGATTAATCTGTAAGTTTTGGTACTTAATACTTTACCTTCACCAATTTCATCAAAGGCGTCGCAAACTGCCACAATATGCAGTCAATTACGGAAAACCGTTTTCCACACATTTTAAAACACAATAATAATGATAAAGGATGACAATGTTAGGCGATGTCTTTTAATTTGGCGTAATTGATAAATGATATAAGTAGTTCCTTCTCGTTGTCAGAAGGAACAGTTTTTATTTCCCGTTTGAATATTACAATATTTTATAATATTAATTCGGTTTTGAAAGTGTAACTGACCAAAAAACAAGAAAATAAAGTTCAAGGAAATTGTAATATTTTTTCAGTGGTTTAATGTCTTATGTATTAATATGTCTCTTGCAATTTACTTTTACACTCAAAAATTACCTTTTCTTGTTTATTTCTCATATGTTTTGCTATGTTTTTAGATATATTAAATACACAATGTGGCACAGAAATGATATTTTCGTATTGAAATACGTTTTCTATATTCTTAATTTCTACAGAATTTTCTTTTGTACGCATAAATATATTTTTTCAATAAAAATATGGGTTACCACACACACTAACTAAAATTTATATAAAGTTTCTTGAAAACTCTATCTTGGTTTGTATAAAAAATATTAATACATGCTGTGGAATATCGAAAATACGAATTAACACAATAAAACAAATGAAACATAAGCGTGTATTTACCACGCAACTGTATTTTTTATATTATGCAAATATAGCTTAGCATTTTATAGAGCATTTGAATTTTCTTACTTAATTACGTTTTAGATTCAAAATTATTTTGTCGATAAAAACTTGGTATATTGCATCATAATACTATCAAGCGATACTTACACATGTTTCTGGACCATTCCTGTTAATCAGGTAATCATACGAGCATACATTTTACAATTACGTATGAATCATTTATTTAAAAATGAATAATAAAATTTTTGCATGAAAATTTAATTGATTTAACATATACGTAGATGGCAAATGTATTTATCACAAATTTTTATTTGATGCTACATATTCACAGCATGTCCAACAATTTAACATCATACAGTGTTGCATCAGATGCAATCCAACATTATTATCTTGTAGCATTATAATTAATAATGGTTTTGATCTAAACAACCATTGCGTATACTAGACAATAAATCACTGTTATTATCGAATGAGACTTAAAAGTATGTATCTTTTTCAGATATGCCGAATAAGAATTAATCAATATTGTAATATAAAATAATCTGATTTTTCAAAAAAAAATAATTAATTAATATTTTAAAACGTTTATAGATGTTAAATTTACTGAATAGTGAGTGAGAGAGTTTTGTTAATTTCGCAATATAAAGCTTTACGAGGGCTATTAGCGAAGAGCCTTGTAATTTTGAACCATTGTCAAGTGCTAGGGTGACACTTGTACTGGCATCCCTCGCTTCTAACTTTCACTCCATACCAGCTTGAGAACATTTGAGCCTTGACTGATTTAATGAGAATCGGCCCCCTATATAAGGCAGGTCTTCAGCTGTATTATGCTCTAACGCATGGCATGCAAGCCACGAGTCTATGACTAATCTACCCTGGCTACGAAATTAACTGAAGAATATTTTTTCCCTCTAATGGTGGCTTCGGATTGCTTTTTTTCCATTTTTGCTGACATAATACATTCCCCAGAAGCACTCTTTATTGCCGCACCATACAGGCGATACCAATTTCTGCAAAATAATTTTGACGCCCAGTTTCCTCCCTAGAAGGAGGCACCTGAACTTTGTTGATGCGAAATTTGTACTTAGGAATTAATTTTGCTGTGAGATTATCCAAGCCAAACGGACTTTCAATTGATTTTTTGTTACATGCCACATAATCATACGACATGGATGCTATCGATTTTCTGCATCTTGAAAATCCACCGACTTGGGCCGGGATCGAACGCGCAAACTTGGGTGTAGAAGGCCAGCGACGAACCAACTTCCCCACCCAGATTTTACAGAATTGTTCTAGCTGTCTATTTCTCTCTTAGATTAAAATTCCTCAATAAGCACAACCAAGATGCATAACTGGGAATTATGGTTAGGAGATGCGGTTAACATCTGATCTGACATTCAACTGTCCCTCTTCAAACTATATGTACTTCAGCACTTTAAGATGAGTAATATTTAATGTGAATTATATATAAACTTTTTACTCGATGCCTTTAGATGAATTGAGAACCAAACCCGGTAAAAAGTCCTTTACTCTACCATCAAGACAAACACTTACCCATCATATTGAAATTTCATTTTGGTAATCAAGACTTGTGGCAAATTCTAGCATTAAGTTCACGATTGAACAGTGAATCAAAATTATGAAATTATGATTCACAGTCTTTGAGTTACCTCTGTTTTGTGTGTGATAATTCTATAAAATAAGAATTAATGTGGATTTTTGTTTAATTACATTATCGTGGATTCTTAATTTAAACATTCCAAATGAAAGACCGTTTCAATAATCCCCTGGGTCTTAGGTCCTTTCATTAAAAGTGTCATTTGTATATGTTCTGTATCAAATTGATTGATACGTGTACAAATATTCATTTGAAGAGGATTACTACTTTTTTTTGGATAGTTCGTTGAACAAATCAGTTGCAATATGCAGAAAATTCGAACCTCAAATATTCTAGGACCGTACTTTACTTTAGATAGCATTATATTCGATTAAGAATTAACAATACCTCAAAGCGTTTTCGATATACTATATATATTTTCTGTGGTATTGGTAACAGAATTAATGTTTTACATTGCTTTTGGAGTGAGTACATATTAACGTTTCACTGTAAAGCTACACGAGGGCTATTGGTGACGGACCTCGTAAATTTGAACGATGGTCAAGTGACGTAGATGACACCGGATCTGGCATTCTCCCTCTCATAATTCCACACTACACCATGGGATTGCGTTTTGGAGAAGGTCAGATTGATTTTAGCTGCATGATATAAATAGTTCTGTTATTTTGCATTTTCAAATAAAAATAAACACAAAATGATTAAAGCAAATAATTTTCGAATCTTATAATCCCAGCTATATTACTTGCATTATATTAGTGAGTGAATATTAACGTTGCACTGTTCAGCTACACGAGTGCTTTGGTGGCGGACCTAGTAAATTTGAACCAAGGCCAAGTGACGAGGACGACACCTGAGCTGGCACCTCTTTTCCTAACTACCACACCATACCAAAGGGAGGACATTTGAGTTTTCGACATATTTAACGTGTATCGCTTCCCTACACAGTTGTTCTTCAGTAGTACAGGGCACGAACTCATTACACGCCAGCCTGGAGTCCGTTACCTTCACCACTAGGCTACCGCAGCCTGTATTATATTAGTACATCTACAATTTAAAGTGCCGCATGGGTAAAAATTTAAAATTCAAAACGAAGTATTAGAGCTGTATTTTTGCTTCTGAACAGTTCTATCAATCAAAGCTTTACTTTAACGTAGACTGCTATTAGTTTTGATTTTTCGGAGTAGTGCAAATTTCAACATGTGGCTACGTTTACTAGGTAAAATATAGGTTAAACTAATTTATTTCACCGTTTTAATGTTAATATTTTTTTTATAATTTCTTATAAACTGTTTTAGGGATGCTGTTTGTCATTCTTGTACTTCTGGCAGAAAGGAGGCTTTCATATGAAATCGATTATAGTAATGATCTATGTATTGCGAAAGCCCTTGAATGTAATGAGCAAAAAATACAACTTTCTCCGTATAAAGTTAGTGGTATTGTGATATTTAACACAAACTCTGATCTGGATAAGACTTGCAGGTAATTGTTTCAATAATTTATATTTTTAAATTTCAAATTTAGTACAACTGGAATTTGTATGCAATGCGAGATCGCACATTTGAAATACCGTTCGATGAGTATCTGTAACGAACAATGAAATTTAAGTTTGCTACATAATTAATAATTTTGATCAGTGGCCTCGTTTCAAAGAAACTCCCCCCCCCCGTCTTGAATCGAAGAAAGCAACAAAATGTGGCGCCAGGACTCTTTCAGCCATATAGGTGGCACTGCCATTCGCTGCAAATAGTTTAGTATAGTATAAATAGTTACCACTATTATTACAGTAGTTGTGTATATATTTTGATATGATTTTGAATAAAATGACTGTGCGTGCCCAACTTGGTTGCATGCTTTAGCAGAGTATATGTAGGTTAGCCTTTCCCTACATAATGGTGACCCTAGACTACACTGCCTTTGCTGCTGCTAGATCAGATGTCGCTGACTGCCTTTGCTGCTGCTAGATCAGATGTCGCTGACTGCCTTTGCTGCTGCTAGATCAGATGTCGCTGACTGCCTTTGCTGCTGCTAGATCAGATGTCGCTGACTGCCTTTGCTGCTGCTAGATCAGATGTCGCTGACTGCCTTTGCTGCTGCTATCGGATGTCGCTGACTGCCTTTGCTGCTGCTATCGGATGTCGCTGACTGCCTTTGCTGCTGCTATCGGATGTTGCTGACTGCCTTTGATGCCGCTGAATATGCTATCGGATGCCACTGTCTTCTTTTCTTTGCCCTGAATGCCGTTTCTTGGCTCTTTTTACTTGCCTTCTGTGATGACATCACTACTCATTGAGGCTTCACTTCAGGCACATGAAAATTCCCCCCCTACGCTTACTATTAAGGCACATGGATTAACCACAAAGTATGTGGGGTTAGCCTTTCCCCACAAGCATACAAGATATGGTACAAGTGATGTTTTCAACCCCGTAATCAATTCTTGCTAAGTTGATTGCATACATGCTATACATTTCATTGGTTGAAACTTTATCTTTCGAAGCTATCATTTCACCCAAAATATTGGAAATATTGGTGATTTTTGAGAATATGGAGACATGGAAATAGAAAATGGAGTAATAAAATAAACATTCAAATCAATATTTTATAAAGAATTCTACTGTATCGTGTCATTGATTTTAAATTATATTAGTTCTTGCTTTTCAACGGTCGAGATATTTCATTAATATTATAGCTTATCCCTCAATTCCTACTATTCCTTAATATTGACTTGCTCACTAATTTGACATCAGTACGCTACGCGCGTCAGTTGCCATCATTATGTGCATTATAATTTTCTATTGGTTTATTTTTCTGTTATAACTATCAATTTGAGACGGCTTAAATTAATTTTTCCCAAATCTAAATTCCATACTTCGCGCTGTCTTCATTGAAGCGTTCATCTTCTGTCGTCTATTCGATCATTATTGGTGACTATTGGAATCTTTAAAATGACTATTCAATTTTATATGGAAAAAAATGCTGCCAAATTCACATTTCCTGTATTGTTTTTAAGCGTATTGTTTTTATTCTCGTTTCTTGATAAATTTTTCGTTCATTTCGGCTGTCATGTGTAATGTGGTAAGAAATCAGTAAAATTAAAATTGTTTCCAGACGGGACAAGAAATTTGATGGCAGTATCTTTTAGCTACGGATCTTACAGTTAAAATTAGTTTTCATAATAGTGAATCTATTGAACTGAATTATTTTTCCACTGGCAGCTAATTAAGAATTTCCATTTATTTTAATTAAAATTTACTTTTAATTCATTTTTAAATGTTCTTGTTCGTTAAAAATAATTTAAGGAACTCTGCATTTTATAGCTGATCGAGTTGCGATCTGTTGAGTTGCTGGTTCGTTTCCCAGTACAAGTGAAGATCTACTTGTAAAGGAGCTGAAGCATGTTAAATTTCAATTATCAAATTCTTCCCGTTTATGTGGTGACGAAGTTTGGATAGGGATTGTCAGCTTGGATGTATCAGTGTACACCAAAGCAACTTTCGGATTACACACGTATTGCATTCGAGTCAAAACTTTCTTCGAAAATAATTGTTTAATATTAAAGTGGAATTAGTCCAAGTTCTTCTGAAAATGATAAATATGTATCTGCATGGTGACATTTGAAGTTTCGCCGTTTAGTCTACTGTTTATAGTTTTGCTCAGAACTGTACCAATGTATGAATTAACATTTAAAATACTCACTGAGATTTGATGATTATTAATGTTCATAAGACTATCAATTTTAAACTACATAAATTCGGTATAAAAATTTGAAACTAATTTTAATTCAAATGTCACATATGTGTAGCGTATTTTGAGGAACTTTTTTTTTCAAACACTGCATCAAAGTATGCATATAAGTAATTTCATTCTTCAGTATATTCAGAATCGTAGATTATATTGACGTTCAACACAAATATCTATTAGCATTCTAAGATAATGGAGTTTGCATGCTACAGTGAATGGTAATATTAGATTATTAAAACCCTCACAATTGGATATGTAGCAAGGAAGTTATATATTTCTTATTTCTTTAGTGTATTCTCGCAATAGTTATATCATTAGTTTTTGGCAACGGTATGTTTTAAAAGAACAAAGTGTTAAGTATTTAGTTTTCTTAAAATTTGAGTTTTTGTTTCAGTTCTCGTATAATTTCAAGAAAAAGTCTAATTCTGAACCCCTTACTTACCTCCATGACTGAACTGAACTTAGTGGCGCAGCAGTTCATGAGGGCTAAGGCCTGCTGTGCCTATCTCGGCTTTCGTGACCTTAGGCGTTGGGGTGCACGTGCAGATGTTTCTGTCAAGTGGTCAGTCTGACGCGAAACCCCAAGTGTTCATTTCCCAAGCAAGCTTGGAACCCATTTTATCGACCCACTAATGAAAGGCTGTATATACGTTCCCCAACCCGGGACTTGTAGTGTGTAAGCGCGATACACTACTAATCAGCCATTGGGCTTCACTTGCTTCCATACGTCTCTAATATTTTGGGAAAATATTAAACTTTTCTTTACCCTGTTTCTACAAATTTTCTTTTTAATTACTAGACGTGAACTTGCATTTCACGGGTCATGTTACATTAAATTGACTTCTAAACAGTGGCGTAACGGAGAATATTAGGGCCCCCTGCAAACTTAGTACTGAGTCCCAAGCCCAAATACGTATTTACTCAGTCAAGCTTTGGTTCCCCTAGAGTCTCTGGAGCATCCCGCAATGCGGGGGTTGCGAGGTGTACCTTACGCCCCTGCTTCTAAGCTACAGTACCGATGCAATATTTCCTGAAGTGTTGAGTAAAATATTTGTTCAATTATAAACAAACTTAAAATGGTTATCCTAATTATATTTACAATAGTTTTCATTATCTTCACTAATTTCATTGAAGTAAATTTGCTTCAACCGGATTCCAGTATATTACATTGTTGCAATGAATTTCTAATTGAATTCCTTTTTAGAACGCATTAAGTTTTTAAAAAGAAGCCTATTCAGGCATACTTGTGTTATTCAGGGATAAAATGATCGATAAATTACGGAACTGCTATAAGACATGGGTGCTCTAAATTTGAAAATACCAAAGCTTAGAATTACAATGAAAAAGCTAAATAAATCTTAAAATCAGTATGAGTATCGTATTTAATTTTTAGATGAATAATACAAAATATTTTATTGGTTTAGAGTTATTGATATATACCTCTTCTAGTTACGGTAAAAAGTTCTTCAGTTGTATGAAAAATGCAGAAGAATTATGCAAGGACCGTTCCATGTTAATCGATAAAATTAAAGAAAACAGACAATTTGCTATTTCAGTATGTGATCGTGATGGTGACTGGAGAAAGCGTGAGTAAAAGTATATATTTTTTCATTTGTGTTAAATATAAACATGACATCCAATTTTAAGATGACGAATATGGTATAATTCAGAATTGTTTATTGCTTATGGTGGTTTTAAATAACAGGAGTGATATACAAAAAGATTACGTTTTTTAGCTGTATGAATCCATAATACTCAATTTAACTTGCATTTATTGAACATAAATGAAATAAATGCATAAAATTATTTATCTTACTAAATAAACAAATTTTTGCATCACTCAATCACATAGCCTCGGTAGTCTAGTGGTCAAAGTCACGGATTCGTCACTAGTGTCATGAGTTCGAGGCTAGACGGCAGCAGAAGACCCGCCGAGTAGAAAGAGCCGATGCATATTAAACCTATTGAAGCTCAAATGTCCTCCCATTGGTAAGGAATTTAGGAGAGGGAGGTACCAGCTCGGGTGTCATCTTCACTTGACCATGGTTATAAATTACAGGGACCGTGGACAATAGCCCTCGTGCAGTTTTAGAGTGCTACATTAGTGTAACTCACTCGCTTATTCCTCCATCGCATTTTTTATTGCAGTGCTACAAATTTAAACTCTTGGTATTAGTTTCTACAATAATTAAAAATTTACTATGCTTTACATCTGTTTCTTATTTTTTTGACAAAAGATTTGCTGAAGACTTTTTAATTTTTGTGTTAAAGGAAAGAAGTAAATAAAATCTATTGTGTGCCTTAATGTGATTTAAAAATATTCAATTTTTTTGTACTGTCCTCTATTGGGTGTTTCGATATTTTTAATTTTTACAATGCTGCAGTGTCCAATTTCTTTATTATTCATGAGGCTTTTTTTTAATCCTAAGATTTCTATGTAAAGGTTTAATTTAATTCCTTTAAAAAGCGGTTTTGTATGTATACCAAATTTTTTTATGTGCATTAATCTAGGGTATTTCTTGTAACTCTGTGAATTGTATATTATCTAATCAATATGCGGGACATGGTTCCTAGTATCCTAATTCTTGTTTTGCATGGGGCACAAGCTCGCGTTTTATCCTCTTTACATGATAATGGCTCAAAATTTACGAAGTCCATCGCCAACAACTCGCGTGTTGCTGTTCAGCAGTGTTTCTCAAAGTTTCAATATTCGCGACCCAACATTCAATCATAATTTTCATCGCGCCTCCCTTATACACTAACAATGTATTGAATTAGATAATACTATACTTTGATGCTAAAACTGCGATAAGACTAACCTCTTGAGTGCCACCGGCGTATATAAATGCCTCGCTCGAGCAAAGTGTTATCTTTCACGGACGTATATGCAGTGGCGGCCAAAATTGGGGACACTTTTAAAATTGTTATGTTTTTAAGTTTGCATGCTTATAGAAAATGTCGCATTGCACAGATAATTTGAAACTGAAGTCAATAAAAAAAACAAAATGTAAATATTCTCTCTCAAAAAAAGTTATACTGCAATAACTATCGATATACAATACTCATCATTGCAGCGAGTTATCAGTGCTTAGTGGGGTAGCCTTTATTTTTTATTAGTTTTCTATGAATGTTTCATTGAGCTGAAAATAATTTTAAGCTCCATCTTTGATATTACATGATGCCAGGAAATAATTGCATCCTTAATTATTTTTTTATTTCATGGGTGCATCATTCGGACAAGAGACTTCAAACGGTGCTACAACTCTTAGATGGGATTGAGGGCATCCCTGCTTCCTTGTCAGGACAACAATATTTAGTCGGGAAGCAATGACGACAAATAAAAGGGTAGGTTGGACACCTAGAAACAGACGAGAAAGTAGTTTTTCCTATGTTAAAATTGCAAGATATGTGGGTGGTTCAGTAGCTACATCTGGAAACTGAAAGTTTTGGTTATGGTATCAGAGGAGACAAACTTAATACAGTAAAACAGAAAAAAGCTGAAAAAGATGCACCACATCTAATGATAGAAGTACCAAGTTATTGTCTTCAATACAACAGAATGGCATCAATGGTCGTCAGGAGTGATTTGAATGGTGCTGGTGTTTCCGTCAGTTCAAAAACAATCAGATTATTAGCAAATGTTCGAATAAGAAGTAGAATTATACGAAAAAAGCCCAATCTCGGTTTACAGCAGCGCTAAAAAAGACCAGTGTTCAAAGGAACACATTAATTGGACAAATGATTAGTGATCACAAGTTATATGGAGGGATGAAACTAAGAAATCGTTTTTCGGTAATGATGGTCGAAAATATGCAAGGTAAAGAATAGGAGAAATGCTGAGTGGAATCAGAAGACTGAAGTACCTACATATTTTTATGATTTGGTCATGCAGATGGTATTGGTCGTCTTCATACCATTAATCAGACGCTGAGTGTCCGAAAATACATTGTAACTATTCCGGAATTCAAACTTCTACCTTCCATCAGGGTTCTATTTTACCCTCAGGGGCTCGCCTTCTTTAGGTGAGTACGGGTGCCACAATCCCGAGGTTGCCCTAGTAATATTTTCCTTTTCCCATGGGGTTTACTGTCTTTGGTAAACACGGGCTTCACAAACCCGGGGTACACCAGTGATCTTTCTCTATTTTCGACCCTCTTTCTTGTCATTCAATTCATTCTTTCATTCTCTTCCCGTCTAGACCACAGATATTAAAACAAATGTTTGGCGCAGTATAGCCGAAATCGGCTCTTGCGCCAATAAACCCCAAAATCAAAATCAATCGGGGTTCTATTTACTAACAATGCTTTGTTTATTTTTCAGTAAGATTCTGCTCCTTGGATCACATTAAAGTTATCGAATGACTGGTATCGTTCTAAGACCATTTGAGTTGGCTGTCCTGGTCAGGGAACTGCCTTGACCCCAATCCTATCAAACACTTGTGGCACCGTTTGAAGTCTCTTTTCCGAATGAGGTACCCATGAAATAAAAGTAATTGAGGATGTAATTGTTTCCTGATATGTAATAACAAAGAAATAGCTTAAAACTATTATCGGTTCAAGGAAAATTTCATGGGAAGCTTTAATAAAAAATAAGTTACCCCACTAAACACTGATAATTCACTGCAATCATGAGTATTTTTTGTATACCAATAGTTATTGCAGTATAACTTTTTTGAGTTGAAAATATTTGAATTTTGTTTTTTGTATTTACTTCTGTGTCGAATTTTCTTTAAAATGGTATAAAATACTTGGTATTTTGTGCAATGCAACATTTTCTATAAGTATAAAAGCTTAAAAAACATAATTTTAAAGTGTCCACAATTTTGGTCACCACTGTACACATCTATCCAAAGTATGATATTTCTGTGCAATGCTATCCCAACAACTATTCCGAAGGCTTCGGGATGCAGTAAAATGGATTTGACAATTTTTGCAATGGAATTAAGAGATTATTTGCTTATTTCTTTCCCCACATGCATCACATCCGCGCGTCTAAGTGGAAAACAGTTGGCGGGAAGAGAATCGCGTAACTTGTAATCGGAAGGGATTAATTATAAACCGTAAACATTATCAAGTGTTATTCTTATATAATTTTATGACAATCCCTAGGGTTTGCTGGTAATTAACTTGTTCTTAATTTAGTAATGTTAAATTATAAATCGCATTGTGTAGCACTGATACATTTAAAAAATACGTATTTCAGTGTAAATGTGTATGTTAATTTTTATCATTCCAGAACGTGCCCATTCTGTTTACTTTCCATAACCTAACTTTTTAATCTTTTGTTTTCGACTATTCAATACGTTCGCACCCCCGCGTAGAGTTCCGTTTCCCAAGGGGAGCATGCCCCCAGTTTGAGAAACGCTGTTTTACAGTTCGACGTTAATTAACGCTCATTCGCGTAACTCTCAAAACATGTTAAAATATATAAATTTTAAACATTTTTGATTTCGTTACCTTTTAAAAGTGCATTGTTTGAATGTACGTGGAAACGTAGAATTGTGGAATACATAATTAAGTGAAATTTTCTACATTATTTTTAGGTTTAGAGATCAATGTTATTTTAATTTCTGCATTATCCTGAAACGTAATACAACGATCTGTTTTTCTCTGAATTTTTTTAGGGTATATTGAAAGTGCATACTGTATAAATTATTTTGCCATCTTCTTTCTTGACAATTGTGCCATGACTGCAATTAAAGAAATATCTGAATTATACGAGCGAGGTACTGCTGAATTCATATGCCGGTAAGTGAAATGACAAGGTTTTGCAAATTCAAAGTATGTTAAAATGAAAGGTTTTCAAACTTCTAATTAAATTTAGTTAATTTGACATATCTTTTAAAAAAATTTTCTCCAAGTCTTGCTTGACTTGTAATGTTGTTCAAACATAGAACTTAGAATTTAGAAAGGAACAAGGAAGACATTACCCTACTAAGCTAAATATGTTTCATATATTGGCAAAACAGGGAACTGCGATTCTCACACCATATGAGAAAGCGATTTCTTTTAAGTCTATTTAAATCAAGATATCCTCATTTTCGTGTAACTGTTAATAAAGTGATATAAACGTTTTGATTTAGCAAGTTTTCTATTTCAACTTTACCTTAACGAGCAAAGTTGTAGTTTAATTAGGATAATGCAAATTATATTTCATGAAATGTTCCAAAATTTATATCGTGGGATATAAATAAAATATGCATTCATTAATAACTCTAGTTTGGTTGTAATTACCATGTATTCCAGCTTATTTTATTGCACACCTATACTCTCAAACACTTTAATTTATTTATTTATTATTTTTTTAAGCATATTAGACGCATAATGCGCAACCCTTTTTACGAAGAAACCTAAAATGCACAATTGCAATGCTCTATTCTTTTAAAGTCGTTTATTTAAAGTATTATACCAGATTTAAGAAAATCGGTGTACTCTTAAAACTAAAAAAAATTAAAGATAAAGAAAAGAGGTATTAGAATGATATGCGGGGTTACAAGGTGCAGGAAATTCACAAAAGGGCAAATGCATCATGCAAGTCTAGAAAGTGCTCTATATAGTGCGAGTGAATAATAAAAACATGGAATGAGAAATTAAATCTGGAATATATTTTAAATGAATTTGAGTTATACTAACAATTTGGATGAAACGATAATTTATCTATTTTGTACCATGTGTGAAATGCAGGTACGGATCTGGGTAACAGTGAGATCGTGAAGATGAAACGGAATTCGATGATGTACCTGAAACTACAACGAAAGACATAGGACGAAATCTCCATTTTACCCAATTTTTATGCTAATATCTTTATTTTTAAAAATGTCATTTTATATCCTGCATATAACCCCTAAATTTTAATATTATTCATATCCTACTATTAGCTCAGACTCTCTATATTTATCTTGTTCAAATTTTCAATCGTTGATAAAATGCATTTTAAAGCACTCAATTCAGCTGAAATTTAATATACACGCTAATTTTGGATAACAATACAGTAATTTAATTAATCAAAATTGATTAAAACCAGTTGCTGAAATAATTACAAATACACTCGCGTTGGCATTATTTTTGGCGACTTATGTCAAAACTTAAAGGTCTTTCTTACATTTTAAAGCGCTCATTTGAGCTAACATTTTCCATACACTATTGTTTTGGGTAACAATACGATAATTTAATCATAGTTAATTAAAATTATTGACTGAAATGATTTTTTAAAAAAAAATTAGATACAGCCACGTTGACTTAATCTTCAGCGACTTCGGTTAAAACTTTAAAATTTTTTTCTCACGTTTGAAAGCATTCTGTTGAACTGAAATTTTATATACACGATTGTTTTGGATGACAATACGATACTTTAATGATAATTTAAAAAAAATTAATTTCCGCTTAATATTGTGATTTTTCACGTATACATAGTTATTAGTTGTAATAATTTCACAAAAAGTAACTAAAATAAATTTTTTTGTTGATCTAAGTAGGATTTGACTTAAAATTTGTTTTTTTTATATATATATTACTTGTTTTTTGTTGAAAGTACGTGTTATGCAGGAATGCGGTAACTACATGAACTTTATCAAACTGTTAACAGCTACAGTTTTTCTTAAAATAAGATCTCCCAATTGTCCCATTTCATTGTTCTTTGTCAATTCTTTAAGAATCTTGGTCTTGTTTCATCAGTGTTATATATGTATTTAATAAAAGCTTTTTCTAATTGTACTTAACAATGTGTTTATTAAATTTATTCATATATGTAAAGAGACTACCTTAATTTTTCAGATTTTACATTAAAGTACGAAAATGCCGTACCTCACTGACACAAAAATATTGCGGAGTTCATGCTGGTGAAGTTTTAAGAAAAGTACTACTGTACCATCGAGACTATGATTTTATGTGTGCTCGTTTTGAAAAAGAAATTGTTTTCTTCCCTAAATCCTCTCGAGCCCCTGATATTGAAGAACTCGATTCCACCCCTAAATCCTCTCCATCCCCTGATATTCTTACAAATACTCACGAGAACAAGGAGCAAGAATTTGAAAATACCAATCTTCATCGAATAGGCTACACTATGGAATATGAGAAAACAAGCGCTTTGAGTCCAGAAGAAATGTCAACTGAAGCTGTACTAAATGAGATGAATACTTTCTCATTTAATCCAGAAATTAAGGAAAATGGCTTATTTACCTCGGAATCTTCCACATATGTAAATCCTGATTCATCTTTAGATGCTACTGATTCTTTACCCGATTACATAAAAACATTTGTCCAGAAGGATCCTCCTACAGAAGAGTATTTTTCACTTGAGGAGAAACATTATTCGTCTGTAAAAGAAAATAAATCTTCTTTCCGGGATGCTGGAAGGCTTGTCTTCAATACATCAAGGACATCACATTATAGACTCAATTCGAGAAGAAATTTTCTTTCCTCATTTTCTTATGAAGATTACGCAATTGATTTCACAACCTTCGGCTTGTACGAGATTGACCAAGGAGTTCAGTATTATCTTGGATGTGGATACGGAACGGTATCACGTACTAATTATTCCCTTTTGAAAAATACATACTGTATTTGGACGAATAATTTAGATCAAGAAAAAATGTTCAAATGCTCTATTCATATAGCAGAAGCTTGCATATTTGACGTTGATAATCTTTCAAGTGCAATATTTGATCTTGGATATAGGACAAATTTATTGATCTATGACGTAGTCGATGGAATTCATTGGAAGAAAGCATCTATAAGGCCGGGATATTACAAACCTAACACTAAAGTATTTCCTCCTGGAAATATTTCTTGCCAAATACTTCCTAAGAAAACAATCATAAGTTAGACACTGAGCGCTCAAATACTGAACAATGTTTCATCTGGCAAAAACTCTTAGATAGGAATGTGCTTATAGTCGGGCATTTTCGATTTTGTTTCTAAACGAAACTTCTAGGCAACATGAGGAGCTCTGTGAAATACTATAAAGTACGGAAGTATTGTTGAATAAATGCCGACTTGACAAACGCGTGTAATTACTAACTCAAAAGCCTGGTTCCTCGTAAATAAAAACAGATCATACACGAGTTATTAGCATGGTGAAAATAATTTCGATCGCTGTATAATTACTAATCGATCAATAAACCACATGCAAGAGCAATTTAATTGCATTTTTGGGGTAGCCTATTTTTAAAAATTCAAGGTTTTAATGTTACATTTTCCATTCATTTTGTTAATAAAAGTTGATTTAACTTTGTAAATTGCCTTCATTGTAACATTGAAGTATCCATTTATAACTCAAAAGCCATAATGTTCCAAAAGTGCCACACATGTTAAGAAATCAGTAATACAAAAATTCCTTTTAATCGTAATTAGTTCAAATAAAATGAGGTTGCTGACAACATACCAGGCTCAGAATACGGTAGAATGGTCATCAGGGCACATGATCTCTGATGAGATCTTAATCCCCTATCTTGTGGCTGTTGACATTTATGAATAGCTTGCCATGTTTAATCGGTTAGTATAAGAAATTAAAATAATTTGAAATTAAAATTATAAGTTAGATTGCGATTTATTAATCAAAAAAATTGTTGGAGCTGTTTTTTTTTTTGCGTTGAAGTCGGGTTCACACACAGAATGACGGATGTTACAGTGAACCTGCACTTTAGACTCGATTCTGGAAAGGCTAATCCTCTAACTAGACTTATGTTTGATAAATTGTAAGTACTGAAAGTCTCCATGTAGCATGGTGTTGAAGCTAGGCAAAATGTTTGGTAGCTGTAACAGAGTGGTTGTCTACGAGCATTTGGCCAGCGAAACGAAAGTTCGAGCTCTGATACAACTAAGAACCAGTCCTTTAGGAGCTAAATAAAGTTTAATCTATCTTAGCTCAAAGTCTTCAGATTGCCATGGTTTGAAAGTTAGAAGAATAGGGAGCCTGTTTAGGTGTTGTCCTCGATGTGTATCATGGTTTAAAATTACTTCACCAATATACTTCACGACGTTAATAAACATTCCCTCACTAGGCGAGACGTAATTTTGAGTGTCGATCTTATTACTTGAACATTGATGTTCTAAACCGTTCTTCTCAGCAAATGTGTTTATTCCTGTACGATGTTTCTATGAGTTAAACAAGGTAAATTCATTATTCTAGTACGTGTATTACTTTTCATCAGTAGCATTGTGAACCGTGCTCGTCGAGTGATCACAAGTAGTCCTTCAAGAGGAATTGAATCTCATTTGAGCCTTGAATTCACTAAATTTGTTGTGCGGATTTAGTGGGAGTTATTTAATGCTAAATACAACGATCTCCATCTACTTTATTTTGTAAAGAACTCGTATTTGTCTTCTCAAAATAATTTACTTTTATTAAGTTCATCACCAATAATTCTATAATTTGGCATAAGAGGGGCATAATTGCAAACTATATCTACAATGACAACAATAATTATGGTCACGTGCTATCGACCTGAATTATTTGTTAAGTCACAAATTAAAGTTCAGATTTTATTAAACTCGTCTTGTGACTGGATTGAAGTGTTTGAAAGGATTCTAATTTCTCGTATTAATGGGATTGTAAAGTTGAGGATTGTTGGCTTTAATATCTTCACCATTTCAACGTGGTTCAAATTTAAGAGGTCATTCGCTATATATAATGGCTGTCCCAAGTGAAACATTAGCAGTAAATCAATTCGACTTTGCACACTTTTGCTATAGCTCAAAAACACAATTTAATGCAGGAGAAGGAGTTCCTTGATTAAGGTGTATGAAAAACGGGAGGAATCGCACCTAGAATGAAAAGCAACTATTAAAGCGGGAACAGTTTTGAGCTTTTCCGGAAGCGAATAAATCTTTCATTCGGTTATTCATCACTGGGTCTCGAAATGAGAGTTCATTTATCAATAACGTATCTAGACGTTTGTATAGAATTATTTGAGAAAGGCCGTCCACAATTTTGGATGTTTTTTTAAATCAAAACTATTTTCCAAAAAAATAACCGATTTAGTAGAATACGGAAATGGATGGCAGGCAATTTGATACTCGTTTCCTTGTTTTAACATTTCACTGACTGTACAAATCAATTTGAAACTGGTCTTGGAATTCTGACTTGACTTGGAAAATGACTTTATATCAATCTTGGGAACATATTAATTTGATTTCTGCGCTTTCTTTTGACTTCAATTTGTGTAAAGAAAGAGTAAATTTAAACATTTATACAATTCAAACGTATGTCTCTTTACAGAATATTTCAATTAGTGTTTGAAAGATGCTGAAAACTTTTCCAATTACATTTTCTGAACTCTTAATGTTTTACAAATATTAATGAATATTATAGCGGTTTAAGGTTAATTATTCATCCACGATTATTAATTGACAGAAATAGGAGTTTCTCTCCGTTTAGAAGGAAAACACATTGGGGGAAAAATTGCACATATTCTATATTGATTTCGTTACTTGAGATCTATTACACATAAACTTTTACTCTTTTAATCACTTTCCGAAGTATACTTAATCAAAGATTACCTTTAAGTTATAAATATAGAATGGAAATAAAACATGTAGAAACTAATTTAAAAAAAATTTGAACAGGAATCGTTCTAATTCTTACAAAATATACTTAAGTATTTACTGTATTTTTGTATTTAGCATTTCTTTAGTAAAGTAATCGCGCAAAATTAATGCACACATAATATCTTAAATGATTAGTAAAACCTACTTTTTTGGAATATTTTGAATATTTGAACTTATGTCTGTCATAAAGAACACTTGGTTTAAGAAATATTTGAAAGTATTTAAGTCATTGTAAAAAATATTTACATACAAAATATTTGATTAGTATTAAAGATCTTAATTTATGCACATTCAAAGAGTGTGGCACATTTCAAAAGTAGTAAAAAAGTTTTACATTTTGGGAAATACAGGATTTTATCAAATCATGTCCCATTGTCTTACCAATAAAGACCCGCCTTGTAGGGGAGCGATGCACGCTAAATCTGTCGAGAGTTCAAACGTTCTCCCCTTGGTGTGGTAGTTAGGAGAGGTGGGTACCAGATCAGGTGTCGTCCTCGTCACTTGACCATGGTTTAAAATTACGAGGTCCGTCGCCAAAAGCCCTCGTGTAGCTAAACAGTGCGACGTTAATATTCACTCAGTCCCATTGTCATTTAAAAGATTTGAGCTAAATGTATCCATACCGATCCTTTATCATAATACGAATATTAAAAGAATAATTCAAGAAAATGTCTATTTAAAATCTTGCTACGATTGTTAGATGTGCCATCATAAGCATTAAAACAGAATATAAATATTTAAATTAACAGCGTCGTTTTTCTCGTACTTTTCGCTTATTCTATTTGTACGCTAACAAAACTCTTTGCCACTGACAAGACATAACTTTAAACATCATCAGAAATAAAAAAAATATGAAAAATGACGTCACTATTTGGGATTACTTCATATTTGTGGATTTTAAGCGTGCGGCATTCTCCCCACCCTGGTCAACCTGCAGGGGATGACCAGTTGTACAAGTCGAGTGATGGTGCGTCCATTAGTAAGCAGCACACAAGCAGGGACTTTCTCATCGCGACCAAGGATTAACTCCTCCACTCTTGCTTTTTTTCTAGGTGTGTCGGGGTTTGACGTCATCTTACAATAGGACAATGTCCCAATTCGGATTTTGGAAGAGTTTTGGTTCCCACGCACTTGGTGAAAAGTGCATAAGTGTAATAAATATTCCTTCGCCCATTTCTTCAAAAATTGTTTTAATTAATCTTGTTCAAAATGCGTGTAAATCTTCTCTCTGTGGTTTCAGGCCCCGATGGAATTTTAGTAAATTTTTGACCATCTAAGATCTGGGGTCAAGGATTCTTCGGTATTATCAATTCTCTCTTCATACATTAGGTCTACTGTTGATAGCGGCTTCAATTCCAACCAACATGGGGGAAAAGTTCTCTTCGTCCAACAATGTTCACCGTAGAATTTTTCGTAAATATTGTTGAATTATTTCAACCAGCTTTTCCCTCCATCTTCCCCACCAAGCCACGCGTAGTACAATGGATTTCCACAGAAACCTTTTTCTGCATAAAGATGAATTTGCTTACAAAGGTTGTATTAATGAACTCTGTGAAAGTAATGCTTGACTCAGAATGTATAAAAGGGGTAAAATGTTTGTGCTCTTTGACTTGAAACTTAGTGGCTGTAGTAGCCTAGTGGTCAAGGTAATGGACTCGTAGCTGGTGTGAGTTAGTCTTGTACCACTGAAGACCTACCGTGCAGAGGGGGCCCATGCCCGTTAGATATGTCAAAGCTCAAACGTCCGTCTGCTGGTGGGGATGTAAGGAGAGGAGGTAGCCAGCTCAGGCTTCGTCCTTATCACTTGACCATGGTTCAAAATTACGAGGTCCGTGGCCAAAAACTCTCGAGTAATGAACTGAATAGTGCGACGTTAATTTTCACTCCCACATTGAAATTACCTTTTAAAAAAATACAGAAATAATAAGTAAATAGGGTTATCCTCAGTGTATTTATACGTGCTGTACAAAGTTTATATATATAGACATGTTTTCAAATTACATAAATTAAGACTTTACATACAGTACCTTCTTCATAAAAAAACAGTGGTCGCGAACTTGTGGTTGACATTGTAAAACTCCAGGTACAAACCTCTATCGGTGAATCTACTGTGGCAAGTGTATACACACATATAACATTTTTAGTACATGAAAAAAGTACATAAATATTTGAAAACTTTTTCATGTTTCAAAATAATTGATTTCTTTTGGAAAATAACTAAATAGACCAGATTATTAATAACTATACGTTTCCTCAAATTACAGCAATTTCTCTCAATTGTTTGTTAAGCTAATTTTTTTACATATTCTAAGATACCAATCCTTCTGAAAAATGCACTAACATTTACACAAATTTTTTGGCCAAGTTAAAAAACTCAATCTCAAGTTAAATCACGTGATTTTTTACCGTAAGAAATAAGAATAACATAATAAACACAACAATAATTTGCAGAGAATTCTCTTATTTATTTCAGCAGAGTATTTTTTTCTCATTCTATGACACTAAATCTAAACATAAAATTTTGGAACACAAAAATTATAGAGATGGTCACACAAAAATTAAATAAATAAGCTATGAAGTACAGTTTTCTTATGCCTTCAAATTTCAGCCTAAAGTGACAAAGCTCGTAAAGTAATTTTATAGATATTGTGAAAAGTGAAGTGCACAATAAGCCTTCATATAGTCAACCTTTTTATCTAAATTGAAAAAGAAACTATGTTTTGAGATGAAAAAAAGAGTAAAAAGTAGCTAAGAGCATGGAAAAAATATAAGAGAAAAATGATTCTTTTTGAACAGTATTTCTAGAAGCAATCGTCTGACTTCTTTGACGAGTTCAAAATAGTAACTATAAAGAAAAGCAATGATGCGAAGACAAGAAAAAAGCGGCTTTCGTAAAAATCAGATTCCATTGAGAGATTGTCAACATTACTTAAAGTGTAGTACGATTTCAAAAACTCTAGAAGAGAATGTTTTACTTGTGTGTGTGTGTGTAATTCCTACCTTAATTTATTCAAACAAATTTCTTATTGATTAGAATACTAATAGTATTATAGCTACTGTCTTCAGATTTATATAAATCTGGATGCTATCTCAAGTAGATTATAATTAAGTTGAAATAAAAATTAATTATATTATATATATGTATAATTTTAACTTTAAATTAATGTAGAGAATTAAAACATGTAGAAAATTATTTACTCGATTATTAATGATTAATTTTAAAGAAATCCCTAAATATTTTGACGTGTTTTTGGACAAGAATTTCTATTGTGAATTTTCAAAGAATATGGCTTAGAGAAATATAAATGTAGCGTATTAGAAATTAAATTATCCTTTGAAATACATTAACATGTTTTTATAAGAACTAAAGTCTTAAAGGGAATTTAATGCTTTGATTTAAAAGTATGAAACAGAGATCTGGATTACATAAATAATATAAGCCAGATCTCTCTCTCTCTCTCCAATACTTTTTAAATTCATATAGTTGATATAATTATTTTCCTATTTCCTGTTGAATAATCATCTTCCGAAGGTTACATATCCATAGTATTTACCAGAAATGTACAATAATTTGACAAATACGTAACAATAAAAAAAAATTCTTCAAATTTAAAAAGAAAAATGCATGGAAAATTGTATAAT
The DNA here is from genome assembly GCA_019973975.1 of Trichonephila clavata. NCBI lineage: Eukaryota > Metazoa > Arthropoda > Arachnida > Araneae > Nephilidae > Trichonephila > Trichonephila clavata. Next base: position 67,189 of record BMAO01036498.1, on the reverse strand, counting down.
TGTTATAGGAATATATAAATAACTGCATATCAGTTAGAAAGAAAAACATTAGACTTTATTTATAACTTCAAATTCTGCTATTAAACAGCTCTATATCCCGGTGTTACAACTAAATATTATTACATAAGATTGATATTTTTGGTGTTACAGAATTTAATCATGGTAGTTTTATATAACTGATACGCAGTGTGGATCCTAAAGTGAGCTAAAGAATTCAAGATTTGGAAAAAAAATAATGAATACCAATATATATGAATTATAATATATATAATTTTTTTATCAAGTTATATTTTTCATCATGAATATATTCTTGGCATCAGTTAGCATATATGTATATATATATATATGTATATAGCAAGTATGTTACCAAAGCTATACCCGTTTTTTGACATACAATATTCCAATTGAATTGACATCTTATACAATATGATAATTGAAGTCATTGGGCATTCAAATCTGTAGATACCCAGCATACAGATGCACAGTGTTTCTGATAGTACTGCATATGTAAAAACATATGAGATTGTGTATTATTAAAAATATGAAGTGTACGCTTGGAATAATTTATTTCTCCAGTTCAACAATGACCGCTGTTCTGCAGCCGTACTGTGCCATTGTATGTGCAAGTTTATTAGAATGATGCAATTTAAGACAGCAAATGCTGTCGATGGTTTGGCAAAAATCAAGTAAAGTGTTAAAATACATGTAGAACAGAGTTGTTGTTAATGACCTTCACTTGTTAAAAGAAAAGCCATAAAAAATTGCTTGAATGCAGGCGTGACAGAATTAAGTGATGTATTTAGCTTTCTCTGAATAACGGTTTAAAAACGCCAAGAAATGCTTTACTTCAACAGAAAGTTCGATTGGAGGGTTTCACATCACTTTACTGAAAATCAACAGGATCTGTGAATACCTATCAGTGTCCCCTTGATTTCCCAGATCGAAAATGAAGCTTTGTGACAAGAGATGAAAATTGGGTGGAAACGAACTGTTTCGGTCTTCTGAGCCCTCTAAATCAATGTCAAAATCAGAATTTCATTAAAGGAATATTTTTTGGTTGTGGGGTAAGATGTATAATGAATAATTCACTAAAAGGACTTCCTCCATAACCAAACCATTAATGTCACCTTTTATTTTTTCCCGTTTGACAGATTGCGATCCGCATTGTTTGCAAAGTGCCTCTACGTCGCCATTTGTCCTGGGTGTATTCTCAATCATGTTAAAGCATAACTTAACTTTACTTATCATCATTAGTTAAAAATAATGAGATTTGATTGGAAGCAATGCAATTATTTTCTTGACTTTACAATTACCTATCATTATCTCTTTCCTGCGTTCATCAACATTTTAACTGAAAAAATTTACACATTCTTGTTGATATGCAGCTCACAGTTCAAGCAGTTTTTCACAGCAAACTCGGGACAATTTCCCTGTCATGAGATTCATATCCTACAAGAAAAATGTCAAGAGGCAAAAGATGGCAACAGCAAATATGTTCAATCTAGGTTGATTACATTCCAGTTAAGAAATTTTTGTGGCTGAGGAAGCTTAGTGGTTACGATCATAAACTCGTAGCCGGAACAAAACTAGTTTAGGTCGTGGTGCCACTGAAAACCCGCCGTGTGGAGTGCTGAAGTACGTTAAATACGTTTAGGCCCAATGCCCTCCCATTGATGTGGCGTGATAGTTACGGGTATATATATATATAAGAACTTTCTTTTCATGTTACCAGATACTCTATTTTAGAATATAACAAATGACACCTTAGAGGTAAAGTTGTAGCTGAATAAAACTTATGAACTTTGTTAAATACAAAAAAGTTTAATAAACAATAAATTTAGAATTATCTTAATGAGACAGGCTTCATTAAGATTAATTTAGCAGAAACTCCTTCACACACATCATAGACATGTGACTTAGATTTTGGTAATTAACCATACCCTTTTTTCTTTCTGGAATTAAGCAGCTATATTAAAAGTAAGTTTACGAAAGCAAGCCGTTTATATTTTGCTAGGGTTTAATTATGGTTATTCTTCGTAATTAATATACTTTCCGCAGCATGGTTGAGTACTGCTAATAAAAGGAATTCACATTTATCACCTTAAGGAAACACTATGTTTCCTAGATAGTGTGAGTGTTTATTCATTTAACTTTACAGGCATAACAACAACACCAAGTTTCGATATTAGAATACTTTCAATTCTAACACACGAGGTTCTACAGAAAATAAATTCAAATAAACGAGGGAAAATTTTATTTTTTGTAAGAATAATGTAATTCACATATTTTCCTACAATGTCAAATCATTAAAATATGAACATGTTGGTTAGTTCCCTTTTTCTGTATATGCTTCTAATTAATTTCTTTTTCTTTTTCATTTTTTAAAAAATCTTTTTTTTTGGGAAAAATGCAAATTTAATTTCTTGATTTATCTCTACACATACAAAAATAATAACCATTAATTATGGTGCAATTACATAAATATAAAGAGGAATAAATACAATTGATATCTACTGTATCGTAAACTTTTACACTATTCTGACAGGGGGGGAGACATGTAAATTACTACCTGTTATATATAGGTTACATTGAGTAAATGTCTAAATGACTAATCATACAAAATAGAAGCAAATTAGTTCGCTAATGAATACACACACAAAAGAAAAAAAAATGAAAGTGTTATTTAGGATGTATGTGTATTATATTTGATACATACCTCCTCAATAAAATTAAATTCAGTAAGTAGATAAATTATGAAGATAATTATAATACATCCATATAAGTATATATGTTAAAGTTAAAGTGTATAATTCAGTTATTTCATAGAATAACTAGGTATTTCATGAAATAACTAAACTAGTCAGTTAAAGCATTTAAAAAAAAAAAAAAAAAAAAAAAAAAAATAAAAAAATATTTCATGAAATAACTAAACTAGTCAGTTAAAGCATTTAAAAGATGAAAATTTCACACTTTCTCTAGTTATTCTATGAAATAAGTATTGATAGATCGTTAAAAAGTTAAAAATAAATAACTTCAAATTTTTGGTATAATAATTGATAATAAGTAGCTAAAACTTCTCGAAAAGTACATTTTATTTCTATTGGGGATGATTAGTTGATAAAAAGATAAGGAAAAACGGATGATATAATTTATTATTGCTCGTATTGCTAACAATAGTTAGACAGAAATGGAAAAAATAATCTGTTTATCATCTGTTTCTGTCGCAGTTCAACTCCTTGAACTTTAAGGACAAAATGCTGGAATAACCAATTGTCACATGGTACTTTTTCAGTGCTGTTTTAGCACTTTTTACTCCCTCTATCAAAGTTAATAATTTTTCTCATGCAAGTGCAACACTTTTTCATTTGTCACACGCTTATTTAATCAAGATTCAAATATCTGACATTGAATCTTTGTTATTTACAAGTTAGTCTTACATTCTTGCAGAAATCATTACTTGAAAACAGGTTGCAAAAATATTTGTTAAGGATCCAAAATGTATAACGCTAACATATATACACTGCCTAAACTCTACGTTTAAAAACAACGGAATGAAGCGCACACACACTCATATCATTGTAAAGCAACTATAAGCGGTTCAAAACTGATTAAAATCAGCTAGAATCAATCCAAAGAACTTCCTAGTGTCGTATTTCATACCTTACCGATTAAGTAATTGTTATTCCATAGAATACCTAGTTAAATCGTAGAATTCATTAATTTTACATACTTTAACTGATTTGTCTAGTTACTTAAGAAAATACGTAGTTATTCTATGAAACTACGGGTTTCACACTTTAATGGTAACATATATAAATACAAATGGAAGTAAATTATTCAATTATTTAAATTATGATTTGTTATATTTAAGATCTTATACATTAATATTTTCGATGAAATGTAATGGCTGCTTTCCTTAGAAACATGCAGTTCTAATTTGCAATTGACAGAAAGATTTTATTTATTATTTATAGGACAATTTTTCTCCTTTAAAATAAAAGCAGCTAAAGATAGAAACTAATACTTCAAATTTACTGATAAACTATTTCAATAAATTTGGAAACGCATTTCGTTTAAAATGTTTTCTTGTGTGCAAAAGAAATTCTAATTTTAAATAAAAAACTTTGAAATTTTCGGGAATGGACCACTTTAACTGTACACAGCATTACAGCAAAAAAGGGAATTTTAGGCATTTTTCAAGAAAAAATCGTATTTTTTTTACATCACTCATGCGAAATTAAAAAGGGATTAATACTAGATATTATATTTGAGACAACTTGAAAGTATGATATTTATCAAAATTTCACTTGCTGAAACTCACCTTCAAAATGAAGCATGATGTAAAAAATAAAATGCAATTAAAGACAAAATAAAAATTGCGAAAACATAATCCGCTGCATAAACAGTACTAAAAAGAATTTATGTGCATAGTAAAATAATAATACAATAATTTCCATATAAAATACAAGTAAAAGCAGGTATATGTTAGATTTTCAAAAAAAAAGAATAAGTTCCTTCAATTTCTTTTTAATGGATGGGATCAACATGGAAAATAAACACTGATAGTTACCCTAGTTATACTTATTGATTAAAATGGGAAGTGAGAGTTTATTTAAGTCCAGTGGCTGAAAGGTAGATCATCGTGCTTCCACACCACAGGTCTGAGTTTCAATCCCGGGCTGCTCAAGGTTGACTCAGCCTTTCCTCCATTCAATGGTCAATAAATGAGTTCCAAGCATGCTTGGGAATTTAACACTGGAGGTTTCACGCCATACTGACCACCTGACCAGAGCATCTGTTCAAACACCTCAAGGAGCAAGGTCAGGTATACTGAGATGACTGTAGCGCCACTGATTTAAGAGAGTTTATTTACGTCGCATTTTAAAGCAACACGAGATAATGCTATTGGCAATGAGTGAGTGAGTGATTTTGGGGTTTATTGGCGCAAGAGCCGATTTCGGCTATACTGCGCCAAACATTTGTTTTAATATCTGTGGTCTAGACGGGAAGAGAAAGAAAGAATGAATTGAATGACAAGAAAGAGGATTGAAAATAGAGAAGGATCACTAGGGTACCCCGGGTTCGTGAAGGCCGTGTTTACCAAAGACAGAAAACCCCTTAGAAAAGGGAAAAGATCACTAGGGCACCTCGGGATTGTGACACCCGTACTCACCTAAAGAAGGTGAGCCCCCTGAGGGGCTATTGCCAATGAACCTCGTAACTTTGATCAATGTGATGAAATGATGATCCGTCAAGTAATGACCACTACAGTATTTGACCCCTCTCCAAACTTCCACGCCATCGGAAGGACTTTTACCTCGATAGATTTAACGAACATCAGACCCATCTACACAGCAGGTATTCAGTGGTACTAGGCTTGAACTCATGACACACTAGTCCCGAGAACATGACATTAACCACTAGGCTATCTCAATCACATTTACTGGTGAAATTGTAATTGTGGATAATTTAAGCGATTTAAAAATGCAATTTTAAATGTTTTACTTTGCGACACAAGTTTCATTCCACATGCTATCAAATAGTATATTCAAATATTGACGTTTTCTTCCTAAAGATTGCCATCTCTATTCTGATAATTTTTAAAAAAATCCCAAAATGAAATATATTAAATAGTTTATTTTTGAGACAGAAAATAAAACATTATATGATGCTACGAGGGTTGTTTCTTAAGTAAGGTCCGTTTGTTTTTTTAAAAAAATAATGACAATATTTAGTTTAAAAAAACCTTTATTCTAGGATTGTACATACTTTTGCCTATTTTTTTACATAGTTACCGATTTTCATTAATGCACTTGTATACTTGTCTAAAAAGCATACAAGCAAAAATAAACAATGGTGCTTGTGAAGCTTTAATTTTTTAATATGTTGTTTTCATGATTTAAAGAGCAGCATGCCTCATTTTTAAATTAATCATAATTAGTAACATTCAATTTATATTTATAAGTCCAATTTGAAGCCAAGACAAAGCTTTAAACGTGTAATGTGAAAATAGTAGCACAAGAAATCTTAAACTAATTACTAAGTTTTCCTTATTTTTTATATTACGCTATGACATATCATTAAAATCGTTAATTTTAGCAACAATACTTGTATTCATAAAACTCATAGCAGTATCAGTAGAAGGTTGAATTCCTAAACAGGATATTTTCACTAGTCTTCCATCCCTCTAAAACATCGCGTCTCTTAGTCCGAAAACGTTTCTGAGAGGGAAACTTTTCAACAGGAGAAATCAACTGAAAAAAAGTCAAAAGATCTAAGATATAAATTATTATAAAAATAAAAATTAAAAATATACTTTTTAACAAACGTAGTTAATTAAAAATGAAAATTCAAATAACGCATAAATGTAACAATTATAAACGAATTTTGTGTTTATTTAGATAGAGTTTAATAACTGAAAGGGGGAAATTGATTGATTCAAATATCTTTTATTAAACTTAAGAAATTGATACATTCTTCAAAATTAAATGGAACAAACTACTTACTTCCCCCCTTCAGGTCTCAAGTTTTGCGACTGTCTGCTCTCTGGGAAACTATCTAGAAAAGTAATTGAATATACTATCTGAAATTTGGAGCACTGTTTTCCACCACAAAAATGAATACAAAATCAGAATCTTTGTCATTTTTAAGTATTATGTAGCATTAAGTATCTCATTTTATAAAGATGAGTATCTTGTGCCTAAACTGAAGTTACAGTAATTGAAAAACGTGTATCAGCTTTAAGAAGTTTGTTAATGATTTAGTGTTAAAAATTATCAATATTTTAATTATCGGTCTTTTCTTTCTTTCTAACATTCATAGCAGCAATTCCTTAATGAATCAATCTTCTTTTAGTGATAGGATTTCCCTCTTCCACAGAGGTTTTTGTAATATTGAATAATAAAAATAATTAAAGAGAAAAATTAAATTATTAAGGAATGGAAATTTATTCCCAAGGAAAAATAAGAATATATATTAATCATGCATATATTTAATGAATAGTTTCATTCATGACCATCAGCTTATTCAAATTATAATTAAGGAAATTAAAGAGAAATGTCGTTGTGGGGAGAAATTTCATTAGAAATGTGTTTCTAACACATCAGATAGTAACTCAACCAAATACAATATTATTTTACAGGCTTTAATTAAAGGCATAGAAACTTATTTTTAAAAAAATATCAACTTAAATTAATATATATGAAAATTTTCATTCTACCTGTAGTTTAGATTTTTAAGAACTTTTCATTTTATAAATTTAATGTTTTAATTAAAATTAAAATTTTACCAAATAATGTACTCAAACATGTTATAACATATTATACGTTTGATTCAATAATTATATTAGTTCTTGAAGACAATTTAAAATATTATAATACTAAATATCCAGTAAATATGAGTCTTGTACAGGGTGGTCAACCTTTTTAGGAAGAGTGCCACTTTCAGATAAAAATAAATAAGCGTAGCACATCCAACTTTTCGAACAAATGAAAAGATGAACATGTTATTAATAGGCTTATTATGTAACTTTTACGCAAAGAACACTATTTTAAAGCACAAGTCTAAGTAATGGAAATTAAAAACAATAAAATAAATGAGACTAAGCACAAACGTAAATTTATTGTTATCAGTTTAGTTAATTCTGAACGATATTTTGATTTTGTTGTTCATAATAGAAGACATTTGTTCCCAAACGTGTTTGATTGAAGTCTATAACAATATCTGACAGAAACAAATTGTGTAAATTTGAAAAATTGCTTGTTAGTACAAATTTCCAAAATTCAGTAGAATTCCTTACATTTGTTTTCAATGGGGTACGGTGTTGTATGCAGTACTTCGATTTTGATTTCAAATGGGCAACATTTAACATTTTGCAGAGAAATTGGAAAAGAATTTCTCGAAAGATCTGCATTTTTTTATCATCTTGAAAAAACCATCAACCTAGCCTGAAGGAATCGTGCAAAAATGGATATTAAATTTTTAAAATCTATCACAGCTCGGTAGATAGTCCCTGCATTAATATGAAATATGTTAATTTTTTCTTTCAAATCAAGACAAAAAAGTTAGTCCTCAGAAGAAGGTATTTGACCAATTAGAGTAGAAAAAAGTACCATTCTCTTTTCTCTGTTAATCTTAAATAAAAATAATTTAATGTCCATTAATATCGTTAAGAAAAGCTAGATCAAATAACTGTCTTCATTTGGATAGCATTGCTCACTGGGCAGTTCTGTGTTTCTTCAGATATTTTAAAATACGCTCCTTCAATTTCCAGTGAAGAATGCTTTAGAAAGACAACTTGTACAACAATGCAGGTACATTTCTACACGATAAATTTCTACTAATCTCAATTAAATTCATTTAAAATAAATTTTGAGATTTTTTTGTCTGTTTTTTCACTTTGTCTAAAATTAAAAAAAAAAATGTTATTTATTATTATCTTTTTCAAACTTTAATTTTTTTTATTAAGCCTTCACGTGCCAATGTACAACTCCACTGTGCCATGGGTTGGCACCCCTGGTCTAGCATATATAGTATATTTTTCTTTTATATGTATAATTATGTAGGCAAAACCATGTAATTTTAAAAATTTGATAATTTTTATTTTTTTTGCAAAAAATAAAGATGCCGAACCAAATAAAACTTTTTTGATCTGGACTACTTTAATTTGATTCCGATAATTAATAACACTTATAAAAGCATTTTGCTAAATATCAGCTACAATTCAAGGTTAATTTAATATGCATTATGTAACATTTTTGACGCGACAAACGAGATTTTAACTTCTGTATTATTAAAATACTCCATTATAATACTAACATATACATATATCAGTATATAAAAACATTACATACAAATATCCAATTAATTTAATAAATATGTATCCTTATAGAAGAGAGAATCCCCCCCCCTACATTGTATTTAGTAATTTATTCTTTCTTAAAAAGGAAAGGGTATTGTTAAAAAACAATATACAGATATTTAAAGCTATCTGAAAGTTATCTTCATTTTTAAATTTCCCTTATCTGACTATATCAGATGGTTACTTAAAACTCATGCATAAAATAACGCACATGATTGGCCCTTGAATCACAAATGGCAAAAATATAGAGCATGGAAATAATGCTTGCAGTGTATTTATCATATATTGTGATTATTATATTAAAAATTCTAAAAGCATTCTTAACATTTCTGTAAATTTGAATTTAACTTAAAATAATTTATTATCATTATTTTTACCATTTTTTTATAAATAATAACTCTGCTATAATTAATAGGCACTCTTATATCAAGAATTTAACTTGTATTTAGATCACTCAATTAGGAACAAGTTTTTTTTTTTATTTTTGGTTTCTACAAACGATCTAAGTTTTTTTTAATGACACACACACAAAGATTGGCTCACCTAAAATTCGTTCTAACACTAAGAAACTGTCATAAATGTCCCATACTTATACTATGCGGTGTCTTATATCTAAATTTCAACTAATAATTTTTTAAAATTTTTATTATCAAAATCTTATTTTTTCTCATTTAGAGTATATATATGTATGTGTTTGTGTACGTTTATGTGTAAAATAATTAAAATTCTAGGAAATAGAAGTACATATTTCTTTTTCAATTTTCTGCAGAATAAATAAAGCCATTTTTAAAGTTTTTCAAAAACACATTTACAATAATCAAATCGATTTTTAAGTAATGTAATAAATTTTGTTTATGATTATTTAAAATCTTTATATAAAACAATCTTCAAATAAAATACTTACATTTAATCCCATTTACCATTAACAACTCCATTCTTTTTAACATAGCTAAGAAGTATTATGTTTTGTTATTTTTTTTTTTGTTTTAGTGCGAGAACTATAAAATATTTCTTTTCCTTTTTATTCCTAAGAAATTCTAAAATCGTTTCGTAACAAATAAGAAGTGAAGAATATAAATAATGTAATGAAATCATAGTTTTTTCTTGTATTTTTGGCATCATAAATAAATACACTATTCTAAATACTTCACTCGTCATAAAAAAGAAGTTCACATACCAAGAAGAATTTATCAGAAATGGAAGAAAATTGGTAGATATGACATAAATATTTTCAGAACAAAATGCTAACAGTTTAACTCGAATGGAATGTTTTAATAAAAAAATACAGCTATAAGAGCTAAAGGGAAAAAAACCGCTGACTCACCCTATGGCCCTCATGCAATCAGTTTTCCGGTTGGTCATTGACCCATCCAGTTGGACGATGTCTTCCTATGAGATTGCTTGTCATTCACGTTCTTTCTAGCGAGACACATAGGAGCGATTCAGAAGCAATCGGAGACGCCTGCTCATTAGAGCAAGAAAGATACTTTACAAGGGAGATATCATGGAAGTCCTGCAGAAGCAAGAAGAATTGCAAGTATAGAAAGAAGAAATAGAAAGGCATGCTGTGTGGATTATCCCTTTGAAATGTGAGATGAGTTCCGTGAAAGAAAGGGGAATAACTGTGAGGCATTGAATTTTTTCGACGTGCCTTCGTACTGTGAGGTGTGATGGATGACAATCAAAATAGTTCCCCATAACAAACATGAAATTGCATTTAAATATAGAGAGCGAAGTGCTTCCTATACTGCTTGTGTCCTTTGAATACTTACGCATGTCCATTCTGCGAATATGCGGCAAGTTCTAACATTAAAATTCCTGAAATATTGCAAACTATTTGAATTTGGATGCTGTCAAGTACCCCAGATACATGAGAAATGACACAACATTCGAATAAAATAATTTAAATCCCATATTCAAAATATTGCAAATAAGTTTTTAAATTTTTAAAAAGGTATAGATAATATTAACCTGATTAAAGATGAATATTTTTGTTAGATGAAATGACCAGGAAAAAATCTTCTAAACTCATACAATCCTACTTAATTATTTTTTCTTATAATAATTATTATTGGAAAAATATTAGCTAAATATATCTTTTTTCTAAAAATTATTAATAGTCTATCAAAACAGTACAGTGCTTTAGCCATTCGCTTCAATTAAGTAATCAATGTGAAGATTTATCTAGCGCTGTCGATGCTTTGGAGGATGATTGCTTGGGAAAGCTACACTTTTTTCTTTCGCCTCCAATCTGAACGCTGATTGCCCCACTTAATTTATACGAAATAGTAGCATCTTTGAGCAACCAATCAGAGCCATTATCTACACCATCCAACAGGGACGTTTTAAGGCATGGCACACTAGCTGGTTCAGGCCTCGACAACAATGGGAGCCTAGTCTCATTTACGACTAGGTTTTAATAAGATCCAATATTTGAATAATTTTAAAAATAAAAAGTTTTTTCCGGTTGTATTCTCAGAAATACTGGGAATATCCTACAATATATCAACTGCCTGCATGTGATGACCGTCATACATTCACAGACTTAGGCCTACAACTATACACCATTATTACTCATTCAGTCAAAAGGTGGCAGTCGGTCGAACCAGTTTGTGCGATTGCGAGTCATGAACATTTATTTGTTTTAGATTATTAGTTGTACAGGTATTTAACAACTATCTATTTTTAAGGGTCATAGGTTGGGTCTACACTTGTGTAAGGGCCAGGGGCTTACTTCTTGAGGACATGGGCGTGGGGCCTATGTCCTCAAGAAGTTTTAAGGCACCTCTTCCATTCAATCACCAATTGAGAAGCTGTTTACCAGCTCTCTTAACTTCCATTAAAAATCTGAACTTTGCCAATTTTTCCTACTTCTTTCGCAGCACTCACCGGCTCCCAGCTGCTTAATCAATAGCCAAGCTCAGAACAGCAGGAAAAAAACACTTTCGTCACTCATCATCGTAACGGATCCAAATATAGGGTTGAACAGTACTCGTAACCCATATGCCCGCAGACAAATTTTCTTTCCATAGATCACATAAAGTAATATACCGTAACTTGTGGTCTTTAGATGAACTTCTGGTGGGAGGAACTCCTGGAGATAGTAGTAGGGTGACTGCTAGCAACTCGTTCAGTATAGCTATGACTTTCTTATGTCTGCCAATATCATCGAATGATTTCTTCTCTTCGACCCAAATTTAAAATGATCCACGATTTGACCCATTTGCTCTATGTTAGGGTGGGCAGACTTTTCTAGATGATAGGCTACTTCTGACTTTTTCAAAGTGTTGCGATCGACACACTGTCTCCTGTCTAGCTGGCATCGGTATTCCACAAATATGTTTCTTTTAGCATGAAAGTTTAGGTCTTAGTAAAGGCGGTCCCCCCAAAATGTATTGGTTGTCCACCGGTCAATCGTAATCGACTTATTTCCACCCCTGTTATATGTAGTTCAATTGCTTGTACACTAGCAAATAATGAGAAGTCTGCTCATATATATAATATATATAAAAAAAAAATATATATATATACTCTGCGTTAATCGATCTATAAAACATCGATGAAATTTGCATGGAAGTAAGGGTTTTGAATTTCATCTGCTTTATATATCCGAATTCTCCGTTGGAAAAGGCTTCAGCTCCAAATATTCGTCACCAACCCCCAAAAGTCAATAATTAGCATATTCTATTGCTTATGTATAAGGTACACAAAATTATCTGAGATCTTAATTTTGTTTTCAATAGCGCTCTTTCTTTCACACTAACAGAAACATACACCATGAAATACCTATGTAGCTTATCTTTAAAAATATTTGTAAATAACTAATCTGAAGAAGCATTAAATATTTCAGGCGCATCATAGCGAAATTTCAGCAATTAAAAATTTTCGATTTTAATATGATGTAAAATCGTGTTACTGAAACTTTCATTAAATACTCCAGCCACATTTGTTCAATATTTTTTCATTGCTTTAAATAAAATAATCATTATTATGACTCTTAAAAATAAAATTCATAAGTTAATTGCTTCTAAAACCTCATGCAATTACTATTCGATAAATTATTTAATTTTACACACCAACATATATGTGTGTATAATTTAGAATACTTGAATTGTAAAGGTTCGTTGTGTGTGCATGTTTATGATAAAAGCAAAATAAGTAATACGTTATAATACAAATTAGTGTATATAGGAAATATGAGAAATCACAATATGAGCTGTGCCTTTGTCAAAATCAAATATTCTTTGTTTATTAATTTCTTAACTAAAACCATATGTTCTTTGCAAGTCATATTTGAAGAGGGCATTATAAATGTATTTCAATTATGTTGCTAAACACTTTAAAAATAAGAAAATAATACAAAAGTGAAAAGTTTTGAAATACTTTGTTAAAATATTGCTTTTCTTCTAAGAAAAGTGTTAAAAAAAGAAAATTGCACTCAAATTAAACACAAACACACACACAAAAAACTGTTTTCTTTAACTTTTAATTTCTCTATTTTGTTTCTTTTGTTCATAGATGAAGATGAAAATAAATTTTAAAAAAACATTGCATTGGACAAAGTGTAATATTTTAGGCTGTATATTTTCTTCCTTCCGCACACACAAACAAGAAAAAAATACACCTACTAGTGAACGAAAGACAATCTTTTACAGATTTTGCTCTTAAGTGGTCGTGTTATGTTAACATTAAAGTTCTTTTTTTATATATAAATAATAGGATTATACATAAAAACCACTTTCACCACATAAAGCATATTACATGCTTAAAAACAAAACAAAAAATAGTTAATGCTAAAGAATTAATTTAAGTAAAAAGAAACGTCATCTATTGTATTTAATTTTATTATATAAGAATTAAAATGAATAAGGTAAAGTTTGAAGAAAAATGAAAACTTTACTACAATAATGGTGGGGGAAAAGTGTTATGATTGTTATTTGAAAATTATTAAATTAATATTATATATTATTAGTTTATATATATTTATATATATATATATATTAAACTTATCGGAAATACTTCAATCACCTAACACATTTTTCTCTAATTAAAAAATTTGAGCTTCCGAAAACTTAAAAATATTTGAGAATTCTATGTTTCAAAAGCCGAATGGGTGGGTTATTTGGTTTGTCGCTAGCATTCTGCACCTAAGAATGCTTGATGTGGTGTGGTAGTTAGTAGAGGGGTGCCATCTCAAGTGTTTTTCTTGTCACTTGACCATGGTTCAAAACTACGAGGTCCATCAACAAAAACTTCGAGTAGCTGAACAGTGGGACATTAATATTCATTCACTCTCTCACTCGCACCTATGATTGCGGGCCCAAGTTGGATTTTCATGATGTAGAAATTCGAATGCATCTATGTGGTATGATTAGGTGGCATGTAAATGATATCTTGAGTGCCTGTTTGTCTTGGGTGCTGGCGGCAAAATAAAATTCTTAGAACAAGTTCGCATTTTGTCAGAGCTCAGGTTTTTCCCTATGGTAAGGAAACTGGGAGACCAAATTATTTGCGACAATTGGTATCGCCTGTATGGTGCTGCACTAAAAAGGTATACCAGCCCCTAGGGAATGTACTAGGTCTGCAATAGTAAAAATATCATTGGAAAAAAATGCTTCAGAAAATTAAAGCGCATGTATTGAACTATACCAACGTAAATTTTCTTTTTCCAAGATTTGTGTAACACACACATAAATATATACATAATTATATTTGAACTGATTATGGTTTAATTTCAAATAATTATTTATTAAAGGTAAAAGCTCATAATTTGTTTCGAACTCTTTTTTTTAAATTTAAATACTTTAATTCAGAAACATCCGAGACTGCATGTACAGGCTTGATGAAGCAATATATAACACATCTTGGCATTGCTGATTTCTGGCTGTAAATATTTTAATTATTTGTACAACTTTGTTAAGTACTAATAAAAAATTAAGAGATCAGTTTTAAAATATAGAGAATAAAAAATCATTTGTTTTTAAAGATATGGTGTAAAGATACATTTCAATTATTATTTCTCAAATTTTCATATTTTGATAATTTTTTGATATTAACTATAAAATCACCTGTATTGGCTGGCATAAAGCTTTACATTTGAAAATACGAATTAAGTGCAATATTCCATTATATTAATTAAAAAATCATCTGAGAAAATTATCAGCTATCATTTTTGTAAATTTATCTCGTCGTTCATTTCTAGTATCGTAAATGAAAAATATAAAAGCGGTTAGATGATATAATCATCAAATTTATTAAATTTATAAAATATACTTAAAAATTTTTCCTCAAGATATTTTCTTTTCTTTTTAATATACCAAACGTAAAATGTTTTCCATTGACTGATACAAAATAAAGTAATCTATTATTATAGAAATACAAGCAAACACATATAAAATTTATTTCATGGCTCTTATTATTGATTATTTTTGTTATAGTTAAAATATTAGGAAAATAGCCTTATATTTTTAAAACAATCTTTTTTATTTTATTTAAAAGAACGAAACCAAAATGCAATATAGGAAGGCATTTCTACAAGGAATTTTAAAAAGGAAGGTTTTTTTTTCTGTTTCTTTGATTAAAATGTACAGAATATTGTTCAGCAAGATTTTCGAGAATGACGGATACTGTTTTTTAGTTCTAGTACGGAGTCTGGTGGATGCGGCAGAAGAATAATTTGTCTCCCCAGTTTAATAGGATTAATACAAGGATATATTAAGGGCCACTTCATATGTTGGATATATCAACTTTCAAGGAAGTCATTGACTGGGAACCAATGTGATAATGCACGCTGTCATCCATGAATACGAATACAGCGCCGATAAAACTTCAAAAAAGGTGAACATAAAACTCAAGGAACTTGTCTCTGTACTTTTTAGTGGTAACATATCCCTTGTAAAAGAGGTGGACCTCTGTGTGATCTTCAAACATTATGCCTGTCCACACCATGTCTACCGTTAAAGTAAAACGATGCCTCTCCGTGATATTTTTTGGGCGAAACCGAGTCCCATGTCTAATCTGCATTGTTATCCGAAGAGAATTAGTAATAATAGTAGGCCAGGACTTGAACATCAATTTGGGACAGTGTTGCAAACTCCTGTACTAATTTTCAAACTCCAGTTTAGACAAGAATGTTTATGCACAGGTGTGAGAGGTGTGCAAATGGCTGGCTAACTTGCATACAAGCCAGCATGAATGAGTGCCCTATAAACAATTTGCCTCGAAACTCAAACTCCTGCTGCGGGTGTGAGCCCTAAACCGAGTTCTCTTGCAGAATTTTCCTTTAGATACCACGCAATTATTGCCAAATATCAGTGTTGATAAACTGTTGTTACTCTATTTTTATCTTTCGTTGTTTTTCAGGAAATATATTTCGTACTTTGAATTTTATACCTTAGTCTTGAGATAACAAACTGAAGTGCATTTAGAATTCAGAAGACTTACGTCCGATTATCATCCCAAATAATGCTTCATTTTATAAACATGCCTATTTGGCGTCTTTGTGCCGTTTTTTGGCCTTTTTAATAGTTTAACTCCCTACTCTGCATAGTAATTGCACATAACCTGCCTGATCTCCATATGGCACTTGAGTTGGATTTATATTTCTCCATGTACAAGTTTTTGACATGCTGAAGTCGACTGAAATGCTTTGCATATGCACACAGTTTCCCACGGTAATTTCTCACAATTTGTGATAGCGGTCGCTTCCTGCTCGACTCTGAAACTTCTTGTCGACCTGTAAACCCGGCTAGGTGTGTGGGGGAAACTGAATGATCCGCAGGCATGATTTCAATCTAATTAATTTATTGTTTCCAAATATCAATCAGACACAATGCAAAACTAATTAAGTTAGATAATATATTGTAGAGCGTGGAGGTGAGATTCTATAACACGGGAATACTACTACAGACCCTCAACTGAATCTAAGACAGCTTAAATACGCTCAAATATAACTACGTCGCACACTAATAAGCTAACTTCTACTTAATCAAGCTCACAATACCTATACTTTTTATGCATCGGATCCAACACTGGAAGCATGCAGGTGATCTCTTCGGCTTGATCAATGTCGTTAAATCCCCGCTCTGTAATCTTTTCCCTGAACAACTCCAAGACCTCTATCTAATTCCACTATCTTTCAATCTTCAACTAACAACTAACTCGCAGACTTTATGTTAACTCCTACTTGCCCACTCCAACGTGTCAACTCCAACATGTCAACCTACAAACTCGCGAAAACAGAATTTATATAAGATACTTTCTTTACATAATCACATTTCCTTACTTTACGAAAGTTCGTTGAAATAAATATTTTCCTTAAAGAGTAATGAAGGGATTAGTAGAACTGCGTATAGATCCGTCACAAAGTGATTTTGAGTAATTTTAGCAATATTTGTTTACGTTTTTCCAAATTTTGCAAGTTATACCTAACTTTTGAACACGATTGTAAATAGTTACTAAAGTAATTCCCAATTTAATTTTATTTCGACAGTCCTTCTTAAGGGACAAAATCTCTAAATTAGATACTCAAATTATTTGTTGTCGTATTTAGTATTGGATAAAATATTAGCATTGTCATTTACTTTACAGTATTATCATAGAATTGGAAAATATAATAAAAAATGTGTGAAAAGTTTCCAATTAGAAAAAAAGATCTATATTTATGTATTTCAGTCTTATTTTAGATGTGTGCATTACATTGTCACCCAATAAGAGACTGGAAATTATCCTTTATGCTAACACGTAAATAGCTAACTGAGTTTCGCACTCTATTTTCTCTTATCTGTCCTTTGTCTGGAAATTCATAAGAGACACAATACTTTTACACGCAATCGAGCACTAGAACTTGCTTCTGTGAACACAATCCGACCAGATTAGCACAAAAGTATCGCTTTTAAACATTCTACTAACGATAACTTTAGCATCGCGTGCTCCGACACATTTACAAAAAAGGGAAAAGTACTTCTGTCCTTCACAATCCTAATGGAAATATTATGTTTTATCCACGAGGCACATAGGGAGTCTCGTCTTATGCCTAGTTGCCTGCTTCGTTTATTATCTTCAATGACATTTTTATTTGCTCTTCTCCATCTTTACTTCTCTACTAGTGGTTTGGGATTCCTTTATTTGCTCACGCGTGACCATATATTCATAATGTGTTTATTTGGTTTTTATGAAAATAACAGTAACAGAGTATTCATGTTTTTAAGCTTCCTTAAGGCGCATATTTTTCTATTCTATACTCCTGTGCTTCTCAAACTTTCAATATTAGCAACCCAAATTTCAAGCCCAATTTTCATCGCCCTCATATAATAACCCACCTCATATAATAATAATATATTGGATATAAAAATAATATTCTTTGAATCTAAAGCTAAAATAAAACTTTAATCATAAATCATACAAATTATCAAGATAAGTATTAAGTTCTGTATGTGTTACTTTTAAGTAATAGGGTAAGTATTATGTTACTTTTCCTTACTAATTTTTAAATCGGAACATATTGCAAAAAACATGAAACGTGAATTTTTATTTTGTCGAACGTTATTTATTTTGTTTCCATTGAATAAATAAATAATTTTTATTTTCTACTTTTCTATATGCTTGTGCCTCCCACGTAGAGTTTCCTGGCCTTCCAAGGGAGGGGCGCCCCAAAATTTGCAAATTACTGCTATATTCGAAACTGCATTTCTTCTAAATTGCACATTTAGCACTGTAACACATATATGTTTTCCTTTTCAATTATTTTTAATTTAGGTAGATAGAAGTTTATTTTTATTCTAGAAAAATTAAATTAGAGAGAGAGAGGTTGGTATCCACAGTTCAAAAAATACACTTTATCTAGTTTCAGTTTCAATATCATTTTTTTTTATTTATTTCAATTTCCATCTGTTATTAATGCTTTGGAAACTATTTTTAAGAAAGTTATTTTTTAAATTTGCCATTTGGTTAATTGAGTCCTGTTTGATACAATTGATTGGAAATATCAGTTGACAGAGAATAAAAACAAATATTCGGTACAAATAAAACAGTTGATGCTTATTTTGTTGTAAAATGTAAAATATTTTGAATTCAAAAGGACTTTTTATTTAATCAAATCTTAGAGAAAAAATCATATAATTTCATGCAGGTATTTCCAATTTAACTACAGAAAATATAGCGAAACTTTTAGTGTAACTCAAAATAAATACATGATATTTTATTTTAAATGCGAGTTTCTCTCTTCAGAAAGATGTTTGTATTATCAATTTTAAGATTTTCAGGGTGAATATAAAATCATGGAACAAACTTTGAGGGGGATAGTGCTAGCTAAAACAAACAATTTTTGAAAAAAGGATATATGTGCGGAAATGTCACGGTGAGGCACACATAGAAAAATAACACACTAACGGAAACATAAAATGTTCATTAGCAGCATACTTAACGATTGATTCTGTAGAAAAAGATGTTTAAAGTTTTATGTATATAGAGCATCCACCAGCCCTCATATATGCTTGACGACCTTCATGGAATGACTGGCTAACAATATTGGTGATAGTTGAAGACAGCAAGGAGGTGTACCAGTTATCTGCTTCATCCTTAAAATCGGCATTTGAGTTTGAGAGTTCGGTCGTCATGGGTCGTTTTACTAAGAGTGAAAAGGCAGATAAGTATCTAATGACGGTGATGTTAATGGTAACGATAGAGCACCACTACGACTGAGTCAGGAATTCTTTCCAAGTAGATGCATGCTGAACCACAAAATGTTTCAGCGATTGCATCGTCAGCTGTGTGAACATGGTTTTTATCACCAGTACTGATGAAGGACTGTACGACAAACACACCTGGAAGAATCCATCTTGCACCATGTGGATAAAATACCGGGCATTACAAAAGTTGTAGAAAGTCGTCTACATGTCAGTCAACCAATCGTTTGGAGAGTCTTACTGTGGAACTGTTGGCGGGTGCAATTTCGAAAAAAGTTTTAACATTTTCTGTACGGAACCCCTCGCTAACTATGCTGTAATGAGCATTTCATGTTTCCGTTAATGTGTTATTTTTCTGTTTGCGCCTCAACTCGGCCCTTCCGTCCATATATTCTAAAACAAAAAAAATATTGTTTATTTTAGTGAGCTCTATCATCCCTAAAAGTCTGTTCCTATGATTTTAGAATCATCTTGTAGAAATTATTACACCTTAAAAAAGTCATTTTTACAAAAAAAAAAAAAAAAAAAAAATTATAGTAATATTTATTTCAATCGCCAACAATAAAGATGAATATAACACAATTATTATTATAATATTTTATAAAGTCTTTCATCGTTATACGCTTTAAAGCATCAGAAATATTACCTGTTTTAAACATCAAAAACAGTATTAAAACTTTTACGGTTTTTTTATTTTTAAAATTATCCACGTGTGTCCCTCATAATTTTGACCTTAAAAAATTACAATCATCTTAGAGCGTTCTCAATAATTAGTCTTATATATTATTTCAAATAAAAGATCTTTGATAATTCCTAAGCTTGATCGTTCGTAGCAACATGAGATAACTAAATCGAAGCATAAATTAATTAGCAATATATTAATAAAACAGAGAAAACGAGACAAATGATTAATTAATCAAGGCTTTCAGGGATGGGAAATAGAATAATTGATTCATGTAAATATTTGATATACGATTAACAGTAAGGTGAGCTAAAAGACTAGAATTAGAGTATAAACGTAGCAGAAATTATTCTTTGAAATAAAACAAGAATAACATGAAGCAAATTTAACCTTTGGCATAACTCTTTTTTGAGGAAAATCATCTCTGATTGGGAAACAACCATTTATGTTTTAATTAACACTTAGGATATTAAATTTAGTATGAACTTCGTGCGTATATGGGTTTATATTTAAAATTTTTGTAATTGATCATACATCTAAGTTACTAATATTTATTTTTACTTATTTTTTTGAAATGGGAAAAGAAAATATATGTATTTCATTTGAAAATACAAAATCTATTTGTATCCAGTAATGCAGTCTATTTTTTGAACAAAATGTTTTTTTTTTTAAAAAGGCACATTTTTTTCTTGCATATCACTAAGTATAATACTTAAAAAAATGCAAAAATGTAAAAAAAAAATATTTTAATTTTCAATTTTATAAAGTTTTTACACTAGTTTTATTTTTTAATTGTGGAACATATAAACCTCTAAATGTTTTATTTTTTTAAGTATACTATGCATGCTATGAAGAACACGTTGTTTCAAATATCTTAAAAGAATTTCTCTCATACTTACAAAAGAATTTCATATTCGTATCTCTTTTTCTAACGATTTGTACTTCGTATATATATATATAGTCGATAATTTCGAAGGATAAATAATTATTTAAAAACAAATACAGTCGACTCTCGATAACTCAAAATTGGAGGGACCAATGAAAACATCGAATTATCAAGAGTTCGAATATTATCAAGAGGGTAGAAAAAACTCCCAAATTACTCGAAGAAAATTTGAAACTATGTAACATTTAAATTTGAAACTATGTAATAAAACAACAATTGTACGTATGTATAAAATTATTTTAAAGTGGTTTTTATGAAGTATATATATTATACAATATAAATATTATACATGAGATAAATGTCCTGTATTAAAAGAATACATTCAATACATTCATACACAATCCTACGCATCTCTTCTTTATAATAGTGGACCATCCTTTCTGAACACATGTTAAACGACAGATATAGACGGCTGACAACAGGTATGGATGGTCTATTTTACACTTGAAGTATGAAAGCAATAATAGTGTACTTTCGCCTGATGAACCAAAACACTCTAAGAAAGGTTAGCAAACAGATGGGCATTAAAGGAGCTACGTTAAATGGGAGACACGCAGAGCCAATACAACACAAAACTTGAAAGCTCGAACCTGTTTGCTACAGGGCTATACATAATAAAGATTGTTCAAATTGTCGGGAGTTTTATAAGATAACTTCGAATATTTGCGTGTACCCAAACGTATTGTTTTAGTTCGAAATATTAAGAGTTTTTCTAGATATTGAGCATATACTTCGAATTATCGAGAGGTTCGTAATATCGAAGGTTTGAATTATCGAGAATCGACTGTAATATTTAATGTCAGTGATAAATGATATACGCTCACTTCGGCAGGGCGTTCTTAGATCTGGTCTTGTCAGATTGTGTTTCATAAAAGTATCATAAAAAAGTTGCCATTAATACTAACAAAATGGAAACCTTACATATATATATATATACAGGAACACACAATTTGAAGCATAGTGTTATACCAAGTCATACATTGAAATTGATACAGAGATAATATAATTCTTTTTTTTTTTGGATTACCTTCCCATCTTTATTTCTTCTCAAGCAACCAACTGCACACAGCTTTAACAATGCCATTTCTTTATCGAATATTTTGATAAACCTAAAGTTCTGCTTTCAATAAAAAATTCTAATCTTCAACACAAAGAAATTCCCGGTTGAGAAGTGTTTCAGTACTATGGAAATACTTCATCTTTTAAAAACACTAGCACTAATAATCAAATTAAAGATAAAAAGAAGTAGATATCAGTGTCTGTACAATGTACAGGGAAACCGATAGCGTCGAGTCTTTCGTAATACGTACGGTGTACAGGCAAAACCAGTTAAGGGATAGTAATGTTAAGATTAGAATAGCTTTCAATTGGCTAAATTCACGGGTCATAATCACTATGTTTCCAGCAAATCAGCTGATACGTTTTGCTTTTACCACTGTTGCCTTTTTCAGAAAATATCTTTTAAAAGGTACGTCTTAATTAACAAAAAAAAAAAAAAACATAAGAAAAAAAATGCACTTGATTTAAACGTATATGTATAATATTATATATATATATATTTTTTAAAAATCAATTTTTTTTTAAATTCTTAACATTTGAACATATAAAATGTTATCTAAATTTTATAAGTAGAGTGTGAGTGAGTAAGGGAATATTAACGTCGCACACTGTTCAGCTACACGATGGCTTTGGGCGAAGGACCGTGTAATTTTGAACCATGGTCAATTACAGTAGAACATCGTTTATCCGAACGTTTATTATCCGGAGTATCAAATATCCGGACTTGGTCCGGATACGTTTTCGAACAGAGCAATGCTCAACAGTTGTTCGCGTGAAGCCAAAACGTGACGGGAAGACCCAAGGAAGAATTTCAGTTGTGTGATTTGGTAAACATCTGTGCGGAATATTAGATCAGGTTCTTTCCAAGTGAGGGGGTGTATGCGTGCTCTTTTGTTGAGTTTTGTTGACGTAGAAAACTGAATAGCATGCAATGCAGAAGACAATGGATTTCAAATGCTAAATGATGACGAGAATGAGACTTTCATGCAAGAAAAATCCGACCCTTTTGACGATGAAACGGATGAAGACGAGGACAATAACAACAGCGAAAGTAGCAAGGGTCCATCAAATGCTGATGCATTTTCTGCGTTAGAGACAGCTATGGAGTGGTACGAGCAACAAACAGACAGTTGTCCTACTGTATACGTAGAAGAAAAAGTAACTGAATAAAGTCAGTTTTGAAGAAAAAGTCATTGCCTTTATCATGCGACCGTCATGAATTTAAACCATTCAGTGATTGATTTTCTTACAAAAATAGCAATTTAAAGCAGCATGAGTGCTGCGTTGTTATAAAATTATACTGCTTCAAATCAGATTTACAAAATTTACATTATAAGTAAAAAAAGCCCGATATATTAATTTATGTATTAAAAACACTTTTATAAAGGTAGTAATAAGAAACCTCAAATTTCCAAGGTAATTTTTTCCAAGGTAAATGGTAAAAAAAAAAATGTTTCCAGGAATTTGTTACTCAAATCCTTTTTTTATTATTATTATTATTATACTCGTATGTACCATAAATTTACATTCAAAAATAAAATTATTTTTTATAGCCAAATTCTGAATAGAATCCTTTTATTTTAAACACATGCACTTCATTCTCCTCATTTTATTTATATTTATTTTCCTGAATCCGAAAGAGATTTCTTTCACATATTCTCTCAGCGAGAAATCAGATTCGGAATGTAAGCTCGATACATGCTAAGCAATTGGCCGAACGAAATCAGCACAATAATCCAAACGGTTAGGTAACATTCCACTTTATAGGCTATCCCAAAAATCACACAAAAAGTTTTTCCCCGACATAAAGGCTGGTTTTAGAACGATATGAGGCGGAATAGGAAGAGACGTACATTACAGTAGATTTCGAATTCAACTTTTTTCAGAAAAACCATTTGGTTAACTTCCGAAATCTAAATAGTCGAACATTCGTCAGGAGAAATTGGCGCGAGACTTTTCTCAAAATGGCACATATGACTTTTTTTTTCTTTTTAAATTGTACAGACGATGTCGTTACGACTGAGTTGTTCATTCTGAAAGTACTTGCGTGCTGGAATTGTCCCAGAAGACATTCAAGTAATTTTACAAACGCACTGTAAATTTTTGTTTTGGTTTGTTTGTCTACTTTGCTCTTTTATTTATGTAGTTTATAAGGTTCGTGGGTAGATAAAGTGATTCGTTACTTTATATTAATTCAACGGTTTTTCTCTTGGGATTTTACAAAAGCTATTTAAAAATCCTGGAATATATAACGTGAATTGCACCGAAAATCCAATCGAAACTTTTAATTCCTTAAGCGACTTTTCAGACTCAAGCATTTTGCTTACTAATATTAAATAAAGTTGTTTTTATTATAGTGTTTTAGATCCTTTCTACGTTGAAATAATGGATATTTTAAGCAAGTAAAAGAAACAAAAAATAAAATAATTAATCATTTAACAACTTGCATTTCAAAACATTTTTAATTTTACATTAACAACTTAGAACAGAATGTTCTAATATTTTACTTAAATTTTTGCTTTAAAAATAGCAAATAAAATAAAGTAAAATACTCATCCTGGATTGTTGGAAAAATTATAAATTAAAAATAGTGGATTTGTGTCTACTGATTAAGATTCGACTCTTTTTGTTAAGTTGGTTTCTTTGTAAAAATTCAATGAAATATGAAAAATATGCAATTATGTTAAGGCGGAGTTGTTCGTTACTGTAAGTTCAAAACTAATTCAGTACTATAGATTTTAACAAGATGTGTAATGTTTCTTATGAAATTGCAAACATAATTTAAAGCAGACTTTCTCTTTAACCCAGGGCTACGATTACAAATATGTGATCACGCATTTCTCACTTCTTGGTGTGCATAATCATAAAAATTATGAGCTTTTCCGAGTCTTGAGGCCTTTGACAACTATATTGAGATTTCAAATTGGAAAGTCTTACTATAAAACTATGAATTTTTAAATAACACAATATAGTGGTTGAGATATACCATATTTTTGAACAATGTCCCATAAAGCTTTTGATCGCCAAAATGTGCTTTTAGTAGCATTTTTTTCTTGTGTATTAAGAAAAGTTAAGCGTGTATACAAGTGTACGTTTTTATTCATTCAGATGACTAGGCACTCAAGGAGTTGATAGTGGCGAATATATTCCATTTGTTACATGAATGAAATTTGCTCGAGCATCCCATAATCTTACTAGTAATTTGTGTTAAAGCTTTTATTATTTCCCTTTTTACGATAATGTTCATATATAACTTTTTGTTTATTAAAGATTTTAAAAAAATCTCTTTAAAACTCACTATTGATTTTTAGAATGATGACAATTTTTTCATTGAATACTCATATATTACGATGATAATAAACCTTAATTTTTTTACATATTTAACAGCAGTAATAATTTTATAGGAATTTTAAAAATAATGTAGGTTTAATGGGGACATTTCCCAATGTTGCGCAAATGCAAACTTAGAGCTTGCAGTCCCAGAGAAGCGTCTTCTCTTTTCGCCTGTCCTTAACGGGTAAGGATAATATATATCTTGCATTCCAATACCTTACCTCTAAAACTGAAGGAAAATTCTATTTTTTAAAAAAGAATTATTACTACTCAATCCTTTATGTGATATTAATATGATTAATGCATGTAAATTGTCGTTTCAAAAAGAGGAAATAAAAATGCTTTACTCTGAACATGCAGATTTAAAATGAAAATACAATTATAGTTTATCTCCTTAAATGCCCCCCGCGTATATATCCGTCCTTTCAAAGTACTATTCTCTGCAATAAGCAACTATGTTTATAAAAGCTTTGGAATACAATAAAATTACATTGACAGTGTTGCAAAGAACTTACTTATTTCGTTGAAGAGATGGGTGAGGAATTTGAAAGGATATATTCCAGGAACAATGAAACTCACAGCTAAGCAATCTTGCTTGTTTTTGCCGTTTGAGTAGATCGTGCTGTTTTTTATTCTTCTCTTACTCTCATTTTCGAAAAAAAAAATGCATCTAGAAAAATGTGTTATTTGCTTAAGGAAAAATATCCACTTGAATTTCAAGAAATTTGATTAACTGAATCAGAAATAAAAATGAATGGCATTTTTAATTGTGGTAAATAGGAAACACAAAATAATATCTTAAAATATAACCCAGCTTACACATACACTAGTATCTTTTAATTGCAATTTGGGAATTACTTTCTTAAAAATTATTTAAAGGAACGGTGAAAGAAAAATCAGGTTTGAAAATCATATTTCATCTTAATTTATGTGGCATTCGTAACTCAAATTATACTTCAAATTACTAGGCTTTAAAATTTATGATGGCGCTAAAATGAATTATATTTAACCATCGCTAAAACTTAAACGCTAAAAAAGGAAAATCAGGTTTCAAGGATTTTAAAACCATAAACAATGATCGAATTAAATTAAGTAAATAAAATTAACAACAGTAACTACAGAAATTAAATGTTTCTCATTATATTCGTATTGGTTTACCCGTATAATACTATACATAATAAAGCCATGCCATTTTTAAAATGTTATACACATACTACCAATTTAGCTCTCCTTAAAACTGTCTTTATTGCAGAAATAAACCATTTGAATTTTACTGGTATGTAAATGAAAATGCATTAAATTTTATTCAATAGATATGTTAAGACAGTGCTTCTGAAACTTTCAGTCCTTGTGACCCAATGTTCAATCATAATTTTCATCGCACCCCCTTCACACAATAAAAATATATTGTGCAATAATAACCCACTTTGAGATTAAAGCTACTATACGATTTTAATCATAAACCGTACAAATTATATCAAGATAAGCACTAAATTCTGTCTTTGACGAGCCCATGTGAATCACTAGTAATTTTTAAACTTGTTCTTAATTTAGTATTATGAGTTTAATTATCAAATACACTATGCAGTGCTGATAATATTTATAAGTATATTATATCAGTGTAAATGTGTATTTTATTTTTTATTATGTCCGGATGTGTATATTCCTTTCAATAAATTTGTAATTTTTTAAATCTTTTGTGTTTGACTATTCGATATACTTACGCCACCCCCTCGAAGGCTTATCACGCCCCATTAGGGGGCGCGCCTCACAGTTTGAGAAGCGCTGTGTTAAGATGACATGTTGTCGAAGTTTGAAAAGAAGGATGTCAGTTGGACTGTTTGTTTCGTAACTTAGCCGTGGCTAAAAATTAAGAGATCCGTTGCTAGCACTCCATGCGTTACTTTAGCATTTTTTCATTTATAAACAATCAAAAATCTATCTACAAACCCATTGACATAAATTCAAATAAGCATACTTTGGTTTTTCTTTTAAAAAAATTACTGAGAAATAAGGTAGCAATCAATATTTGTTTCACTTTATTTTCAACTTTAAATTTAAATTAATAGTATCGAACTTATATATTTCAATGCGTTCACTTTAAAAGAACAATGATCATTAAATTTAAATATTTGTGAGTTTCTGTCAAATTGAAAAGTACTTTATTTTTTATTATTACATATATATATATAAATACATATATATATATATATATATACATATATATAAATAATATATCAATGCTTTCACAAAGAATTTAGCAAATCATACCGTAATCTTTAGAAATATCTATACATGATAAAATGAACTTCATTTATATACATATCTTCCAAATATTATATTAAAAATATCTTACTTATTTTTCAAGCTCATTTATTATTTAAATAGCAATGGAGTCTTAAAACACTACAATGAAACACTTACTTAAAAATAGCAGGAGTCAGAAAGTAGTTTAGTGAAGATAGAATGAGTTAAAAGATCCAGATCTTTATAGTTTGGGAAAGTGATTTTCCAATTTATTTGAGTAAGTGTCAATCTACGAGTGTGTTGCAATCCTCGTTTTAATCAAAGTATGCATTATGTGATTAACTAGAGCTAATGCTTATGTGATAATTTCATTAACAACACAATGCCAACATTCAATAAATATATGTTTAAAAAATATTATATTGTATTTATATTTTTAAATAAAATATATTATTCAGAACATGTCTTAAAAACTTTGCTTAATATGTCTTAAAAACGTTAACGCTTGCTAAAATGAACTATAAACATATACACATGCTTGATATTTCAAAACATCTATTCATTTCTGATATTTAATAACTATACTGATTTCATTTGAAAGTATTGCGAGAATACATAAAGATAACCAGGGACCCGCTACCTGTTCTCCAATGGGCAAGAAATTGACCATTACAGCAAAGGAGGCTTGATGATCTGAACAGGCGTTGGATGGCCGCACATACTACCATGTATTTGTAAGAGGTACCGTGTCTGCTATGAGGTACAGGGATGATGCCTTGTAGCCCTATATTCGCTTTTAAATGGATGCATTTGGCCTTGATTTTATATTAATGGATGACAAAAGCGAGGTACATAGAGTTCATCTGGTTGACGAATTTCAAGAAAGTAATGATATTCGCCGGATGAATTGGTTAGTTAAATCTCTTGATCTCATCTCTATAGACGCTCTGGGGAGGTAATTGCAACTCACAACATCTTTCCGAGAACCATCCTAGGTTTGAAAACAGAGTTTCTGAACTAGTGAGATTAATTGCAATAAGAACTCAAAAATTCCCTTATTTCCAATATGCAATCACGGTGTGACGTCTGTTTAGTGGTAAAAGGGAACCATAACCTCTGTTAGCCAATTTCTTTTTTTTTAATGCTCAGCAACTGCTGTTTCATACCTTCCTACTTTAATGGTTGTTACGAATGAACATCGTGTGTATTTTAACTGTTGATGTTTGTTTCCTTGCATTATATCAGCCCTATATATATACCAAATTTCTTTAAAATCTGACCAGTATTTCTAGAGATAATTGACAATATCTAAATATTTTCTTAATTTTGAACACCAGTGATTGAACACCAATATTCATTTAAAATTTTACAACATTGCTCAATATTTATACAATAAAAGTAATTTAAAGTGAACATTAATAATTTTTTCCTTAAAATTCTAGATATTAATTTCACAAATATTAAGTCTCTCTGCAAATCATATTATAATTGAGTGACAATGAATCGAAACGGTTTGAGTCTGGATTGTAATCATGATTCCAGGTTTAACGACTAAGCCAGTAATTCATTTCACGATCTATTTCGTCTTGTCCCTAAAGTAAATTACATACCAATTTTGCTTTACGCTAACCAATTTAGGTCACCTAAATATCCTATGAGGCAGAAATAATTTACAGTAAGAAAATATGTTGAATCCTAATTGGCCAATAATCGTAGATACATCGTGGCTTCATGATGAAAAATGAATCGCTATTGGTCGTGAGTACGGGATGCATAATCTGTCTCACTAGGTTTCTGTTATTAGAAACCGAGAATTCCAATCGAGAACTGAGGATTTCGTCTACGATTAGAAACAAGTATGTTAATTAATAATTTAGGGCAGTTTTGATCTTTGGCATAGGCAAACGAATGGTGTATCAATTCATCATGTATTTTTGACGTGACTAGAATCGTTCATCGTTATTACTTATTTGGAGTGTGTTCTCGTGGAAAAGACTCAAATTGTTCAATTTTCGCAATTAATTGACATCCCAAATTATCCTTATGAAACCTATCATTTATCACTGAGGAAATAAGAAATTTTACACTACAAAATTTGGCAGTTCAATGTATTGTTCTAAAGTAACATTTCGTTATACGTACGCTTACGTAGCTTCCCTTTATTAACGATAAATCTGTCTTTTTTTAACACTATGCATATATTTCTATTGTAAAACATTTTTGTTTTTGTTTTTTATTGGTTTTTGTGTCAACCATCCTTGAGTCATTGTACGAATTCATTATATTTCATTAATATTGGTGCACGAGTAGATGATTATTTGTTTCAAAGAAATTATAAGATATCTATCATGACGTGATTAAATTCCAATAAATTTGTGACAGAATCATTTTTATCTACTTAACTTTTGTCTTGAATTCCTATTTAATGGTAACTTTTCAGTTAACAAATTCCGGAATATCTCCAACATAGCAATTTTGATAGCATACACCATTCTGCATACAACTTTCCCCCCCATTTTTTTATTATTTTTATTTTGTTTATTAAGCATTTTTGGAAAATGTTGATATAGCTTGAAAATAATTATGATAATAAGTTAAGATTATTTTTCTGCAGGAGTCATTTTTGTCGACTAATGGCATGGGTAAATAGATATTTCCTTCTTAGTAAAACATATATGTTGATAATCAATTTAAGGAACTAAATAATATGATCTTCCTCTATATATCTTTTATTTGACAATGCCTATATAAACAAATGCATATCAAAATAATCATCTTTATTCAGCCTTCTGTTGATTAAAGAAATAAGTAATTTGCCAAATTCTGCATTCCAGATAACATTTCTAATAATATCTTGAGAATTATTTTTTCGTATGACAAGGTATTATTAAAATACCCATCATTTTAAATACACTGAAGTGACACTTTTCCATTTCAGAATATTAATCTTCTTAATTTCCAGAAGCTTTCTTAGATCAATCTATTTTGAAGATCCCTCAGAGTATTTCAAAGAATACTCTTTTATGTTTGAAATCCAAACGAACAATACATTAAAATACTAATCTCCATCACTTGTAATATTTAAGAGCTCGAAAATCTCATGGCATTAATTTCTAACAAAGCTTAAAAACTTGAGTTATATAATTATGATAACAAATTAGGATTCCTTTTAAATATAGGATTAAGTAATAAGGTTTTAATAATTTTGGTAAATTTATTTCACTTTTGAAATCAATAATTGGACATGTGACGTGTCCTATCAAGAAACATGTCTCTCTTCCTTGATTAAAATATGATGTAGTGTCTGATTTAAAAATGCTATTGATTGAATAAAACATAAACCTTGAATGATGCATTACTTAAATACAGATTTTCAGAAGAAAAATAACACTTTTATAAAGCAGAATACTAACATAGAGTTGACCATTAAGTGGTCACATGCTGTCTGCGAGACTAATATATTATTTGCAAATCAACCCTAATAACAAAAAGAACTCACATCATTCTTACTAGTCAATCTAGTTCTCGGGCTATTAATCAGCTTCTGTCTACCAAATTGCATCATTCGCACATTCTTAGTATTCACAAAAGTAAACTCTAAATCGCAGAAGTATACCAGACATTACGTCTCCGCTTATGCTATTAGTTTAGTGAAGCATCCACATTAGGTTGCTTCCAAACGAGTTCTATACCACGAGAAAGGTTTCAAAGAAATATTTAAGATATTTAAATTAAGTACGAAATGATGTGATATATATTAAGCACGGGAAAGTCTATAAGTTTAATAGTTCAAAAACGGGAAATTTTATGTACAACCCTTGCAATAATCCTTAAGAGTTTAGTTACACAAATATCATTCTTAGCAGATCTCTACTCAACAAATGAACCATACTTAACAACTTTCAAGTGTGTAGGTCTAATAGTTCAAAAAGTGAAATTTTTATTTATAAGGCCCCCTTAAATTCCCGAACCCTCACTTGGGACTGGATTTACGCAAAACTGTTCTTAGAAGACCTCCATTCAACTAAAGAAACATTGCTACCAAATTTGTGAAATAGGTCGGTCAAACACACAGTTCTGGAGATGTCTTGATGAGTGAGTGAGTCGTTTTTCTCATATATTACATGATTATTTTATCTCATATATGTACATTATACTTCAATTCTTGCATTAAATTATCTTTTCCAAAATGCATTCTCTATCATCTTCTCATTTAAGCTTATAGACTTTATATTTAACCAATTAATAAGCTTAAGACATCTCTAATTATACTAGTGCTTCCTTAGTATATTTGAACTACAAGATTCTTATGTATATTTCGTTATATCAGTTAATTTAAGTAATAAGCTAAAAGCGAATATATATATGCGAAATAATACAGAAGTAAAAAGTAAATTCATTAAACGAAAATAGTTTAATTAGTAGAAGCTATTTGGAACATCAGCCATGCATTTAAATGAATGGGTATTTTTAATTTGAAAATTTATTTAAATGATTATAGAAAATGCTCACATGCATACAAAAGCTACATTAAAAATATATTCCAGTATTTTTTCAAAACTTTGATGCGTCATTTTAAATTTATTGCATAAAAAAAACTCTTACGCGTATACATTTTAAATTTCTGTGCATGTATACATTTCCTGCAGCTGCGTCTTCCATAAGGATATATCGAGCTTATTTAAACGAGGTATATGGATCTAAAGAACTGAGACCTGAGTATGATGGATTTCATTTGTCATTTTTTGTAATGCATGTCCTTTGACATTTTCCCCCTCTCTTTTTTATGGAATCTTCAGACTGAGCCTTCCCTACAAAAATATATCCCATAACGTACATAGAATTTTTTGACAGTAAATTTTTTCTCTATTTGAAGAGATAGTAGAGTGCATATAAATTTTATTTTGAAATATATCTCGATTTGTAAATTTATCGTCACGCAAATAATTTGCTCTTAATTATCATTACTACACAAAACTTAATTTTAATAACCAGAGAAATTATTTGAAATAAAATATCCTTTCCTTTAACGTAATACCATGCAATTTTAGAAAGCGTATCACTACAATACTCTACGTTATCAAGAGTACCGTTTCCTTATATATATTCCAAAAAAAACAACAACATTCAGAATGTTTTAATTTTGTTTCATGATGCCGAAATATCTCTCAAAAATATTATTCTTACATCTTTTCAATCCTTGGTTTCGTTTTCATTTCTTGATGATTAATTTATAAATAAAATAAATAGAAATATATATCACTGTAGGAATCTTGTATAAGAACGTCATTCTGTTATATAGTATACTAATTCAGAAAATAATGTTAACGTGTGGCAAATAATAACTGTTGAAGTTCAATATTTATCCGATTTTATATGTTAACTTTTAATATTAAATATTAAGATCTCATTGACTAGAGACGCATACATTTTATAAATACTTATTGAGTAAGATTTCATTGTAAAACCACATCAAATATTTTTGATAAATTGGCTCTTAAGGCCACGACTATTAATTATGAATGAATAAATTTAAAAAGATATAAAGGAAGTTTTTAAAATACTTGCTAATTAGCAATTACTTAAAAATGTAAAGCCTTTGAAATTAAGAGCTTTTATCTTCTTGAAAAACATTTACAAACCTCTAATAGTTTAAATCACCATTTATGCAGATAAAGTCAGAGAAAAAAGTCAAATTTGGGAAATCACAATTTTTCCAAACTATACTGAAAGCAATAATCTATCTCTTTAACAACAAATAATTATTCAAATTAGGACATGTTTAAGTCCCTTCTTCCTTTTTCTTTCTTCTAAATTTGTTTTTTAATTTTGTCCAAACTGTTTCCCCACATTTTTTTTTCCAAAAAGGGATTTTTAGTCAAATTACTTCTAAAATTTGAATTTTGTTGAAATTTTATTTTTAATTGCAGTCTAAAATTAGTTCACATATCTAATATTTTGATTATGTTAATAATTTACCTAAAGATCTTAAGTGAAGATGTACTTTCGACAATTCTTTATAAGCCAGTCAGTTGAACTATTTTGCGATGTTTTCAAATCTAGGTCAGTACAAATGAACAATTTTTCTTAAATTATTCCTTAAAGTTGATGTATTTTAAATGTATTAACAACTGCACATGTGAGGCATTAATATCATAAAGAAAGGTATATAAATACATGTATATGGTAAAATGCCAAAAGTCATGATTTAAAACTTTACTCTAAATAAGAAATTTTAAATTTCTGATAAAATATGAGACAACATTAAAAATAATCAATTTTTCATTACATTCATAACATTTCTGGAGAGAAAAAGTATGGCTTATAGCTAGTGTTGCAAATCATATGTTTGGGGAAATTAATGAACATTTTAATTAGTATGAGGATAATTATATGCGTTAATATGTTTCTGTATACTATTTTCTTTCAGAGATTTTATCATATTAGTATAAACTTAATACAGTGGATTTAAATAAGGTAGTTCTGTGTTGTGTAGTATAAATTTGCAAAATGTGGGGGTTTCACTCATGAAAATCAGTGAATTTAATACACTGGCTTTGAAATGTTAAGGTTCAACTCGTGTTACATGTCTCATTTAAAAATTAATGATCGCAAAATGATAAAATCCTCAAACATTGTGTTTTAAGCAATTATTTAATCATATTCAAACAATTTTAGCAACAGGCGTGATTTACGAATAATTAATTACATGTTTTTTTTACAAATATATCTACAAAATGGGAAATAAGTTTTTTTGTAATTTTTTCTTTACCCACCTAAAAAAACTCAGTAATACTTTTCCGTAATAGATCATATACGTAGACAGTGGAATATTTCAAAGGTGCATGTGAGTTTTCAAAGTTGTTTTTGAAATTGAATGTTTAGTTTCAAATTGATGTCATAGTATTTAAATCACACTATCAGACACACACATTAAAGCATTTAACGGCATGTTAATTGTATTTCTATCCATTACACCGGCAACCATTTTATTGTCTTTTGTAAGCGACATCTCCCACATATGGGCTACAACAGAGTAGTAACATTCATAAAAAATCAATAAGGATCTATATAATAATTGTAAATATATCGTAATCACATTTGGTGGAATATTTGTTTGTTTCTCCGAAAGCAATATGGATAATAAATCATTTACAAATAATGAATGGTGAAATTATTTTATTAGGTAAAGTTACTTAAGGTACTTTTATGATTATTTATATAAATCATGTATTATGACTTGCATGAAATAATTTTCGATAAATGTAATGGACCAGTAATGACCTTATTGTTATTAGTTATTGTTATTTTACTTTATTTTTCTGCATTTAATTCCGACAGAATGTTTGCTCAAATATTCTTCATCAAAATAAACAAAATATCCATACTCCACACATGTGTAATCATGTATGAATCTCACTCATGTAAATCATACACATTTTTATTTCCATCTGGCATTCTTTTAAAATGTTAAGTACAAGTAATTCCCTTTTACTTGGAAAGAACATTGGTAGTAGATAAAGCAATTTAATAAACAATAGAAAATGAATTTCATCTACTCTTAAAAATTAAATATTATATTATATGTGAACTACATACAGATCAACAGAATAAAAAAATAGTTCACTTGCGTCAAAAAAATATAGAACTTTTGAAGTAAAAAAAAGTACCCCAGA
Source organism: Trichonephila clavata (assembly GCA_019973975.1). Lineage (NCBI taxonomy): Eukaryota > Metazoa > Arthropoda > Arachnida > Araneae > Nephilidae > Trichonephila > Trichonephila clavata. The sequence continues at coordinate 31,701 of BMAO01036498.1, read as the reverse complement.
TTAAAATAAATAACAATAATTTCCTAACAAAGTACCAACAATATGAATTACTTTAGAAGAAATTATATTCTGGGATCAAAATTACCCCAAATGAAGACTTTTCATAAATTTTTCAACAGAAACTCTCTGCAATAGGTAATATATTTTGGTGTTGCAACGTTCAATCGTTGTAATTCTGCCTAATTGACATATTTCTCTCCACATGGTTGAAATAACTTTATGATTTAATTCACTAATAAATGTCATTCATTTATCACTTGAGGGATATTTAAATTACTCTGAACAGTCTTCACATTTATTTACCACGACAAGTTTTATGAGCACCGCCCCATTAGGGAATTTCGAAATTAATTTAATTTTAACTGCGTCACTTTAATGGTAAATATCGTGTTCTGGTGGGATTAAATTCAGAACAGGGAGGTAAACAAGAATCTATGTAGTGTGGCTGATGCCTATTTTGCATATATAGATGTGGGGGGTTTATGTATATAATTTTGCTATTAGAAAGAAAACTAAAAAAATATTTTAAATTATCTGGTGTTAAATAATATTTTGGATTTTTTTCCAATATTTTGTTAAAATTGTTCTTATAGTTTTGAAAAAATTCATTTACCTATTTATCATAATAAATTTAAATATATACTTTTTAATCACACAGTACACAAAATTAAAAATGTAGAATTACATGTTACCAATCATTGAATTATGATTTATTATTACCAAAAATATAGATTATTAATTAAGTTAAAAAAATTATATAACACCAAATATATACATTTGATTTGTAAGAATTTTAATTATCAAAGTATGCCACTTAACTATTTAACTGCCACCGACGTATACATAGAACTGTTTCAACCAGTGCGATAAATATCACGGATGGATATGTAAGTCTTTCCACAAAATGCGATCCTTTTTTTTTTTTTGCGTGCTATCAGTAAAACTATTCAAAATAATAAAATGACATTGAAAGTGTTTGCAAAGGCTTTACTTATTTCAGAGAAAATTTGCATATTTATGCCTCTCCCCTAATATATCGCATACGTGAGCCTATGTGAAAAACAATGTCATTGGGGAACGAATTCCGTAACTTTCAATTTTTAGTTAGTTAAGGAAAGTTAAAGTGAAGTGAAAAAACAAAGTTAATTCTTGCTTTATTTGCTTAAGATTATAAAATTATATTTCTTGTGTGTTTATTTAACTTAGAAAAATCTCAGCTAACTTGTTAGAATTAATTATAAATATAACTCATATATATAAAACCGAGATAGAAAAGATGTGACTCGTGTTTGCTGAAGACATCTTGCTGTAAGCGCACAAACGAGAAGGTTGGATAATCTCCTTGCACTGCGATCACTTTCCTCTATAGGAATTGGCTATCTGTCAACCCAAATAAATGACTATCTCGACAACTTTCAGAATTGGTTCAGAAACTGGAATTTGCTGTTTTTTTTATTTCTGGAAAGTACATTAGTATTATCTACGACGAAGAGTTTTAAACATTTCTTTGAAAATCAGTTGGTAACTGTATAGTTAATAACAGAAATACGGAAAAGGTTGCCGTTAAGTTGTATGATAGAATTTCTTAAGACAACACATGAACTCTGGTAGAAAATGATGTACATGTGTGATGGATCTATACGCGGCTCTCACTAATACCTTGGGGACTCTTTGAGGGAAACATTTATTTCAACCAAATTTCACCGGAGGTAAGAAAACGTGATTATGCAAACTAAGTTTATTACATAAATTCTGTTTTCGCGAGTTTTGAGAGTTAGTGAAGGGAGGATCGTGAGTTATTAAAGTGAGAATTGAAGATATCGAAAATGAGGATCACTTGGATGTGAGCTGATCGAGACAGCTATTATTGTTCAATGACTCCTCTGTAGGACTTCTGACTGACAAGAGTGCAGATATTGTGCGTATCATTTAAATAGAAGTTAGAAACTAAATTGCTAGGGTGCGTTTCAGTTAATAACGAGCTTGTATCGATAATCGCAGAAATTAGTTAAATGCCTGTAAGTATTATCCCCAGGCTAACTCGTCTCACCTTCGCGCTCTAATCACTGATCGAAATTATCTTAGTTGGATTATTATTGTGCTTGTGTTGATAAGTGTGACAATAAAATAATTTTAGTGAATCATGACGTCTGATCAAATAGTTGCTCCCACACTTCTAGCCGGCTCCGAGAGTAGACAAGGGGAATAGAGGGAAGAAGGCATAGCCAAACATTACACATGCTATCCTCATTATATTTTAGGAGAAGACACATTTTCAGAAATATTATTGAAGGAGAGTAGCTTATAAATCATGCAGGAGATTAAAAACATTTTCTTTTGCCTTCCATTTTTCATTCAGAAATAATATATTAGGTAAGAGGAAGCGTCTGTGTAAAATTTTTTCAATGGCACAAAAATACAAAAATGACATAGCCATTAAGTTTCTGACATCAAGCGATGAAGATGTTGATGTCACTGCCCTAGTCGAATTACAATCGGTAGCATGGAATTGTTTCTCCCTACCCTTTCCCCAACTGTTGGTCTATTGGCAAGCTACCTTAATGGATCGATGCGTACATGTTTTGTCATTTACTCAAACGTAAGCGATATTATATCCGCAAGCTCATAAAACCTCGCATCAACAATATATGATGTGGTGTACCCTTGAGAGCAACAAATAGGATATCTCTATTGAAAACATTTTAGAGAGGCTGAATCATCAAGTGTTTGCTGGGCTACATCGTAGGCCAATTTAATGGTATGTGTCAGACCCCATCGTAAGTTTCAGCTTTATTTCTGATTATATATCTATCAGGTTATATACCTAAATGATGACCGGCATTTGATTTATAAGACCAATCTGAATCTGGTGCATTTCAATGCAAATGTGTTTCTGCAAGTAAAATCGTCGAAATGGTTCGGATGATGTGATGAACGTGATAGAATTCTTCCTGGTACCATAAACCGTCCTTACAACTCTGATGTTTGGAAACGCTGACATGATGCAATTTAAGAAAGAATCAAACCAACAGGTACAATCTTATCCTCTGACCATGACATAAATGAGAATAAGCTTTGTTTTCTTGCCCTAGAGGCACATGGACGCAACGTGAGTAAGTACTCAGCACTTGTTCCATATTTACAGGTAAAATCACATCAAACTGGTATCCTGGGATACAATCACGCCTTCTTGCGAAAAGTATGCAGATACTCATATTAAACTGTGTGATTCGGTTTCTATCCGATGGTCTTAAGACATTTAATATATTCAGCACAACACTTCTCTCATCTTTAATAACAAGAATGTGATTTATAAATTCCTTTTGTTAGTAAAATTGCCTACTTTTATATTTAAAAATAACGACACCTTCCTTTTAAAATCCTCTCACGACTTATTTTTTAAACATTTCTCTACAACTTCATGTCAGCGGTTTTCCACTCAGTAGAATGCCATAGGATTGAAAAAATTTTGATATTCCAATGGGGATTTGTCTCGGGAATAAGGGAAATGGGAGAGAGGAATCTCCCACCCAAAATGGACATTTTTCTTCAACACGCAAATATTATTTGATAATGTACTTAATTTTCCATTATCATTACTTGTCTAAAAACTTCAGTATTGTTTCTTCCTTTAGTTAAAAAAATTCTTTCTAAGGTTTTCACATGTTAAACTGAAATATATTTCAATCATTGAATCCAAACTGTCGGTGTTTAAATTTGATGATACGCGTGAATAGTGTTGGAATATAGTTATATTTTCATAAATATTGATTGGGTGTTCTTAATGTTTATTACAACAAGCAAAAATAGTTTTATTCTTTAAATGTAGTAATGCTCAAACATCCCTGCACAACTAATAAATTAATTGATAATTTAACCCCAAAAAATATATTTTCCTCGCGCTACTAATAATGTGCCACAAAAACTTGAATGGGTGACATTGCTAAATTTAACCAGGTATTGTCTATTTATTCGGATTAATTACAAGAAATTAACCTAATTTTATTAACATAATTTTAAATTACTCTAGTTTCTTACAAAAATCTATTCAAATATTACACAGAAATAATTATTTTTCATATGCCATAAAGATTCTTTACTAAAAGTTTTAAATTCTGCTTTAAACCAATGCCTCTTTTTCAATGACTAAAACGCAAAAAAGAAGAAAAAGAATTGCCAAATGGAAAAAAGTAAAGCTTAGCCATTAATACTTCTGTTTAAATCAACAGAATTGCTACACATTCATATTTAGATATATGCAAACAAAATGATCCAAATAACTATGAAGAGCATAAGAAAAAAGTGACTCACAAATAAAAATGTCACAGCTGATAATAAATGGAACAAGCATTTCGCCAAGACTTATGTCTCCAGAATGATGGAAAATCTTCCGCCTTCCTCCTAGAACTGCGAAAAATGCAGTTATTGTTCTGTTTCGTAAAAGTTGCGGTGCACGCGATACTAAAGTTATCGTTGGCACAGATTTACTTAAAAGCTACAATCATATGCTCTTCTATTTGGCTTGTGTACATCGAAATAAGTACTAATGTTGCTTCATTAAATAGAAAGAGGTCATGTCTAGAAAATCGTCAACATCGTATCTCTTGGAAGAAAATGGGAATAAAAGCATAGCATCGTTATTTTCTTGTGGGATAGAGGGAATAAAACCGTTTGGGTAGAATTTAAGATATTTGCTACCTGGTATACCCGTTCATCGCACAGTTGAGTTGAAAAATTAAACAATACAGATTGAAGGAATAAAGAAGTTTTTAATGAGTTAATTTTACGTGAATTGCAAATTAAATAAAGAAAATGATTTTTGCATTTCACAGCTGAACAAAAAAAATATTTGTTAAATTTAAAGTCTGAAGTTCTAATAGCTGATAAAAGGATGTTTTTATTATCCATAATGTAACGTAACTCTTGTGGGTCGATTTTTGAAAACACCTTCCTGAGCTAATTTCTGTTCATCAAAAGTAACACATTGTTACAAATTTTGTGTAATAAACGCTTAAAATAGTGTAAATAATTTATATCTGGATGTCTAATAGGTTAATATTAATTTCTTTTGTATTTATTTTATGTTAAAATTGTAATATTCGCAAGCAACGCCGCTCCTTACATTATAATGGCAATTCAATGGAAACCTAGCGAAATGTTGGTGATAGAGTCAAGTTGGCATCATTTTTGGTGACCACGTGTGCAACTTGGCAATTGATTGAACAGTGCAGATGTTGCTATTCTATAGCACCACCTGGTGGTGGAGCTGCAACAAAGAGAACAGCTTAAAAACCTTCTCCACAAAAAAATACATATACATGCCAATTTTCATAGTAATCGGTTGAACGGTGTTGGACTGAAGTGATTTCGTATATACAAACATCCATTTATATACATATTTATAAATAGATTTAGTGTCAGCGTGTATGAATTTTGATTGCGTGAACAAAGTTTTAATATAATAATTAGGGGACATGGTACGATTATACAAAAATCATTGATTTCATGGTTCCAACAATTTTTTTTGCTTGTAACCAATGTATATGTTTTTCGTAAAACAATTTATTTTTCTCACAATACTACAGAATACTAAGTATTTAATTTTTCAAAGAAAAGTTTTAAAATTTATGAAGATATTTGGAAATGCTACTTCACCTAAAATAATTGACGTACACTCATGAAGTTTGATTCACAAACTCTTCGAGATATATATCACAAAAGTCGGTATGGGTTTATTACTATCGTAATTGGTATATGTAAAACACTTTTTTGTCTGAATGTTTATTGGAAATTCCTTAAAAAATGAATTAATTATCTATTTAAGCTATATTTTTTTTTAAAGAAAATAAGCATTGTTTTGATTAAAAAATGTATACCAACTTTTGATACACATGTACTGTTAACAATAGGTAAAAAAATTCATTCAAAGCATTAGGTACAATAGTAAAAAAAGGCCTTAGGATTTTAAACGAAGATAGCTGAGTAATTTTTTTCTTTCTGAGATAAATCAGTTTTTAGTTTATGTTTGTAATTGAAAATAAATGAACATAAGAGCTATCATAACTTTAATTTTTTTTTAACTTACAGCTTTAAAGTTTTATGAGATTATGAAAAAATATATATAGAATAATTTACGCTAAAAAATTTTTATTTGGATTTTTCACCAATTTTTTTCAATTGAATCATATTTTGTCCCCTTTAACATGCTTCAATTATATGCTTTATACAAATCCTTGCAGTCGATTTAGATATCAATGCAATTAACAATGTGTGTCCAAATCAAATCATGTATGAATCCTAATTCTCTCAAAAGGCATACTTGTGAATGATGGGGATTTCATTACGTTAAAATGAACTACAGCTGGAAATCATCATGCTGATGCGGTACAAAGCATTTATGAAAGAAGGTAAAAGACGAGGTCAGCCAAGCATGTTTGCCCCATATGACAATCGAAGGAATGACAAACTTTTAATTTTCAAGCTGACGTTATGTTCATCTGAGCAAGAATGTGCATTAAGCGATTTGCCATATGAATTTAATATGATAATTGTAGTGAGTGGCAGTCGAGCTTTGGGAAGATGTGTTCTCACTGAGTACTGAAACAAATTGAAAATCCCGTAAATCCTCTTCGAGTATTGGAGTAATGCTTGTTTCTCAGACGATAAATGCGTTTTAAGGGAGAGGATATTCCTTTGTTCCTTCACCTTATCGTTAGAGAAAGAATGTGAGTGAATATACGTATGTAGTTAAGATTAAAAGAGAGATTGAAAATGTTACCAGTTATTTTAGATAGTTTGCCCAAGGCAAACTGTAAAAATGATCATAACAGATCATTTTATCTGTAGAAATGATCATAACTTATCAACACTTCTCCTGCGTTTGCACTACAACTTTCTGCAGTTAATAGGACCTTGCCCAAGTATTTATTGGTAAAGCATTTATGAGTAGAATTATTGTAGCATCACATCTAATGACTTTTATCACTTTGAACTGATAAAAAAGCACTGGGAGATCAGAATTTCAAATCGATTTTGAAGTTCAATCAGCTATCTTTAAATGGTTTCACGATTTTAAAGTTGACCTCACCTAATTTATTCAGCTACTTGCCCAGCATTGTCTGATTGCATCAGTTTTCGTTTGTCCAGTCCAATCTCTTTTGTTCCAAAGGTCCAATCTCTTTCAAACTCTAATATGTTTGCAAGGAGCGTAAATTCTTTTTTGAGAACACATGTAAAGATAAATATCCTCAAAAAAACCTACAACACACATTTTAGCCATTGGAGATTAAGAATCTTTTTTATATTTGGCTAAATCTAAAATCACTGGAACTCCAAATACTCGTCTTCATATATTCGTGGAGTTCGTGAATATTACCAATCACGTGTTCCATTTAAACCTCTTTGGGTACGATATTTTATTATAATAAGTTTATTTCTTCAGAGTGCTATTGATTTTTATGAAAATTTTATAATGTCCGTGCACAATGAAATAATAGTACTGTTATACTCAATAGTAGTAAATCATTTTAATTTATAAACAATATGTTTCTTTTTATTAATTTACTTACTATTATTAGTATACATATGAAAAAAATCAGAGCATTCTTAAAGCATCAAAAGTCCTTTCACCTAAGACTAAGATCATTTTCAAATACATATAGATTTGTAATAAAAATATTTTCAACTGATATATAATTGATCAATTACAAATAAAAGTATTAAATGAACGCATTTGAATAATGTTATTATTAAATGTACTATTTTATTTATAAAATTTTAATTCTTGTGATAAGAAAAAGAAATATTTAAATTTGTTCATAAACTAACGTGAGTATTCACACATACGCACACAAATTGGAAAATTAAATTTCTCTTAAAAGTTTGAACTTTTAAATTGCATATTCTCATTTCTCTACCTTTACATGAAAATGTTTCAATATATCGAATCTTTCAGCTAAAAATTAGGCAATAAATATTTTTCAATTATTTACAGACTACCTAAAGTCCAAGAACTGATACATTTATTTAAAAAACTATTTTAATATAAACAAAAAATTACAATATTTGTTGAAACTTGCAAATAAACACACAAGGGGAAGCACGTAAATAAAAATCATTCTATTACTAAAAAATAAGAAAGTCAACCTTTTTTTCTAAAAATTTAATAAAAGGATTAAAAACTATTGTGACACACTATTTTAAAAACGTGTCATGTCATCTTTTAAAACTGTCCTTTCATTTCCCCGATTATTTCAAGGATTACTACATAAAAGCTTTAAAAGTCTAAGAAGGATTATGTCAAGTTATTTTCTAAGATAAATGGTATCACTTTTAGCTTCCTGAAACGTTTCTGTATATTCAGGGGGAAAATATTTTAAAAATATGTCAAAACTGTGTATATTTTTTAAAATTCCTTTTGGACAAAATTACATGGTGAGGATATAAAAATATTGCATGGAAAATATTATGCTTAAAAAAAGGAACTGTTGCTTACATTTTAGTATATATAAAAGCTAGTTTAGGCATTTGTGTCTTCACTTATGCGTGATTAATAATCTGCCAGAAAACAGCCTTCATACTTTCCGATCCCATTAATATACCAATGAGAAAATGAATGAATTTTAACATCACCCTTTTCAGCTACACGAGGACTTTTGGCAACAGACCTCGGAATTCTGAGCCATGGACAAGTGACTAGGGCGACATTTGAGCTGCACCCCAACTCCTAATTTTCACATCACACCACGAGAGGACACTTCAACTTCGACAGATTGAACATGCATAACCTTCAACACGGCGGATCTTTAGTGTTACTAGGCTGGAACTCATGACATGCCGGACACGAGTCTGTTACCTTGATCACAAGTTTACCTCAGCCATAAAAGTGAGAGAAAAGAATCATTAAGAAAAAAAAATGCTTGAATTAATGCTAATTATTATACTTATTAAATGCTTATTATTTGGATTGAATAAAAGATGAACTGCAATTATGAATATACCGGGTGTTTCTAAATGAATATCGGAGTTTTAACGCTTTATAGAATTTATTACATATAACTTATACTGAATGAAAGAGTGACTGAAACAGTTTTTTACCTACAAATTTACAAATGTTCAATGTGAGCTCCATTCGTCACACGGCCCACATCAAGTCTATAGGTGATTTCATCCCAAACATTGTTTACTGTGTCTGATGTAATTCTTACAACAGCTGCTTCAGTCCTGTGTCTTTAGTCTGGAAGGTCAACTGGGAGCGGAGGAACGTACACACAATCCTTAATGAGCCCCCTCAGATAAAAATCCCATGGCGTCAGATCGAGTGAACGTAGAGGTCGTGTGAAACAAGCTTCATCGGAAGACCCTTTGCGGTCAACCCATTGGCTGAGTACGGTGATATTCAACCAATAGTGAGGTGGAACACCATCTTGCTGCCAAATGAAGTTTTTTGATTCACTTTCTTCCAATTGAGAAAATAGCAAATAGTTGTGGAGAATCAAGATAGGCAGAACCAGTGACATCCAAAAACAAAAAGGTCCATAAATTTTCCGCGAGATATGCCACAAAAACATTCAATTTAGGTGTGTCTCGTTGCAATTCCAGCTCGTCGTGAGGAATTTTTAAGCTCCAGATGTGCTCATATGACCTCTGAGTGTTCACTCGACCACTGAGGTGAAACGTTGATCCATCACTGAATGCGACAAAATTCATAAAATTTTCATTAACATGCATTAACATGTCGTTTGCGAATTTGGTGCGTAAACCGTAGTCTGTCGGTTTTAGAGCTTGTAGCAGCTGTAGACGATAAGGACGTAGTTCTAGGCGTTTGAGGAAAAAAATTTCCAAATAATCGTCACTAGCATTGCTAATTCCCTACTAGCACACGGAAATGATTTCTTTGAGCTACGCAAGAAAAAGTCTCTAACTCGAGCAACACTCTCTTCGCTATGCCTTGGTCGTCCCTTATTTTTCCCTTTACAAAGACAGTCAGTTGTTTCAAACTGATATAATCTACGAATGTTATCGCTTGGAGGTTGACAACCGAACTTAATACGCTCGTTGCTCAGTAATAGCAGATTCTGTCTTTGCAAACTGGAGAACACAAATTGGTTTCTGTTCATTAGTCCACATTTTCCCAATAGCACGCTGATCGACGTTGTTGGCTGACATGTGTGCACGCCCACAAATGCCAGCAAACAAAACTGCTTCAATTGCTCTTTCACTCGATGTATGAGTCTAATAATATGTTATATATAATAAATACTATAAAGCGTTGAAACTCCGATATTCTTTTAGAAACACCCTGTATAAAAAGGGTAATGAAATATTTGAGATAGAAATGGTTTTCAAAATTTATGAAGCTATGTCTGATAATTTTACTCGTAAAATGGATTTTAAATTAAATTCTTCAAAACATTATACTCCAGAGTACTGTATTTTACTCTATATGAATGCAACGTCTAAAAATAAACATTTTCTGCTGATTTCGAGAAATATATGTCTTTTTTTACAATAAAAAATATCATTATTCAAATAGTATATAAATATAGTAAAAAATTAGATTTTTCAGTTATAATCATATTTTAGAGTTACGAATCCCCTCAAACCAATGGGTAGAAATGAATACAAACAATACATTAATACATACCAACTGCATGTGTTACTCGTGATTTAAAAATTGTTGAGTGTGATTTTTGTTGATGGGATTTATGTAAAAAAAATAATAAGATGCGAGTTTCAGAAGTATAAGAAAAACTGGTTCACTAAGGATTATGATGCATTTTTTATGATAGCAATCACTTATTCAATAAGTATTGAGGACTGTTTGGGTAGTGTGGATCCTATATCTTTCTTGGAGTAAATTGCAAATTCAAATTACGTAAAAGTTAAAAAGTGCCTTCCTTTGAAGTTTCCTCTACAGTGACCTCTCATTCATCTTCGTTCTCCAGGTTTTCGAAATAGTAATACAAGAAATAATAATAGTCCTTCCTCATTTAATAAAATTTGTACACCATTTCGTAATAATTATAAATCCTCAAACAACTTTTAACGCCTAAGTTTAAGTTTACTGACACTATATTGCGCATATCAACAAATCTGGAATGATTTTACAATCAATGCTTCCGAATATAAGTAAAAATTTTAAATACGCAATTCTAATTAGCTTAAAAATGATCAAAGTTATGAAGACAATAAGTTTTTAGTGCATGAATTTGATTTAGAAGAAAAATTATTAACTCTCTATATAATAATTTAATTGGAAGTCTTACTTTTTTATACATAAAATAATAACGGTATATAAGTAAAGCTTTTATTAAATTTACAACTAAAAAAAGCTCTTTTCGCTAAAATTTTTACGAGCTAATTAGGAATTTGCATTTGTGTCAAAAGTAAAAAAAAATGTAGGTTATGAAGCCTGGCTAGCTGTGTAAAATTTAAAAATTTGTAAGTTGACTAAAGTTTGTTAGGACGCGTAATAAAGATAAAAAGAGTCTTAATCTTTACTGTTCTAATTACTAACAAAACATTTATTTACATTTTGTTTTTAAAATAGACAATTTAGTTAACTCAAAAGAGAATTGAATTCCGTATGCTAAAATAATGTATAAATGTAATGTACTCTATTATTAAAAATAGCAAAAATGATTTTTTAAGATTTTTTGTAAGGGTAGGTTTGACTCTCAGCAACAGAGCATAAGTTCTTTATTACGTATGGAATACGAATATTCTTAAATTTGTATGAAAACTCCCGAGTGTTAATTTGTTACAATATTTAATTTATGAGACATATTAAAAATGATAGTCTTACGAACTGCAGCCGTTTATGCAAAATTTTATCCAAATAAATTTGATATTTAATTTTCAAAATGTGAATATGTAATGTTTAAAATATTTTTTATAAATTATTTGTTTTAAATATTTGAAAAGTACAGTATAATTCCAATACCAGTAGAAAATATGCTTTATTATAGTTAAAAATTCAACACAGCGTGCGTTCACTTCATTGTTCTACATTATAAGTACCTAAATATAGGGATAATGGGAGGAAACTACCTCTAATTGAATGAATGTGGAAATGGAACAGAACACCCGAAAACAGAACGATTTCCTTAATGCCAGATTGCACGTCAAATGCAGAAACTCATTTCACGCCCTATTTCGTCATGCCCTAAAGTAAATTGCAACTCAACTCAGCTACATGCTTACTAATTTAGGACATCCGTTTCCTACGAGATTATATAAATTCTATGAAATATATCCATCTACATCTAACTGGCCAATAAGAGCGCACAGCTTCATAAAAATTCAATTCCGTCTGGTTGTGGGTGTATATTGTGTAATTCGTTTCATTGATTCTCAGTTATCAAGAGCTGTGAATTGTAATCATGTATTTAGTGAAAAGTAAAGGAAAAAGAAGCAAATATATCCATTGAGAATTCAGTGTATTTTTCATCTTTTGTAAGACTGAATGAATGCTACGTTAACGTATTATGTATTTTAGCATTTTTTGAGAAAAGACCATGTCAAGAAATTATTAATTGACAATCAACGCTGTCCAAGCAAAAAACATCATAAATTATAGTTGTAATAAATACTTTTTGGCTAAACATGCATGTCTTGTAAAATGGAATTTCACTGAATGAACTCTTGAAGGCCTCAGTTTTAGATTTTAATTTTTCATTTATTTTGATAAATGATCGTCTGCTCAGACATCTGTGCGAATGATATTTAACGAAAAACAGTTTGCTTGGCTCTACGTTTGAAAGAGTTAAAACAGCATTCGAGATATTTAGAAAATATATGCTTCAACCAATTTTAAATCAATGCCATTCTTGAAGTTACGTAATAATTAACGATGAATGACTTGTCATTTTAAACAACTAGGGAAAATGATAGAGACCGTTGAGTAAGGACTATTTTTTACTCAAACATTTTACGAGGAATTTGAACCTCTACGAATCTAATGTGCATTCCGTTGTATAAGGATTTTTTGTGGTATTCCCAACACTCAATAGTTACTAGTATATTATTTTCCTAGATTAGAAACCGTGGGTTTTATGCATACGTAAGCCATATCTAATAGTGAATAAATTTTGTAATTGAATTTAATCTTTTAAAATATTTTGTTCATGTTGTTGATTTTGCATTTATATTGCAATGTTAACTTATATTTCTTTTAATGTTACCTTTCATTCACATTTATGAAATTGAACGATAAAAAATAGTAGTTGTGTATTATAAGTACTTTAGTACAAATTTTCTAAGAAAATACTTTGCACAGTTTTGGAATTTTAATTAATATTTGCTTCTATTATCTGTAATTTGTGATTAAATATATCAGTAATGATTTTGAGAAATAAATAAAAACAGCCCTGATTTCATTATTTAGTACCTAATAAAACATAAAAGTACTCAGAATTAATATAACAGTATTACAATATAATGAGAACATCAATAATATTAGAAAAATCTAAATATTTAACTATACTTTCATTTAAATTTAAATTTGTAATGATGGTAACATAGATTACATAATAAATATAAATGAAACATCTTTATAAATTTTTTTTAAAAAAATAGGTAGCATAAATGTCATTATATTTTTCATATCAAGCGAGGAAAATGACAAATGCTTGCTGCGGAGGTTTTAATTATTCTGAACTTAAAAAATTCTGTAAACGGAGGTAAAGATCTTGCATTTAACAATTCCAAAGCATCTTCTAATACTTAATTAATTATAAATTTTGGATTTTTGAGGTAAAAATTTTACTAGCTTAATTTATTCTTTAGACACAATCATTGGATATTTAGAGCTTCCTGGCTAGAAACATATTGTATTTAAAATAATAATTAAATGCTAATTTTAAGACACTAATCTGGAATGAATTAGATGCGTACGAATAGTAAATGATTTACAAATTCGTTTTACAAAGTGTGGAAAAAAATAATTCTTCTGCATATTTTCCTTAATTATATAAAAGGAATTATTTTTCTAAGTTCTAACCAAAAGTGAATTTTTTTTAGTTCAACGTTTTTTAAGATTATTCAGCTTCAGATATAGTCAATTTCTGGGTTTATTTTTTCTCTCTTTTGTCTCTTATGAATACTGTAGATTTTTGTAGCTTTTTTAGTTTAATATTGTCTCTTATAAATACTTTAGGTTTTTGGAGCTTTTTTTAGTTTAATACTGCAGCCTGTTTTATGAATAATTATTCAGAATATTTAAAATGCGTATTAAGTTTTCCATCTTTTTTTTCCTTAATATAAATTAAAATTATTAAAATTTAAGCATAAAACCTTAAAATGTATTTATATCTATTACGTTTAATTATGACTGTTTTTTTATAATCGTATTTAAGCGTTTAAAAAATTATGTTAATAATGGCTGTATATACATATATACATCATATAAATATATAAGTTGGCTCCATTATGTATTATTGAATTATTGAATACGCGTAAAATAAACCATAGTTTGAATTAAATAAATAAAAATAAATCAAACGTTGATTTATGATTGAAAATGAATTATTTTCAATCTTAAATTACAGTTAAATTTGCGGAATTTTTGTTAAAATAAAATACAGTTTAGGGTAGAAAATATATATAACATTAATTTTAATACTTGTAACTTCCTGAAATCTATTTAAGAACATTTTTTATATAAATAAACATTTAAAAATATTCCCCAAAGTGTAATAAATATTTTCAACATTATGTTTCACATGTTCATTATTTCGTACATTATAAGTACCCTTTCAAATATTTGTGTGTCATTTTAAATATATTGCGCCCATTAATTTTTATGCATACATTTTGAGTTATTGTGAGCACATACATTTACTGCAGCTGCGTCTTCTGTAGGGATATGGGAAGCTTATTTAGATGAGATATATGGATCTAGAAACGGGGATCTGAATATGATAAATATCATTTGTCATTTTCTGAAGCACTGTCTCTTTATCTTTCCTCTCCCTGTCTCTTTCATAGTCTTCTGGCTGAGAATGTCATAGAAAAGTGTATTCTAATAAATATATTTCTTTTCATTTTCTAAGTTTTACATATTTCCCCCCATTTTTAAATTTGTGATTGCTGTATATAATTATAGACTTATCTGCAATTTATACAGAATATAAAAATAAAATGTATGCTGAAAAGACAATTACGTGAATGGGAATGCTTAGGAAAAAAACTGTAGAATCAATTGCAGCCGATGATAAAATATTCGCAGGCCGTGTTCTTCTTGTTGCTTTTTCCAGTTTAATAGGTCGTGGAATTATATATTACTGTGTTTTCTCACATGTTTTATAATATTTGATGTGTGTATAATTTTGTGGAATAATAAATAAATCTGACCGAATGCAAACCAATACCTGTGATTAATCTAACCATTGATTTAAATTAATCGACACTTTGATGAAATAAATACGCATTGTTATGTATATTTCTTATTATTTTCATTTATTTTACATCTAAACGTATCAAAACAGTACTTTTCTAACTTTCGAAGTTGCCAACTTAATTTTCAATCATAATTTTCCTCGTCCCCCATACAATAAAAATGTATTTGGATGCAATTATGAATAGTGTATCGGGTGTTTCTAAAAGAATATCGGAACTCTAACGCTTTATAGCATTTATTACATATAACATATTAGTATGACTCATACATCGAGTGAAGGAGCAGCTGAAAATGTTTTGTTTGCTAGCATGTGTGCGCGTGCCATCGAAACGTATGCTAATTTCCTCCCCTTTTTCAGCGTGCTAGTAGAAAAATGGCGACCAGTCAACAGAAAGCGTTTAATGTTCTTCCAGTTTTTAAAGACAGAATCTGCTATTACTGTGGAACGAGCATTCCCTATTAAGTTTAGTTGTCTACCTGAAAATGATAATAACATTCGTAAATGATATCAGTTTAAAACAACTGGCTGTCTTTGTAAAAGGAAACGTTCGGGACGACCAAGGCTTAGCGAAGAGAGTATTTCTCTAGGGAGAGACTCTTGCGCAACCCAAAGAAATCAGTTCCGCGCACAAGTTGTGAATTAGCAATGCCAGTGGCGACTATTTGGAAAGTTTTACGCAAACGCTTTGAACTACGTTCTTATTGTCTGCAGTTGCTACAAGCTGTAAAGCCGACAGACTATGGTGTACGTGCCAAATTCGCAAACGAAATGTTGATGCATACTAAAGAAAATTTTATGGATTATATCGTATTCAGTCTTGAATCAACGTTTCACTTCAGTGGAAATGTGAACACACATAATGCGCGCATCTGTAGCTTAGAAAATCCTCACGAGGTGCTGGAATCGTAACGATACTCATCTAAATTAAAAGTTTTTGTGCCATATCTAGAAGAAAGGTATATGGGCCTTTCGATTTCGGAGAACCAACTGTAACTGGTTCTGCCTATCTTGATGCTCTACAAATACAGCAGTTTCCTCAATTGGAAGAAGTAAACCAGATAACTTCATTTGGCAGCAAGGTGGTGCACCGCCTTACTGGCATCTCTCAGTACGTGATAAATTGAATATTACTGTATCCAACCAATGGATTGATCTCAAGGGGTCTCCCGATAAAGCTTATTTCGCCTTCACGTTTACCCGATCTGACGCCATGTTATTTTTATCTGTGTGGATTCACTAAGGGTTATGTGTACGTTACTCCACTACCATCTGACCTTCCAGATTTAAGACACAGGATTGAAGAAGTTGTTGATAGAATTACCTCAGACACACTGAACACAGTTTGGGATGAACTCGTCTATCGGTTTAATGCGTGTCGTGTGACGAATGGGGCTCACATTGAACATTTGCAAACTTTTAGGTAAAACTGTTTCAGTTACTTTTTCATTCAATGTATGAATTATACTTGTATGTCACATGTAATAAATTATATAAAGCGTTAAAACTCCGATATTCATTAAGAAACACCCGGTACTTTAGTGCTAAAGTGACAGTTCGACCTTAATTACAAACCGTACAAATTATCAAAATAAGTACAAAATTTTCTGTATGTTACTTATAAGTATAATAGCTATTTCAAGTAGTTTTCTTTTAAGTAATAAGATAAAAATATTAGACTATTTTTACTTTCTAATTTTAAATTGTAACAGATTGCAAAGTAACATTTGATTAAATTAAATAGTTATTTTCTCCACCATTCATTTCAAAGAGTACAATTGTCTTTAGAAAAATAGTGTAGTCTATGATGCTCGTTATCATATATTCATCACATCTGGCCTTCTCGTAGACATTTGAGCAACCGTCCGGGTAATCTAACGCACTTCTGCGCAAAAAATGTATACATGTTGCCCCGGGTTCAATTCTCAGCTCACATACAGATCACAACATTAGTTATGCAGTTAAAAAATTCCGAAATGAATTGTAATCATTTATAGCCCATTCCGTGAAGCGTTAGACGACACTATAGGCTTAAAACATATACAATATGTAAATATTTGAGATATTCCTGGTTATGACTAAACTGGAATTCAACTAAAAAGTATGCATGTACCAGCTCACTAATGTAAAATTGTAAAGAAAAACGCTATATGCGTAATTAAATTAATTTTTTCCCAGAATGATATGCTTTTATGTTAGAATTATCAAGCTACATGAAATTTACTGGCACAACTTAAATCTATGAGTATGTAATTCAACAGTACGGAGTTAGTATTGATTTACCCTTATTGAAACTACGGTGCCTTAAGTGGTATGATACGTACGTATAAGTATATATACGTACGTATTAATACTTATACGTATTAATACGTATAAGTATTGTGTACACACACACACACACACACTTTCTGACTCCTACTGATACATATAATTATTTCGTCTTATGATTCTGTACGCCTACAATATTTTCCAAAACTTCTAATAGCTGTCTAGTTTTACTTTATTAATTTCGTCCAAAGGAGCTATATTGTGGGAAACTGTGAAATTTTTGCTTAAAATTGCAATATTTTCAACCCTAATTTAAAGTTAATTTTTTCAAAAATTTTATGTTCCAGTACATTTTAACATTCAACATTAAAATAGGATTCATATATAAGATTAATATACAATAATTATGTTTTATTATGTATAAAAAGAGAGAAAACATTGTAATCAGTTGTATTTATAGTTATATTTTATACATGATGTTGAAATTGAACATGTCTTAAACTGCTGTATCGTTAAAGAATTAACTTGAATTTTCCTTTAGACTTTGGTTATAATTATCTGATTTTGCTAGAAATTATTTATATCTTTTAATACAAAAAATATATTTATCAATTTTGAATCTATATAAATATTTAAATAATTATTCGTGTTGAGCTTAATTATAAAGAAAATTGTCAAATATTATCCACGTTCAAATAATTATCATTTTGAGTAAAATAAAAAGCGTTTTTAGTTGTTGCTTTTATTTACAGTGGAAACAAAATATAAAACACTTCTTCCTTAAAGTCTATTAATATTATTTACGATTTCTTCTTATTAATTCCATTTTTTTTCCAAAAATATCAATAATTACGAACGTAATCAATACAATAAGAAAAAGATTAAATAATTTTGTGAATTGGGTTTTCGTACAAATTGAATAAGTAAAAAACTCACTCGTATAAGAAACAAGCAGCGAATAATAATTTTTTCACCATTTATCTTTATCATAATCTGTAAAGCAAATACAAATATAATGTAAAAAGATAAAAATGAAGATATAAATTAGGTTGTCTTCCAAATACTTTTATCTAGATCAAAAATAAAACTATACGATGTGATAAGAAAAAAAAGAGTAGAAGGTAAGAACGCAATGAAAGTGTGAAGTTTTTCGAAATGTATTTTTTGAGGCTACCTTCGAACTTCTATGACAAGGCAAGGTCTATAAATAAATGTATTGATAGGTAAAAACAAAAGAAAAATAAAATTCTTTAAACAAAGAATTTCTGGAATATGTTAATAAAGTACTTAAAAGAATAACATTGGAGAAGCTTAAGAAGTATTAATTGTACAAAATTCTCCTTTAATCTGCTATTTGCTTGTCTAAAAAGACATTTGTTATTTGCAAGTTTTTTGAATCATTTAATTGCTACATATTTGCAACGAAGTTATAAAAAGTAATTTATTTGTATCAAGTATCTCATTTTCTTCTGTGTCTATTAGACCCAGTCAAGTAAAGTGACATATTTTAAAATGGAAAACAGAAATTAAAAAAGAAAACTGCAAATAATTACAGCACCAACAAATTTTTCATTAAAAAAATGTATACAAAACTAAGATTTGAAAATTAAAAACAATGAGAGCTAGCACGGACTTTAATTTAGTAATTAGACAATTAACTCTCAAGTAGATCTATTCAAGAGGAGGGGGGGTTAAAATACATTCAGTGATTCAAAATGGTATTCTGCATTAAAATACTAGCCAAAAATGTATTTTTAATCCTAACGGTGTCTGAATATTGGTAACTAAGTCTTTGCAAGATTGGTACATCCTCAAATGTGAAAGCCATTTCATGTCGTCATCATTATGTGACGGCTTTCGTTGCCGAATTTGCGAGCTTGAGTTCAAGCTCTCTTTGGAAGCAAAAGATTTCCATGATTTAATTTAGCCGATTGATACTCAAGGGATCTTTTACATTCCCCATAATCATATAATTTGAGTACCTACGTTTTTTTACGTTAAGAATACTTATCGAACCCGCATTTTGGAGCTTACGAAACAGGGGGGGGGGCGCTATCTCTAAGCCACCGAGCTAACTAGACAAAAGTCAAAATTTACATTTCTTAATATGTTGTTTTTTCCTTCTTTTGAATTTCCCCTTATATAATAAATACTTGGTTTCAAATTTATTTATTTGACTGACTGAATTTCCTAAATTTCCTCATATATTTTTGCATTTAAAAAGTCATAACTAATTAAAATACTTATACACACATTTTAATCTTAAGGGTACAATTAATTTCAAAATGAAAATATATGTTTTCTAAATCAAAATTGTTCATGTTTGTGAGCGATTGTTTTACTATTATCTAACAAACAGGCATGAATTGTCTCTCTCCTACATCCTTCTAGCTTTTTTAAACTTCTATGCACAAACTATGCATCAAAAATTCTCTAAAAGTTTTGCATGCGATTTTTTTTTCTCTTGTACAAAAATAGTTTTATTATTTTACAGTTATTTGTAGGGGAGATATGTTTGAGTATTCGTATTAACCCTTTAACTGCGCATTAAAAGACGTTCGATTCATTCCCCAGTTCCACCGTTTTTTTGTAGGCGCGTGAATTGGGGAAGGGGGAGCACAATTACGTAATTTTTTATATAAAATGAGCAAATCCTTCGTTAACACTGTCAATATAATTTTGTTGCATTCCAAAGCCATCGGAAAAGTTTCACTGATAGCAGCACAACAAAAATAATCGTATTTCAGAAAAATGCATATAAACGCCCGATGCGCTTAACACACCGGTTGAGTGAGACATATATATACGCCGGTTGCAGTTAAGGTTTAATTACAGAGGTAAAAATTTCATTCACAATATAAATAAAAAATGTTTATTCATCCTATTTCTCGTACCTTGTTACTTTTGTAAAACAAAAAAAAATTTACTTTATAAATATATTTTTAACATACATTTATTTCTACTTAAAAATTTATGAGTTATATTTTTAATCTAAAAATAATGTGCACGAAATAATGGTTATAAAAAACCATTAACCACATACCTCTCTGTTTGAAGTTAAATTATTGAGGGCGAATTCAAATTTTTATTTTAAGAGAATTTGTTTCATTGGATTATTTTTTCTTATTTTATAACATAACTTAATTGTAATATTTGTATTGGAAATGAAACAAATATGTCTTATTAAACTAAAATAGTAAAAAATACAATTTCATGTTGTTAGTTTCATAGTTATGTGATTGCCAAAGATAAATTCAATACAGATTAATTTAGCACAACCATTAAATATTTTTTAAAAAAATTATACATGCAAATAAGTAGTAAATCGTGTGCAGACAAATTGATATTCATATCTAAGTTACATTATGTTAAATTAAATTTTATAAAGGGCGAAGTTTAAGTATGGAAATATTTTGTATCTCTTAAGATTTGTTTCTGTTTTATTTAGTGTTGAGTTTTCTCTGAATGAAAATGTAAAATCAAATTTAATTAATAAGTTAAAATTAAGCTAATATAACAAAATAACATTAAATGACTAAATTATGCAATTTTTCAATTCAATAACGTGTAAAATTCCAATCTTTAAATTCAGTATAGATAGAAATTCTCTAGGAAATCTCTAGAAATCTAATTCTCAAGAAATTTAATTGGTTAAATTTATAAAATAAAAGTAATAATTCATTTAAACCAGCAATTTCAAGGTTCAGTACATTATTTCAACGTATTAATATTAAATGACTGCAAAAATAATTAAAACATACCTTGCAGTCTAGCTCATTAAATTTTGTTTCATTACTTCAAAAATACTCGGCGTTTCAAAACGGATATCACAAAATATTTATATAAATTTGTATGTGCTTTCTTTCAATAACCAGTCTGATGTTTCGAGAAATTACTTTGTGAAAGAAAGGAAGTTATTTTTCATAAAAATATTTAATAATGATATTTAAATATTATTGAATCAGGATTATTTATTTTTAAAAAAAATTTCATGTTATGATTACGCCGTGCCATTTGCATTGATCTTTCGAATAGTTCTAATGATGATGACATACGTTTCTTTTTCAGGTTGGAATTCTTAGATATTTATATAATATTTATCTCGATTTCAAAGTATTTTTCTTTGAAAACATTTTCTAACTAGGATACTATTTTAAAATCATTATACCTATATTTTCATAATTTTCAACAATAATACTATTTTAAGATTTTTTACCCTAGAACCATATTTTTACGAAATTACCTAATTATTATATAAATTTATCTTAAAATACCTGAAAATAAAAAGTAGATTTTTATGTTTTGTTACTTGAAGTATCAAATAAAAAGTTTGTTACGTGCGTTAAAATATTTAATCTCATAAACTTGGCTATTTAAAAAATTGTATAAAAATATAATGCAGACTTTTTAAAGTTTTTTAAAATACGTTATATGTATTTTTTTCTTCATAATCCTTGTAAACCTATTATTAACATGAAAGAAATGTTTTCTTTCTTTAGCAAATTTTAAAATAACTTAGGGAAAAATTTCTAAAACACTGTACAAAAATTAGGGAAGAATTACATTTATATAAGTATTGTCTCTCTAAATGGCAAATTAAACAATGAATCCGAGAAAAAAACTTTTAAAATTTAACATAAAAGATAAATAAATTGATTTTACTTGAAACGTTTTAATTTAACGTTTTAATAAATGGTTTTAAGTACAAATAAACCTAAAAACTAAAAAATAAATTAAGTTTATATTTTTTAACTTTTTTGAATATTACATTATTTTTCTTAGTATTTACTGACATATTTTTGTTCTTTATCGCTCCTTGGAATTTCTAAGAGTGTAGTAGCTCAGTACAGCGTTTCTCAAACTGTGGGATACCCACTCTTAGGGGGAGGGCATAATAAACATACAAGGGGGTGTGAGAGTATTGAAAAGTCGAAAATAAAAGATACTTTAAAAGAATTGTTTATTTACTGAAAGAAAACAAACAAAATACATTCTATCATAATAAAAAACACAACTACACTGATATAAAACTATTTTAAACGTATCAGTACTATTCAATGTATTTGATAAACAATTTGACCATTCTAAGTTAAGAAAAAGTTTAATAAATACCAGTGACTTTATGGTCATGACATGTATAAAATTACACACAAAATTTAACATTTATCTTGATAATTTGTACGGTTTATAATTAATCCTTTAACTACCGATTAAAAGGTGCATGATTCCTCCCAGCAACATAAGCGCACTTGTGGGGTGTATTGGAGGGGGGGGGGAAGAAAATGAATAATCAAGTAAATTCCCTGAAATATGTAAATCCTTCGCAAACAATGTCACGATAATTTTGTTCAATTTCAAAGCCTTCGAAATAGTTTTATTGATAGCAGTGCACAGAAAAGATCGTACTTTGAAATGATGTATATATAAGTCCGTAGTAATTAACGCAAAAGTTGAGTGAGACGCTTATATACTCCCGGGGCACTTAAAAGCTTAAAATCGTATGGTAACTTTAGTCTCAAAGTATATTATTATTAAATTCAATACATTGTTATTGTAAGGAGGGGGGGTCGAATAAATTGATTAATATTTGGTCGGAAATATTGAAATTTTGAGAAGCACCGGCTTAGAGTTTATTCTAAAGTTCTAAATCCAGAAAATTTTAGAATCGAATCAATATTTGAATTTCAACAACATTAAAGAGCCACGAAGGAGAAAATTATGGATTCTTCACGTTTATTGAAATTGGATCTAAAAATCTTTCCAGGCACAGTGCAGAAGCTGAAAGCAGGTAGTACTGCCAAGTCATCGGCTGCATTACTTTATTGTCCTTCCTATTAGAGGTAATTCCGAAATACACTTGCTTAGTCTGTATAATGTTTTAGGTGAACCAATTAAGCGATTATATTTCCATCCTACAGTTCGAGATAAAATTTCCTTTTAAACCAGCCGTTTTCAATCTGATTCAGCAGTTTCAATTTATTTGTCAATAACTTTATTTCTGAACAAGTTAGAAGCAAAATTAAATTTATTTAAATTTAGAGAGTCTCTTCTTTCTGTAGAAAGTTAAAAACTATAAAAACTAAAAACTGGTATTAATTCATTATGTTGAAATAATGAGTTCATAGAACAATTTTAAATTACTTTGTTACAGAAAATGAAAAGAATATATACACTTAAAATATTAGTTAAAACTCTGTATGTATTACAGAATGAGTTATTAAATTTTTAATTAACATAAAAAAGTAGAAAAATGACGTATAAAGTCCCATAAGGGAATTTAAAATTGTGACAAAATGAGAAGGTGCATATTACTTCCACTCATTCCTTAGAATTATATAAAAGTGAAGAGAACTTTCAGCTACACTGGAAGAATTAATTAAAACTTAATGCATGGAAAAGCATAAATCTATTCTACTTTACCTCTTATAAACTAAATAAGTAACAATCCAACATTTCCTTGCGAGAGAGAGCTCTATAATTTTTTTAAAGAAATACAAATATTTTCGTAACAATACTGCTTATGGCAAACATAGATACTGCAACGTACAACTCTCCAGCCCAATTTCTTATGAATATAGGAATACATATTTATTCATATTGTCATAAATTGAATTGTGATACTCTCAAAACATAGTGAAATTATTAGTTATTTTTCAGAGGAATAAGTGATGAATATTTAATCTGTATTCAATTAGCGTCCATTGAAAAGCTTGAAAACTATTATTGGCAGAACTATTATAATACAAGCTTAACATTTTATTAAACTGAATCAACCCTTTAAATTTATTAAATATATGCATCATCACATTAATTTAATACATGCATTTATTTACATAACAATGTGTTCTGTAAAATGCTTTGTTCAATAAATCTATTACGGTTGAATTATAATATTCAACATACTATAATGTAGCCTAATTATATAAAACATTTATTCGTTAAATTTATATACATTTTAGCTCTTCAATAATTTATTTAATTAATTCCTTAAAACGTTCTCCAAAAAAATGCATGCATATAAATTGATTAAGTAGTTTAGAGTTTCTTAATATAAAAAGTCTAATTTTATTAGAAACCTCAAACATTTTACACTGAAAAATAATAAAGAAAAATGAACATATTTTAATGAATCTCGTTTTAAAATTAAACACATCTGAGTATATATAGACTGTACTGTACTGAAACTGTATAATAAAATAGAATTAAACAGGTGTTATAAGTAAAGAATGCAGATAATTATATGTAAACTAATAAAACATTAATGTTAAAAGGATTCTATGAGCAATATGTTGACTTTTCTTAAGAACACAGGTATATTACAAATTGCAAATAGAAATAACAAAGACAGTAACGAAAATTTACTTATTGTATATAAACAATATATCGGAGGAAAATACGATTAAACTTGTCGGAAGCATATACGAATATACAGGATCCATATTAATGCATACGGATGCTGATTTAGTAACTGAAATGACCGCTTAGTTATATCGAATAGAATTGCTTGAATGAAGATTCACAGGTGTTGGTACGACACTATTTTAAAGTTTATGTCTCAATTCCTAAATTATAGTGACTGGAAAGCAGTGATGACTTATCTCTGCAGCTCGTAACCATATTTTTCTAATCGTTAAATATTTTGAGAACGCTGATATTTGCCTCGCTGTAACTTTTCTTTGATTCTACGTCCGTGATTGCGGGATCGACAATAAATCTGATCTTTTAGCGTTATGAATAACAAGGCCGCGAAGCCCTCCTATTCTCCTGAATGCTGGATTCCGAAAATATGAGCAACACATTGCAACCTACTGTTTCTCGACAGGCCTTGATTCTGCTTCTATCGTATTCAACACGTGCTGGAGCCATTTGCATATGAGGCATAATACGATTTTCTTAAATTAACCTATCTAAATGCACTTCAAATCAGAACCCACTGCGTTTCTTTTCTTTAATCACTTTCCATAATCTTCCTCTGAAATACCATTACCCTAACTGGTGTCATTTGATTTTGCTTTTAAATGCTAAAATGTTATATATTTCACCCAGACATGCTTCATAATCTCCAACTTGACTTTGTAAATCTCTTCACTCTTTGCTGTTTTACCGCTATAACAAGAAGTGTAAGCCAGCACATGGACTAATATTCTATTGTTCTTCATTTGCTATCTCTTTAACTCACGGGTTCCGCATAACTGAAATATTCTGTGGAATTCTCCCATTTGCATCTTTTTCTTGAATTCCATCTTCCTTTATTCAATTTCAGACACATGTAATTTTGACTAGATAGCATATGCATATTTTATATAATTAGCCAAAGTTTGATACAATTTGTACAAAGAAACCATATACCGATGAAATACCATATCCTATTAAAGTATCCAACTACTCCCAAAATTGTAAATTTTGCAAAATTTGATAGTTTTTATGATTTTATTTATAAGCTATCCTATTGACTTTATAAAATACCTAGTTTTAATATTTTCCTATTCAGTAGAACAAAAACTACAAGTGTTTTAGTAAAGCAATGTTACATTTAAGTTAAAAACGATGTATATATTTTAAAACGCGTTTTTATTTGAAATGTGTTTTTGAAAAATGCCTAAAAATGTGAGGGGGCAGTGATTGCTCAAAAGGTTTTGAAAATAATAACTGAGATTTTTGTGTATGTTCTGTATAATGGTAGCGTTCTAATCTTTTAAATTTATCAATCACTGTTTTATTATAAAATTTATAATGATTGTTTTTAGGCAATTTGGCCATATTAACTTAGATAGAGTGCTCTTGTTTTGTAAAAAGGAAAATTGTTATCCTGAAGGTCATTTCAAAATGAATAATACAGTAATGCGCATCAGAATAAAACATTTATTCATAAATCCTTTTGTACAGAATGGGCTGCTTATGTGTTTTTGTATATTTTTACAAATTTTTCCTTATTTTAGTCATAATTACTTTTTCTCATCTTAATTTCAGCATATTTTCTTAAATGTTCTAAAGAACCTAAAATAACAAAATCCCTATATTTCCATTTTTAAAAGTTGTCGCAAGTATCGGATGCTTCATCCAACTAAACTCCTACTCAGTAGATGATTAAGATTATGTATTCAATATATATATATATATACTTATATATATATTGTGTGTATATATATATATAAGTGCGCGTAATAATTCTAAATTTCAACATACTTCAATAAAATTTATTGTCTGCATGGTCTGAACCCTCCAAGCGCATCACGTGATGTTTAATCTCTTTACCCACCCGTCATAACATACATCATTTTAACCACGACTTTATCTTCGTGAGAAGTTCATTGTTGAAAAGTTTCCATACTATTGAATATATTATCTTGTGAATCTTCCATATTAAAACCGAAAATTATATAACTAACGAATATCTGGAGAAGTCGCAACAGGAAAAGTTAAAGCTGAGATCTCTGAAATAAAAGGAAAATGCCTCTGTCCTTACGTCTCCATGTATGTTTGTGCTGCTTTATCTAAATGTGTGTTATGTGTAATCAACAGAAACCCACATTGATTTATTCCACCATACTACATTATTTATAACTACTAGAAATAAAGGAGCTAAAGTTTTTCCCAATTATCTTATTTTTCCAGAAAATGTACATATATTTGTTTGGTGTGTTAGTGTTTTAGGTGTATGCTTATGCATATAAGTAGTTTATATTTTGTGTTTAGGCCCAGGCCGAGGGCAGCATATTGCTTCCACACCAGATCTGGGTTCTATCCTCGGGTGGCAAGGTGGATCTACCTCTCACCCCTTCAATGGGTCGACAAAGGAGTACCAAATCCTCTTGGGATTAAACATTGGGGTTTTGCTTTCAGACTGACCGCCTGATCGTGATTATCTGCGCATGCACCTGAAGCACCCATTGGTCACGGTATACTGTGATGGACACAGAATTTGGCCCCTGCTGTTGCGCCACTGAGTTTGAGTTTTTATTGTGTTTATAGTTTTTAATTGAAACTTTAAAATTTTGAAAGGTAATTTTCCAAAAATCCTTTATTTTCAGAAAAATAGTTAACATTTTAATTTTGAAACGTAGATACATCTTGCATAAACACCAATTACTTTATATTAATCGGATTTTATTAAAAGTTTTCTTGAGCTCTTTTAAAGCATGAAAGAGTTTCTGCAAACTCATTTTCATTTAAGAAAAGCACAAAATGTAATAGATGTTGCTCGTCTAAGGCGTTATAAAGTAAAATATATATGACTTTATTTTCTTAATCAAAATACCTTTTGGTTGAAACTTAGTTTGAAAATTGAGCTTGTGGCGAAACAGAAAAAGGAACAAAGATAAAGAGTGTACAGTTGAACAAATGTTCTGTCACAAAAGTAATACAAAAGAATATTGAGTAAAATCAAAAATAAAACAAATAGTGTATGTGAAAAATACAGCAAGTCATATAAAGTTTTATTCTGCAAAGGTTATGGGATAAGGGAAGAAAGGCAGTTTCATATCAAAAAGTTTATTAAATCTGAGTTCACTAGCTGTTTTGATATGAAGTGTAAACATTTTATTTTGAGTTTGTCACATCGGACTACATTGTAACCTCATTACAATTACTTAATCTGAAATGGTAATTAGGAATAAAATGAAAACAATATTAAGAGATGATATCAGTGATTTTGTACTAGAATATTTTAACGAATTATTTATTTTATACGGTACTATGTTTGCTCACTTGTACTTGCATCACTTTTTCTTTAAATTGCATAATTTAAAATTTAGCTTATTTTCCCATACACAGTCAGCGATTCACTAAAAATCATGTTTTTCCTTCTAAATATTTTTATTCTGAAAATTATTTTTATTTGTTGTGAATGATTCTATATAAAGTTGTTTGAATCAAAATAAATTCCATTTTTAATATATTCACATCTTATTCTGAATTACTTCAAACAATGTAGCATGTTTTCATTTTTCAAAATTAATTTGAAATAGTTAATTATTTATATAGCACATATTAATATACATCGTATTTGATTATTTATCAAAGAAAATAAAACAATCATAATCTAAAATTTTATTTTTAATGTAAACACAATAAATCTAATAAATGATAATGGGAATATAGAATATTTGATAAATTTCTTATATGCGTAAAATTTTTATTTTGATATAGAAATTTAGATTTTCTTAATTTTACTTTTATTTCTATTTGTAAGTAAGGCTTAGGTATATAAGCACTAAAATAAAAGAATTCATGGAATTTAAAGTATTCTGAACTCTTCTTATTACAATACTTTTTATGAAAGAGTAATAGAAATATATTTTCAAAATATTTTGTGCGAAGTTATTTTATTTACTTGAAAGTAGCCAAAAGAAATTGAGTATACTAAGAAAGACAATATGATGAAATCCATTTAATATGCATATATTTTCAAATAAATACAATTTATATTGTGCATGCATTTTTAAAGCGGTGATTTTGAGAATTTGAGGGAAATAATATAGTGAAATGGAAGAGAAATAATGATTCTCAAGTGAATATTTATTCCTTAGGCAAGAAGAATTTGATGTAGATTGCATTGAATATTCAACATATATATATTTCAAAATAAATACTTGCAATTTTATTTTCATGCACTGTATTCAGGATATTTTGCCATTTATCATTGGTTTTATTGTATTTTATATAATCATTGTGATATTTAAATGATTTGCGAGTAATACAGTAGAGTCCCGAAAACTGGCACTGACTAACCGGTAGGCTGAAACGCGGTCTTACTCTGGCAGGCCGAAAACAATGCTGTTCGCATCACACCAATCAAGACATTATGTCCGTTGCATTAGTGCTACCGTCATCGCACAAACACCTAAAATATCACATAGTGAGGGAATTCAAAGGTGCATCGGCAATGGATTTATTGTGTGTGTGTGTTCCTTCTTCATCTCTTGAAGACGCAGCAAAACTCAGGAGTGCAGTGTTGTACACACGGCATAACGCATTTCTTAAAGAACGTAACCTGTTTTTCTGAAGTCGCCTACTTAATTTTCATATTATAGACAGCTGTATGCCTTCTAAGGTATTTATCTGAGGTGTGTTTAATGAGATACACATTACCGGCTGTTATATATTCATTAATTCTTTCATGTGGTAA
This sequence comes from Trichonephila clavata, assembly GCA_019973975.1. Lineage (NCBI taxonomy): Eukaryota > Metazoa > Arthropoda > Arachnida > Araneae > Nephilidae > Trichonephila > Trichonephila clavata. The sequence continues at coordinate 1,908 of BMAO01036498.1, read as the reverse complement.
TACTCTATGTTCCATTAAGTACTCCCATTAAGAGTATTTGAGTTTTGTTCTGTTTCATCTCTACAAAACATACACATAAGTATATAGTAATATTTTCTTGAAGAAACACCTGCATCTTTTTAACCTATCTCAATAACCAGGCATTTTCACACAAACTTACCTACTTTGGTCTACATTATGCCGAGTTTTCGGCCCTACTGTAATAAATATTTTCTTAAAACATGTATTTAGCCACACGTAATTAATTACATCAAAAGGAATTATAACAAAATCTGAATAATTTCTTTCGTCATTGTAGAACAAAAGAAAAGTTTGATGAAACACAAATTTTTATAAATAACATAGAAATCTAGAAAAGTCTCAATAGAATATTCTTCATAGAATATTCCTTACAAGCTTATGTATTATAATTTTCCCATATGGTCAGAATATTATATTTAAAATTTATGTGCACAAAGAAAACTTACATTTATAGGTAATCTAACTACATTGTGCAGCTTAAATATCTCATACACACACACAAATGCAATTTCAGTTAAAATACTACACACACGATTATGTTATCTATAATTCTTTTTACACAAAATTAATTTCAAATATTTTTCATGAATACTGAAGGGATATATTGATCATATTAAAAATTTTAAGTAAAGTAAAAATGAACTAATATTTTTATTCTAGAATATACTTTTAAGGTATAAGGAAATCAATATCTTACTTATTTAAATTGTACATGAATAATTTGTAAGATTTTCATTTGGAGCTTGGGGTAAAGTTTTTAATGATAGTTTTATTTTCTTATATATATATATATATATATATATTATAACTACTATTTTTATACTAAGGATTTAGCTTATCTTTATGGGAAATAATTTTATAATTATCTTATGAGAATTATAGTGTCTTGTTACAAACTATATTTATTCAAAGACAGTAGTATACATTTTGTATTATATTGTTGCGGAATACGTTTAAAATATTTAATGAAAATATTGTTAACTAGTGATTGTGTTAATATGCATTTTGTTATTTATAATGAACATCTAAAATAAAAAGGACTTTCTAGCGAAACCAGAATAAATCAGTTCAGCTTGCACGACATTCATATATTTCCTCCATATTTTCAGGTATTTCATCTTATAAGTTGGATTATATAGAGGTACACTTGTAAGAGAAAATTTCTTTAGTATATTTTTGTATATTCAAAATCTTCATATAATAATGCTATTTGTTTTAGTCATCTTGAATCATTTTATAAAACTTGCGGAACTTATTTATGGTCAAAATAATTGTGAAATTATTTAAGGTTTATTAATGTACAATTAATTGAAACTGATTCAAATAAATGTAACTTTTTATTATTTTAGACCGCTATCTATTTAATTACTATTTTAACTATGGTATTAAAAATAAATTTTATTCGGTAACAAACATTTCAGATAATAATGATGTGAACTTTTCATTTGACAATAATAGCAAGGACAGAAAGCATTTCTAATGAAAATCTAGAATTGCACAGCCGTTTTATTCTAGAAACAATTATTACAGGTTCTAATTAGAATTATCGGAAGAAATTCATGATTTTATGGCCATTTTAAGGCAGAACAGCTGCTACTAACATAACTAACTATTAATTTAGTTAATAAAACCTGTATTTTCATACTGTGGTAAAGGTCGTCATTCTAAAGAAAGGAATATGGTTTGTAGTTTATTATTTAAGAAACTATAATGACTTCTATTATTTTTAATATACTTTAACGCTCAATTTATACATACAAAACTTTTTCAATGAAATTATTATCTTATAAATTTAATTAAAATAATGCCTTGAGTTTTCAATAAAATATACTATATTTTCATTGTATATCTTAAGGAGCAATACGTAACCGAACGAAGTACAACAAG